>CM042323.1:5407743-5572743 GCA_023566125.1 Zingel zingel
TGCATGCTTGGCATTAGTGTGACATTATGTCTGATTGGCTGACTTCAGGCTGGTTTCGCATTGTTTCTGCTCAGGTAATTACAGGGTGTTGACTTGCATACGCCTAAGTCCACCTGTCAGCCAGTTAAACCTTCAAACTGGCTGCTAGAATGTGCAGTAATGCACAGATTTAAGTGTAGGAAGAAGAATTTAAAGCAGCACTTGACAGTTGTGGTGATTTGTGGGGTTGATGTAGTTGGTACTCTAACATCTGTATGATACGTCTCAAGCACTAGGATTTCTTAGTTTTTAGTAGTGTCAATAAGGTAGCGCCTCCAGTCAGGCAGACTAGAAACTAGGTGTAACCCTGAATAGTCAACGATTCGATCGAAGGAGCCTGATTCAGCTGCCAGTTGAACTACATTCGGATCGCCGCAGTTGCGGAAAATAAGGTTATGAAACAAAGGATCATTCCATCAGGGCTATATAGGAGTGCTAAATGTCTGATTTGACATAAAATTGCTTTGTTTCTCCCAATAAGTCGGATTGTTTAGTATTATTATTTTTGTTAGCAGCCCATGCTAACAAAAGGTGTTGGTGTTGTCTCTCTGTGTCAATTCAGATCGAACACATTTTGGATCATGTCTAATCATTTAGTCAGTTTCAGACTAGTCTATATCCTCGACATTCCACTCCGGTCCAGGCGGATGCACGTATTTTCGCCGATGTCCATTTCCTTCTGCTTTCTTTGTGTTGGCATTTTAAACTCCGGTGGATTTATGAGGACTATGGTTAACTGCTCCTCGGATCTGTGCAGGGTAAATCCAGATAGCGAGCTAGACTATCTGTACAATCTGAGTTTTCTCTCTCACAACTAAAAGAACTTTAGAACGTAACCAAAACAAGTTCCTTCCCGAGGCTATTTTGCAGCAGCTTTGTGCGGAGCCATGACGATTGTGATCGGTTTAAAGAAATGCCAATAAACCAGAGCACATTTTTCTCCCATCCCAGAATGCAATGTGGATTAGCCAGACCCTCCTCCTCAATATTCAATGGAAAATACAGCGCTTTCAAGCCGGAGAGCGGCGTTCACTTCGCAGCGAAAACAAAATACTTTCTCCCGTGAAACGCCCGTTTGTTCCTCGGAAATGTCCCCACCAGAGATAAAAATAATTCAGCAGAGGCAGGGATATATTCCTGCAAAGGCAAAAGGCAGTAACTTTGTTTTTGTTGAAAATTTGTTAATTATATTTTTGGGACATTCAAGACATCCTTTATCATGTGGATAAGTATCTCGAGTCAGTTTCTTTGTTTTTTCGAGAAAATAATGGGTTGTCTTAACAGTAACTTCTAAAAGCCCAGGAGAAACCAAGGCAGAACACCATAACACGAGTAACTGCTATTTGACTTTGTTTTGGAATGCTCAATATGAGTTACGGTACAGGACAGCAATAAGTACAGTAAATGGCTTTAAGTAATTGTAAATCATCAGACATATAGGTCATGATCACTACATTTTATAGACGGGTTACTATAATGATTTTGTAAATGGTGATCAGCAACCAAATATTGATAATTTGGAAGTTACTGCCTTTTGCCTTGGCATGACCTTTCACTTTTTGCAGACAATATAAAGGCAGAGTACAGTAACTTCAAAATGGAGGTCAAAAGTCAAGTTTGAGCTCAAGATGTTTTGCATCTAATTGCCAGATTTCCGGTGTCCTACCTATAATTCATTTGGCTGGACAACTAAAAAACTTTAAAGTCTTTATTCTCAGTTCCACACTCTGACAAGTTAAGGTCTTTTGCCTTTGTAGGGCATTATAGACCAGAAAGGGGGAAATCCCCCGGATCCCTCCCAGCAAATCACACCCTTTGTACATGAATTATAGTAATGGTGCCAGGTTTTGTTCTTTTTCTTCCAAGTTATCCACACTTACATAATCTCTTTACATTTCAGTTTCATGGGAAAACAAGTACGTCTTGGGAACGTGGACTTTGAAAATGATATTCCAGTTAAAAGCTGTTATATGCTACAGTATAAGCTAGCCATAGCTTTCTCCATTGCAAACTTAGAGTACCTTGATGGACCAGTCCATATTCACCGATTTATATTTTTGTTTATTTGCCTTTTGGTGTACAGTACATTCGGCATGTGTATGCTTTTTGATGCAATCTGTCACAATCCTACATATTATTGAAGTTGTATAAAGTGTATACTTACATAAATCATCAAAAGTATATTGTTCCTTTTTCTTTAGCTACAATTTCTCACTGCTCCCCTGACACACCTGCCAAACTGTCCTGTTCCTCAGTTCCTGTTTAGAGGAGTTTTAAACTGCCTGAATATCTAAGTACACATTAAAGGGGGGACAGTACTTACTGAGGAGTACAACAAATGTGCTAATAATGGAAAAAAGACATTTGAGGTACTCATCATGAAATCTGTGAAGCCCTGAAGTGAAAAAGTATTCTCTTGAAACCCCAGTTTTATGTGTCCTTGTTGGCATTACAAACAGCGATGGCAAAAAGATGTCTTCTGCAAAGTGATGGTTTGAAATCCCTTAATAAAATGAGGATGAACACAGCAGTGATGAGGGCCTCCAGCTCCCAAATGACAAACAAGGGAAGTTTTATTATGTCAGTAACTCAATATACAAATCTTCACTGATGCACACAAACTGCTACACCACACACACACACACACACACACACACACACACACACACACACACACGCACACACACACACACACACCTTAAGGCACTTTAACAGGGCCCATTGGGGATCGTTGGTGCGAAACTGAACTCAACTTGAGACAAAGCTGTTATATAGCAGCTTTTAATATCAGGCTTGAGTGATTGTCGAATCAGAATTGTCAACATTAATATTTAGACGCAACAGATGATATCCAGCTACAAAAAAAAAAAAGTTGGATATAAGAACGGAAGTACAAAGAGTCGTTGTGCTATGGAGATGATACACCATTTCATCTCGTTGCATTGGTGTAAACTGGCAGGTTTTTAGAACGTTGCAGGCCGGCTCGTTGCAAGTAGCTGCAGGTTTACACTCGTCCCGTCTAGATCTTTGGTCTGAACTGGACTTTATGCAAAAGTCGAATCTTCGCAGCACCAGTTTGTATGTCTGCAGCAAGTTTGTGTGTGTGTATATATATACACACACACACACACACACACACACACGTGTGTGTGTGTGTGTGTATATATATCATTTTTTGAAATAAAGAAAGTCTTTGCTGAAGTCCACACTTGGTTGGTGTAGCCTGATCCACTGTCCACTGTTGGTAACACTGACGTGTGTGTGTGTGTGTGTGTGTGTGTGTGTGTGTGTGTGTGTGTGTGTGATGTTGAGGATTTGTTTAATGTCACTGTGTATGAGACCCCCCCTTTCCTCTCTCCCAACTAATTAAAAATACTCTGCATTGGGGAATGGATTACTGCGAAGGACATACACACACAAACAAACACACACACACACACACACACACACACACACACACACACACACACACACACACACACACACACACACACAATTAGGCACTTTATTCACCTGTGGTGTGTGCATGTACACTTGCACTGAGACTTGTATGTGTGGCAAGGAAAATGTTGCTGGTGACATTAAAGTGCTCATATTATGCTTTTTGGCTTTTTCCCTTTCCTTTTATTGTGTCATATATCTGTTTTGTACACATTATAGGTTTACAAAGAGAAAAAGTCCACCTCAAAGGCATTAACCATCTCCTACAGAGAACAATGTTCACAAACTGATCCAAACAGCTCTATTGTAGTCCAGCCTTTACTTCAGAGACAAATGTGTGTCACTTTGTAACACACGTTATAATGCTCGTCTAGCTGCTAGCGTGGCACGCCCTCATACTCTGCTTCTGACTGGCTAGTAGTCCTTATCTAGCTACTGAGCATGTGCAACTCCCAACAAAGATGTAACAGAAGTGCGATGCCTCACTCTGTAGCTAAAACAGAGAGCTCAACACACAGGGTGAAAAGAGGAGCTGCAGCAATGTGCAGTACAATAAATATATGGTGTTTTTAGAAAATTAAACCATTTAAACCTATTCAGGTATAACCTCTAAATACAATTATGAACCTGAAAATGAGCATAATATGAGCACTTTAAGGTAAACTGCTGCTTGGTTTTGAATGTAGATTCGAATGTTAGCGCAAACACCTTTCACTTCCTGAGATACATGATCTGTTTGTTTGTAGGTGATGGCATTTTAGTGTTTGTGCACATGCTACTGATAAGCATAGAGTGGAAGAGTATGATTGTGTTTGAGAGAAACAAGGTGGAGATAGTGATTGTGTGTGTGTGTGTGTGTTCTTGTTTAACTACATTCGTGGGTTCCAAAAACCGGGAATACAGTATACTTGTGGGGTCCGGACAGCCTTGTGGGGTCAAAATGCTGGACCCCACAAAGTTAAAGGGCTGTTTGAGGGTTAAGACTTGGTTTTAGGATTAGGGTTAGAATTAGAGTATGGTTAGGGTGAGGGTAAGGGTTAAGGTTAGGCATTTAGTTGTGATGGTTAAGGATAGATGGTGGAACTATTTGTGTGTGTGTGTGTGTGTGTGTGTGTGTGTGTGTGTGTGTGTGTGTGTGTGTGTGTGTATATGGTGTGTTCCCGTCAATTGACATTCTGAGGTCTCCCTATCTCTAGCTCCCTCCATCAGTCAGCCATGTGGACCAATAAATCTCTATGTATCCTCAGAGTGGGATGTTTTATTGAATGCCTGCTGCACCGCTGAAGGAAAACATCAGAAGCAGACGAGGAATACCCAAAAATATGTTTAGAAAGGCAATAGCTGACTCGAGGAGGATGTAATGCAGTTGAGCTTTTCTCAAAATACTGGTCAATATTTGGAATGGTCTGCAGGGTTATTTGT
The DNA here is from genome assembly GCA_023566125.1 of Zingel zingel. Lineage (NCBI taxonomy): Eukaryota > Metazoa > Chordata > Actinopteri > Perciformes > Percidae > Zingel > Zingel zingel. The sequence goes on from CM042323.1 coordinate 5,412,646, forward strand.
TAGCGAGGCTCAACATGACAAGAATGCCGCTGCTATGATTTAATGAGTCAGGGTGAGAGGCTCCATCCAGTTATTTGCCTCTCAGTTCAGCTATTGTGCTTCTGTCAAGAAAGAAACACAATGCGATAAAAGCCCCAAAAAATAACAAAATATTTTCGACCTGATGTCTTGTTGTGAGCGGGGAATGCCAAGGATGCAGTCTAGTCTTATTTTACCTGGGACTACCACTATTTGGCTGTAAATAGAGTTAAAATACTCTAAGTGTAACACCAATAATTGACATGAAATTGTAAACTTTTGGCAATTCTATCCATAAAAGCTGGCATTAACAGACCAATTGTTACGGCTGGGTAGAGCAGGACTCGTGGTGCGGATCATGGGAGATGGAGTAACAAGTAACCGCAGATAATGAAAGGCAAAGGCTGGGTGTGTGTGAGGTGAGCAGGGGACAGGCTGATGCAGCAATCTTTAGGGAAAACAAAGCAAAAAACAAGGTTTTAGTCCAGAGACAAGCAAAGATCATGACTGAAAGAACGAGATCCAGGGTACAAGCAGCCGAAATGGGCTTCCTGAGGAGGGTGGCTGGCGTCTCCCTTAGAGATAGGGTGAGAAGCACAGTCATCCGTGAGGAGCTCGGAGTAGAGCCGCTGCTCCTTTGCGTCGAAAGGAGCCAGTTGAGGTGGTTCGGGCATCTGGTAAGGATGCCCCCTGGACGCCTCCCTAGGGTGGTGTTCCAGGCACGTCCAGCTGGGAGGAGGCCTCGGGGAAGACCCAGGACTAGGTGGAGGGATTATATCTCCAACCTGGCCTGGGAACGCCTCGGGATCCCCCAGTTGGAGCTGGTTAATGTGGCTCGGGAAAGGGAAGTTTGTGGTCCCCTGCTGGAGCTGCTGCCCCCGCAACCTGATACCGGATAAGCGGACGAAGATGGATGGACAAGCAAAGAGAAGTATAAAAAATTTGACACTAGAAAACACTAGAAACTTGGTGGCCTGAGGTTCTTTAACATGAGTGGTAAGTGGTAGTCTCGCATTACCAGACCTTCCTCCACAGCGCTGCGGTAGAGGGTCTGGCTAGTCCACACAGCATTCCGGGATGGGAGAAAAACGTGCTCTGGTTTATTGGCATTTCTTTAAACCAATCACAGTTGTCACGAGTGGTGCTAAGCTCCGCACGGTGCCTCTGCAAAATAGCCTCATGAAGGAACTTGTTTTGGTGGAACATGTGTACGTTCAAAAGTTGTTTTAGTTGTGCAACAGAAAACTCAGATTGGACAGATAGTCCAGCTAGCTGTCTGGACTTACCCTGCAGAGATCTGAGGAGCAGTTAACCATAGTCCTCAGAAATCCACCGGAGTTTAAAATTCCAACACAAAGAAAGCGGAAGGAAACGGACATCAGTGAAAAGACATGCATCCGGCTGAATTTCCTGCGGCACCGGAGCAATCCCGGATGTGGAACATCCAGGATATAGACTACACACTTACTGATTCCATTAACAAACAACCAGAGTCCCGAATCTCAAAACCAGAAATCTTGGCTTCTGCGGGAGATTGGTGCCCATATGGAGGTTACCCACTGATAACGCTGCTGTCCCGGCCAGCAGGTCCTGCTGGCTGTGAGCCCAGGTAAAATAAGACTAGACTGCATACTTGGCATTCCCCGCTCACAACAAGACATCAAGTCGAAAATATTTTGTTAATTTTTGGGGCTTTTATCGCATGGGACAGATTAAGACAGGAAAGTGGGACAGAGAGAGGGGGATGGACTTGAACCCATGGCCGCTGCAGAAAGGACTGAGCCTTGGTACATGGGGTGCACGCTCTACCAGGTGAGCTACCAGGGTACACCAAGGTAGTAAATACTGAACATGTTTAATATTTGCAGTTTTGAAATAGGTGCGGCCGGGATGCAGAGCAGATTGGTGGATGTAAAAAACACTTGTAACACACCTCACACTCACAAGCAAGATAATCTTTATAACCATAAAAATATCTGCAGTTGGCTGATGATTGTTGGGAGGGGGGAATCAGGCCAACAATTGGCTTGGCTCTTGTGTGGTGTGAACCCTGCATAACACAGCTGTTATTGAGGTTTCAGCAACTCTGGGATTTGATCTGGTGTTTAGATCCATGTTGTTGAACTTGAGCCCCACCCCTGAAAGTCATCTGCTATTTCTTCCTTATTGACCACAGCATTTATTGCATTTTTGACTCTTTTTTTGGACACACACACACACACACACACACACACACACACACACACACACACACACACACACACACACACACACAAATTCAGAATTTCACTCTTGTTCGTAAACATACTGGTGCACTTTAATGAAAGCTGGTAATATTAAAAATGCCTTGATACACTTTCTCATTACACACCAAAATTGCAAAACATCAAATGAGAGATTTCAATTCTATTTCTTTTTTATTTTGTATTCTGATCATTGTAAAGTTTCTCACAGAAAGTAAGCAAAGTGCAAGAATTTATCATGTAGTTATACCATAATGATAAAACTCTGCATTAGTTCAGGGTTGGGATGTGCTGTACACAATTAGCTGCAAGTGTTCCTACATTTAATGTAAGACTAGCCTGGGAAAACTCTGACAAACTTCCAACAAATTTGAGATTTGCTCTGCAAGTCAGTCTGGCCAAGAGCCCATTCAAGCCCATTTCCAAATTTTCCAAATCGATGCACCAATCACAACCGTTTAGACGGGCTTTACACGATGACGATAGTGCAGCGACGGCAAGCAGCTTTTTGTTTACATTCAACATGGCGGCCACTGAAGCGCCGCAACCTGTTGATGCCGCTGTCGCTGCTACGTCACCCGGATCGTTGGTCTGATTGGTTGAAGGACCATCCAATTGCGCCCAGAGGCATTGGTGACGGCCCTTTGGAAATGGGCTGTGAATGAAGCTTGCCAAGACCCACTCTAAGTTACAACTGAGAAGGGTCTGGTGTCAACCAGGCTAATGTAAGACACTCCCTTTACAATGTGCTCTCATGCTCTCAACTCAGAGAGTGGGGAGTGGTTTTACAGTTGTACTTTCTGGTGTGACTGGTTTTTCTTGTTTGCCAAACAAGACTCAACAAACAGAATTTAGCAACTGTTATTAACTGTATTAGTACATTTTGCCATAGGACTGTGCTCGGTGAAGCGAGAAAAAGATAAAAGTACATTTATTTTCTCAAATTCCCAGGGCTTCATTTTATATTGTGTCACTAATTATTCTAGTGGTGGTTAAATAGAACAGGTTGTTAAAGCTGGATGTGATAGTAAATCGATCCGAAGCTGTACAAGAATTAAAAACATCATAAATATTGGATGTTTTTTCTTCTGAATATTGGATTTTTATTGACAACAAAGTCCGTTTTCATGCCAGTGATGGCAATCATGTTCTGACGGCAATTCCAATGGAAATCAGCAAGGATGCTATTGTTGGCTTGACAGTAGCCATGACAACAGCGCAAGGCAGGATGCGGTGATAAGACTGATATTGTGACTTATTCCACTTGAATCTGTAAAAAAGGAGAAGGAAACATTGAGTTTAAGAAAAAGTTTTGCAACTTTTGGAAATTTTGATAAAGTAGGACTTAATATTGCTTACATATGCCATTCACGTTGATGGAGTTGACTTGAATGTCAAAGCCGTTGACGCTTTGAGCTGAGGTCTTCAAAGCGTATGCAATCTGAACGTGATCAGGAATAAGCGTGCTTACAAAGCTAAGGTCTACGTAGGTGATGACTGATCCACTCCTACACAAGAAGAACAAAAACATCTTGTAAAAAATATGTTAGATTTAGGAAACTTATACTTATTAAATCTTAATAAATTACCTGAAAACCCGCACTCTCAAGGACTTGAAGGAGCAAGGAAATGCCCTTTGGAAAATAGGTTCAAGCTGCAGAAACAAAAGAAGTTGTATTGAAGACTTTTTACTTTTACTTTGGCCTTAGAACTGTTTGTATATGAGATAAGTTGTACAGTGAGCTGGGGGTGTAGCTTAATATATCCCCCTCGGTGTCTCTGTCGTCAATTTAGTTCTGGAAATTTGAATAAGTGACCATTTTATATGTAGACATGTTGAGTGATTGTTCGTTTTTTTCAACAGGTGCTTGAGTTCTCTGATAAAGTCATTCAGTAAGTGTACCAGCAGATTTTATTCTAAGGCCGGCTTCACACTGGCTGTGTGGCGTGAGTGGCGTGAGTGGCGTGAGCATGGTGTAGCGTGAGTGTGGCGTTCCTGTTGCGTGTCAGTTGCGTGGCGGCTGCGTGGATTTTTCTGTCTTTACACACCAGAAACGTGCCTGACGCGGCGCTGCTGCTAGTCTTATATATATAGTCTTACATATAAACATCTTTTTGTATTCTATTTGCCTGGAAACCAGAGGCGATCGCTCTTTTTCAGCAGTTGCTCCCAAATTGTGGAATGATTTACCACTGCACATTAAAGCTGCGCCCACCTTTTACACCTTTAAATCTCGTTTAAAAACATATCTTTACTCCCTGGCTTTTGATTTACCATGAGGCTTTTGACTCACCATGAGAGCTGCTGTTGTCTTCGTTGTCGCTGTCATTGTCGATGTTTTATTATTTACATTTATTATCTTTGTAAAGCACTTTGGTAACCTTGGTTGTTTAAATTGTGCTATATAAATAAAGTGGATTGGATTGGATTGGAAACAATTCCAACACGCTAGCGTGTTTTAATTACATTTATATCTGCATTTATGTCAAAACCTAGAGACTTTCAAACATCAACATGTCATTTATTAATATGTATTTGTGTCAAAATGACATATAAACATCTTTTTGTATTCTATTTGCCTGGAAACGATTCCAACACGCTTGCGTGTTGCGTGAACAATAGGCGTTGGTCCTATTTCTAGCATGAAAGCGTTTGTGGCACGGCTCGAGCCGCGCCTGAGACCTGCGTGTCACGCTGGCAGTGTGCAAGCTCTAACCTGTTAACATGGGAGCCGAAATTAAAACAGACACGCCATGCAGCCAGTGTGAAACGGGCCTAAGGGGGAGACTTACTTCTCTCACTGTCAAAGCCGCTCGATTTATGAAAGCTGCAGATGATGGATTCAGCAAGTCATCTGTAAATGTGCTATGAACAGATCTGAAATACACCCTAGCCACTTCGAGTGTAGGTTCGGCTGTTGTAGCTGGTACAGTTTCTTGCAGATCAGCAGGTGTTGTTGCAGCTAAAAAGTACCCCCAAAAAAAAAAAAAAAAAGGATTACCAAAACAGTGTTAAACATTTTACCTCTTGCCTTTATTAAGTAATTGTGTTATTCCGGTGATACTAAATTAAGACAATCGGTTTAGCATTACTCAGCTTACCTATCAGAATCAGGCAAATTGACATGATCCATGCGACAGCCATCTTGTCGTCCTTCGAATCTATGAAATCAAACAATACAGACTTACTCACAGAGGCCGCATGTGGAAAGCTTTTGTACTACAGTATCTACTTACTAGAAGTGTTCCTTTTTAATGACTTTTTGCAAACTATTTGATCTCCAAATGACAGTAGTCAATATAGCAGTACCTTTAGCCTTTATACCGCAACATAAAAAAACATCCAAAGGGAAAGGTTATTTTTTTAGGCCTAGGACAGCTGGAGACATGAAAGGGTAAAGAGAGGGGGAATGACATACAGGTAGTTGAACCTGTGGCCCTATATAGAGTAAACCTCTATATATGGGTGAGCTCTACCAGGTGAGCTACCCAAGCGCCCGCACACATAACAATTTTAATAGACCAGTTTACAGGTAAGATGTTGCATCCTGCTTTGGCATTCAGCATGTCGCACCTCCATCAAAGTCATTAGGTCAGCTGCAGGGTTGTCAGCTGGAAGCTGCCATTCTCCCACTTATACCAGTACATTTAATAAAAGGATACTGGTGTGTTAGAACCTAAAACATTATGGTAACCATAAAATAACCATTTCTAATAAATGGTAAAGTATTATTATAGTTTTTATATCATTATGTTATTTAACTGGTAACAAATAATGAATGTTTACTAATTGTTAGTAATGCTATATTGTCATTTCATGAGTTTATTGCTGTATACATAACATTTTATATCATATGTTAATGATTACCAAATGAATGTTACTTAATGCTCTATGAACCACTTATTAATCATGAACTAATTAGTTGCAACTTTATATTAGCCATCCAAATAATGTTCATAGATAATTTACAAAACAATGATTTAACCATTGACAATGTATTAACTATTTAAATGTATAAACTAATTATTGTACATAGATAGATCAATTTACCATTCATTAAGTATGGCTATTATGAAGTAGTGGTTATTATAACATAACTCTCTCTATTTCTCTCTCTTATACACACAAAGTGTATACAAGACAAGTCTATAAATAAAAAAATGTACTTACCAAGAATAAATTAGTGAAGAGATCAAGATACAATGAGAAGCTATATATCCCCCTTTCTATCTGCTTTCAATGTTTTAAACTTTTTCAGTGTCTTTTCATTCAGTCCTGTTCACATCTGTGATATCGCATACCTTTTTCATTCTGTGACAGTAGACATCTGTTAAGGCCTTTATATTGGAACAGAAAAAAAGGCTAGTGATGTGACTCAGTGTTGATGACACATGTTCACCTTAGAAAAACACTGATAAACAACAGGAACAAAACAGGATTATAGGGCACAGGCTGTCAATCTGTCAGGTCCTTAGCTAAGTATCTTGACATACTCCCTTCTTATGTTTCTTGAAACTGGTTGCTGGTGAGTTCCACCCATTGGAATGTTTTTTGTGTGACGTAGGTCATGAATACCAAATAAATATAGATTTTAATTGACGTAACGCAGCAGAAAGAAATGCAAACAAAAATGTCAATGTTGCAAGCGGAGATGTATGGGGAGGTGCGAGGGTACACCTCTGCTTGCAGCTTTAATATTTTAGGACACAGGCAGTCAATCTGTCAGGTCCTTGGCTCAGTATCATGGCATACTCCTTTCTCATGTTTCTTGAAACTGGCTGTTAGTGAGTTCCACCCATGGGAATGTTGTGGGAGTTTGTGTGACGTAGGTCATGAATACCAAATAAATATAGATTTTAAGTGACGTTGTAACACAACAGAAAGAAATGCAAAAAAAAAATATTAAAGCTGCAAGCAGAGATACGGGCCCTCACACCTCCCCATACATCGGGGGTATTGGACATAACCGGCCGACACTCTTATGAAGCATAAGAAATTTCAGACAGATTGGACATAGGATTGGACATGATCTGATTGATGAAGATCTCTGTCACTGTTCGCATACAGTAGTTGGTAGACTTTTCAGTAACAAAAACTTCCTGTTTCATAGTGTAACCGTGGTAACCTACTCTAAGTAAGAAAACACTTGCTCTAGGTTCGGGAGGAGCTAAGTAAAACATTGACCACACATGAAATCACCATACAAGATAAGTTTATGGACATTAACTTGTACTCACGTAAATGTGAAAATGTATTTATAACTAAAAAGAAAAGAAAGGATCCTCTTCAAACAATTAGCTTAGAGGTACTCTACAGTGCAGTAATTTCAACAATAACAATTGTACAGTGCTTATCAGTTTAACAATATAATATTTAAACAAATCCCATGAATACATGTGTACAGTATTCCCATGAGTTCACTTGAAATGCAATAAATGTCCCTTTGTTGTGGCCCTTAACATTTGTGGTCCTTTTTTAAGTTTCCTCCAGTCCTAAGTAGAAATGTTTCAATCCAGATTGAAATATCAATAGAGAGGCAAAGTCCCTCCCCTTCCGGTGGACCACCACGGGACCTTAATTTGGAAAAAAATATGAACGGTAGTAAACGGGGAAAGACAAATTCTTTTTTGATCCCGTTTGAATTCAGCCATGAATTACACATATGACGTTCATCAGTTTAAAAGATTTTGCAAGTCAAGAAAGTCTCAGTTTATTGTTAAACTGTTGAAGTATAAGACTGTGAAAAAACATAATTAGAAAAACTACACACTTCAAAGTTGCATGGATGACGTCTCTCTGAAGTGTGTTTCGTAACGGGATGTAATATTACTCACACCAGCAACGGTTCTCTATCATATCGAGACTATCTCTCCACCATTACATATTCCATATGTACGGGGATGAATGCTCTGAGGTCAGGTACGTGGGTACTTCTTTAAGACACAACGGCTTGCCTGGCCTCGCCCTATGCTATTTCCTATAAAGCACCGGTGCTGGCGTGGAATCACTGAGTTTGATTGGATCCGTCTCCGAGCGGCTTAAAGATGAAGAGATAGTCTCTTCACTCAGAGAACCAAGGTTAAAACGTTAGCGATCTTGCTCGTTCTTTTGCTTCTTGGCTGATAAAACATCACTGGATAAAACACTACAGGTACGATAACATTACATGTGTTGTGAAACAGAGCTAAGCTAGCTAGCTAGTAAGCCGAGCATCAAGCTAGGTGACGTAAATGGTTGGAGACGATAGATGTAGTTCACAGAGTGGTTTTACACAAAACTACAACAAAGATACTTTTTTATGTTTAAAGATTATCTTTTAAATTGACGAACATCATAATTGTAATCTACCCTGGAAATCCAGAGTTCTTGCGAGAGCACAATTTGAATTTGCTCAGCGAGTCACTCTGGCATTGCGTAATGATGCTCATTAACTATGCCCTTGTAGCCGAGCTGCACCAATCACATCGGTCTATCTGATATAGACGTGCCAGAGGCGAGCTAAACAGATGACGACAGCGATGCGACGTCGAAGTCAGTTAGTAAACATTGCAAGATGGCTACGGATGAACACCAGTTGTTTGAAACTTGAAAAGCCAAGTCCAACTCGTTCATTGTAGCGGCCAAAAGGCCGCTACAATGAACGAGTTGGACTTGGCTTTTTATCTAAAAGAGGAACAGAAGATGGCGCTTGAATCGTTCCTTTGCAAGACAGTCCTTCCAGAAAAGAGTTTTTTGTGATTGTTGCGGGCAAAAATCCTTGATTATGCGGCACGTTTTCTTAAAAAATGCGATGGAATATGCAGGATATTTATGCAATTTTATGCGATGAAATTGCGGGAACTTGCAAAAACTGCGGTTTCATCATGCTTCATCGCGGGATTTGCAGCCTTTCGATGATGTTCACGTCGCATAATTACGTCACTTTATAACGTTCCCATGGCAACAGGGGAAAATGGCTGCTCTTGTGTGAAATAAACGCAACATTTTTCAACTTTCTGCTAAGATATATGTGACTTTTTTGCAACGAAAATGCGGGGATTATGAAATCATGCAAGCCCCACATATTTTGTGCGGAAATCGGCAATTTATGCGGCGAAAGTGCGGCGTATTTGAAAAAATGCGGCCCCCGCATAAACATGCGGCCTTTGGCTGATTATGCATTGAATTATGCGATCGCATAATCGCGTTTTTGTGGAGGGACTGGCAAGAAGGACGTTTTTGCTGACCAGATACGGCAAGAGTTTAATCTACCAGTTAGCTCCACTGGTAGCTAAGCGTATGGGGCTCTGGATACATCACCCCGTGTATTGTTGTGATTGGTCGTAATGTTATACAATTGCGTGCGAGTTGGGCTATTTTCATTACTCATTGCCAGACCCTTAATCTTTCGGATTTGGGTCTGGATTTCCAGGCTAATTGTAATCCATGGCTCAATTCAAACGGGAATAAAAAAATATTTGTCTCTCCCCATTAACTACCATGCATATGTTTTAACAAATAAAGGTCTCATAAGGTCCACTGGAAGGGGAGGGGCTTCACCTCTGTATTGTCTTCAATTCCGGAAAGTATGGTCATGTGTCTTCAATCCAGAGTTTAATGTCAAGTCATTTAGGAAGTCATTTAGTCAACCAAAAAGAAAATAGTCAGGAGTAAACTCCAAAGCGTGGAAGAAAGGATAGGTGATCCTTCCCTCAGCTTCAACTCCTCAGGTAAGAAAGTGATCAGGTCCAGGGGTGGCTCGCCATCTCCTTCATCAAGGAGAATTCAGAATCAAGCTCCAATCAAGTGTTCCCAGGAAAAAAAAAACCTAGCCTGTACAAAACAAGGCTATTACTTTACGTCATGGAATCATCATTATGGCCATAATGAATATCATAAACTTTCAAATTATTATTGTAGCTCGGTAGCAATCAACTCCTTTTACACTCTTTTCACCATGAATTGTGATTATACCTTTTTGTTTCTTTCTTTAGGTCATGAACTAGCCTAAACGACAGCATATCATGTAACTCCCATTCACATTCAAGAGTATAATTTCAAGTACACATGTTCAATTGTCTTCCCAAACATGCTACATACAGTGCCTTTCAAAAGTATTCGGCCTCCTTGAACTTTTCGCCCTTTTGCCACATTTCAGGCTTCAAACATAAAGATATAAAACTGTAATTTTTTGTGAAGAATCAACAACAAGTGGGACACAATCATGAAGTGGAAGGAAATTTATTGGATATTTCAAACTGTTTTAACAGATAAAAAACTGAAAAATTGGGCGTGCAAAATTATTCAGCCCCCTTAAGTTAACACTTTGTAGCACCACCTTTTGCTGCGATTACAGCTGTAAGTCGCTTGGGGTATGTCTCTATCAGTTTTGCACATCGAGAGACTGAAATTTTTGCCCATTCCTCCTTGCAAAACAGCTGGAGCTCAGTGAGGTTGGATGGAGAGCGTTTGTGAACAACAGTTTTCAGTTCTTTCCACAGATTCTCGATTGGATTCAGGTCTGGACTTTGACTTGGCCATTCTAACACCGGGATATGTTTATTTGTGAACCATTCCATTGTAGATTTTGCTTTATGTTTTGGATCATTGTCTTGTTGGAAGACAAATCTCCATCCCAGTCTCAGGTCTTTTGCAGACTCCATCAGGTTTTCTTCCAGAATGGTCCTGTATTTGGCTCCATCCATCTTCCCACGATCCATCCATCTTCCCACGATTTCGATTTCAATCCCTTCAATTTTAACCATCTTCCCTGTCCCTGCTGAAGAAAAGCAGGCCCACACCATGATGCTGCCACCACCATGTTTGACAGTGGGGATGGTGTGTTCAGGGTGATGAGCTGTGTTGCTTTTACGCCAAACATAACGTTTTGCATTGTTGCCAAAAAGTTTGATTTTGGTTTCATCTGACCAGAGCACCTTCTTCCACGTTTGGTGTGTCTCCCAGGTGGCTTGTGGCAAACTTTAAACGACACTTTTTATGGATATCTTTAAGAAATGGCTTTCTTCTTGCCACTCTTCCATAAAGGCCAGATTTGTGCAGTATACGACTAATTGTTGTCCTATGGACAGAGTCTCCCACCTCAGCTGTAGATCTCTGCAGTTCATCCAGAGTGATCATGGGCCTCTTGGCTGCATCTCTGATCAGTCTTCTCCTTGTATGAGCTGAAAGTTTAGAGGGACGGCCGGGTCTTCGTAGATTTGCAGTGGTCTGATACTCCTTCCATTTCAATATTATCGCTTGCACAGTGCTCCTTGGGATGTTTAAAGCTTGGGAAATCTTTTTGTATCCAAATCCGGCTTTAAACTTCTCCACAACAGTATCTCGGACCTGCCTGGTGTGTTCCTTGTTCTTCATGATGCTCTCTGCTCTTTAAACGGACCTCTGAGACTATCACAGAGCAGGTGCATTTATACGGAGACTTGATTACACACAGGTGGATTCTATTTTTCATCATTAGTCATTTAGGTCAACATTGGATCATTCAGAGATCCTCACTGAACTTCTGGAGAGAGTTTGCTGCACTGAAAGTAAAGGGGCTGAATAATTTAGCACGCCCAATTTTTCAGTTTTTTATCTGTTAAAAATGTTTGAAATATCCAATAAATTTCGTTCCACTTCATGATTGTGTCCCACTTGTTGATTCTTCACAAAAAATTACAGTTTTATATCTTTATGTTTGAAGCCTGAAATGTGGCAAAAGGTCGAAAAGTTCAAGGGGGCCGAATACTTTCGCAAGGCACTGTATTAATATCAATACTAACAGTGCACAATGATACAGCCACACTGCACGTGTACAGCATATAACACAATAAGTGTACAAAATAAATAAATCAAGCATTAAAGTACAATTATTTAACTATGACTCATAGTCCTACTCTTATATTAGGCTTTTAATGCAAGAAGGTTGCTATAACTACAGCATTAACACCCTTACTTTTACATATTGGCAAAGAAAACATATACTCTCAAGACACTGCACGTGGAAAACACACCAGCTAAAATCAACCACATTAGCCATGTAACACCTGTTACTAAAAATAGCCTTAGCCCAACTCCATGTAACTCACCAAAACAACACCTGGTACACAGGTTGTCCTTCACTTCTCAAACAAATATATCAAAAGCATACAACTATTGTTTCACTCCCACCTTTAGTTCAAATAGTTTTGAATCAATCGTCACTCCGTGTGGTTCATTTTGCTCAGGACAATTTTAACCAGTTCACACGCTCAAACGCCACACCTTGTATTTCTCACGCTGATAAAGGCACAGACGCACTGAAAGCAATAATTGACGCGCCTTATTGGATGCTTCTATACTGCACTGCAGGCATCAGATTAGAATTGCACCACGCCACAAAACCAGCAGTATTTTCGAAAAGGTAGCCTAATATAGCCTATTACGCCTTTCACATTGTTCATGAACGCCATCACAATTTTTATTGGCGTTTTTAAAAAAACTTTGGTTACTCAGCTGCCGCTACAGTTTTCAATAGGCTATGTGCGCCCGACTCACACGATCATTAATATCCCCTACTGTTGTGTTTCAATGCATTCACACGCAACTATCAGTCTGCTCTCACGCCTGTGTATTCAGTTAACATGACAGATACACATTAAGAGGAGCAGCCACAGTGTACTTTTAAAAGTGAGTGGTCAACCAAAATAGCCATTCATGGCACTACCAGCTACTACTACTGCTTTGTGTGCAGAACGGAGAACTCATGTGCCCATCAAGGTGTGACAGATAAGAACAGCTAGAGCATAAAACTGGCATTGCACAGTTTTATGTTCTGTTGGTGCACAGGCACAGCACAAGAGGCCAAGGTAGGCTACATAATAAATATGAAAACCAAAATACTTGGTACTGTTAATTTTCTTGAAATTGTAGGTTATATTAATAATAAAACACTTGTGTTGCATAGAATTGTTATGACTTAGTGACATAGATGCTCAGGGCAAGTTCTGCGATCCTACTCTTTGTGTACAGTATGTAAGTTAAGCACTGCTGTTAGTGGACTGGTTTGGGGCCAACCCAAACCAGTTTTTTATTTGTCAGTAATTGGTCAGATTTACCAATTGTTAGGGCCAGGTGTTATAAGTTATAAGGGAAGCTCCTTTAAGGAATAGGTCAATGCTTAGTGTGTAGGGCCTACGTGAGAGAGAGTGTGTGACGGTGTCAGCCCTCAGAGCAGACAGCTGTAAGCTATCAGAGCTGAGAATAAATCAGCAGTTTACTTGTTAAGTGGTAGCCCTAGTAAATGTACAGGGTAGGTTTCCGTTTGTCTCTGAATAAATGCTGCAGAAAGTTCCTGTGTTCCTTGCTTCTCAACAACGCAACAAAACAAAAAGATCCACGGTACAACAGCTAAGAGCAGCAGTCGGTTCAAAAAACTCAGACGCCAGAGAGAGGATCATAGGATACAAGAGGACGGGGAAGCCTGTCTACAAACCAATCAAGTACAAGTATTGGGAGACGCAGCTCACGTATGTGATGACGGTAGGATGTAGTTTTGTCACGCATAGATCTTTAATGCGCTTGCATGACTGTAATGTGAAACCAACCAACCTTACCGGATCAAATGCAAAACATGAACCTTGGTCCGGATGGTTCAGACTTTCTGGTGTGAAAGCCCACTTAGGCTAACTTTATCTCTGTAAGTTAAGTTAAAGTACCCATATTATGCTCATTTTCAGGTTCATAATTGTATTTTGAGTTTGTACCAGAATAGGTTTACATGGTTTAATTTTTAAAAAACACCATATTTTCGTTGTACTGCATTTGCTGCAGCTCCTCTTTTCACCCTGAGTGTTGAGCTCTCTGTTTTAGCTAGAGAGTGAGGCATCACACTTATAGCCCATCTTTGTTGGAAGTCGCACATGCACAGTAGCTAGGTACTGCGCAGTAGCTAGGTACTTGCGCAGTAGCTAGGTACATGCGCAGTAGCTAGGTACTGGGCTACTAGCTAGAAGCTAACGCTGCTAGCGGTTAGCTACCTCGTTCTCAATAACAAAACACTGCTACAACACACACACACGAGTTCACCCTAATCTAAAAAAATAAATTGTATAGAATTACTTACATGTCCCTCATCTGCAGGTATTCAACGCAAAGTTGGAAGTGTGCCCTTGTTTAGAAGAAGTCTCCCGGCTAATCCTGCTTTGTACTGACCGAAGTTAGAGAAACAGCTAGCTGATCTGGTATTAGCTAAAGTTGTTAGAACACACCAAATGTTTCGGCCAATGACGTAGATGGCCCTGCCAATTTTGACCAGCTCACCCGGAGACTGAAGGCAGGATACATTAGTGATGGGACAACCGACTCTTTTACACGAGTCGGTTCAACCGGACGGTCGTTGGTTGGCCACACTTACATGACGTGTATTTGTATGTGATATCCATCGATAATGTAGCCTATGAATTTGTATGTACACAATCATGTAAGATGCACGAGAGATAAAGGCTTCTGCTATCGGTTGATAACTCAAACTTGCCGAGAATCTAGACACCCGTTTGATTACACAGACTCATGCACTAGGCACGGTTACGGTCTCGTTCAGTAGCCTGGTGCGCGGTCTCCTGGTGACAGTCTACCTACCATGTAACAAACATTTAACTTAACATAAGATAACATGACGTGTATTTGTATGTGATATCCATCGATAATGTAGCCTATGAATTTTTATGTACACAATAATCTAAGATGCACCAGAAATAAAGGCTTCTGGGATCAGTTGATAACTCAAACTTGCCGAGAACCTAGACACCCGTTTGATTACATAGACTCATGCAGTACCCTCGGTTACGGTCCTTACGGTCTCGTGCAGTAGCCTGGTGCGTGGTCTCCTCGTGACAGCCTACCTACCATGTAGCAACATTCACTTCTCTAACATTTAACTTAACATAACTACCAAGATAACATGACGTGTATTTGTATGTGATGTACTTATTGTGATGTACATCGATAATGTGTGAATTGCCATGAACACAATCATCTAAGATGCACCAGAAAATCGCCTCGTTTAATAACTCAAACTTGCCGAGAACCAAGACACCGCTTGATTACATGACTCGAGCGGGCCGGCCGGTTGCACGGTTACATTCGGTCTCGTTCAGTAGCCTGGTGCGCGGTCTAGGCAGCTCATTTCCTGATAGATTCTACCACCACCACTCCAGTGGAGGCGCTAATGAGCTAGATTATATAATATTAATATTTGAATATTTATTAATAATATTTTGACCATTAAATGCCTTCAGTAAGACCTATATTGGTATAAGTTGTATATGTTCTGTCCACCAGAGGGAAGTGTATCAGTCAATGTCAATAGGCAGGCAATTCTGTTTTTCTAAGAAAAACACATTGCCGCAACTGTTTTTTTTTTTTTTTTATGAAAAGAGACTCTGGATTAAACACAAACAGTATGCTTTCGACAGGAATTTCGGAGCTTTCACGGTAGCCTACGTAAGTGGTCTGATGTTTATACTTGAGCTGGTGTGTGCATCGAGCTGGCGTGTGTGTGAGCGTGTGTGGAGTGTGTGTTGTGAGAGTGACGGTGATTACCGGTAGCTTCAGAGCGAGTAGCGACTCTAGTCATAGTGAGAGGAACAAATCGTCTCCCCTGTGTTTTCTGATCACGGTGAGACATCTGTAGCAGGAGAAGTTAACACTCTACTTGATTTTATGTTGTTTATGAAGAAAGTGAACCAGGAAATGAGTCGGGAGAAATACGCTACCAAGCTGCGGCCGAGCGACATTTTGAAATGCGTGAAAAAGCCTTGGAATCTGAATTGAAAACAAGGTTTACAAGCAAAGACATTTACAAAAAATAATGCCCATAACAGGTTCGAAATTTAAATATTAAGGACTGCCTAATATTTGTTCGAATATCATTATTTTTTTCAATATTTGAATTATATTCGAATAATGAAGTTCGGAGTCAAAGCCCTAACACACAGTAACAGAAGAATACCAGCTACACACAACGGCACGAATGAGGTAAAAGAAAAAAACAGGAGTGAGTCGGTTCATTGACGTATGGCACTCGATTCGCCCGGTTCAGGGCCACGAGTCGGGTTAATTAACCGGCTCTTCGGTCAGTTCGTCAACACTAGGATACATTCAGAAACCTATATCTCACTCAAAACAGCATGGATGTTTTTTTTTCCAAGTGTGTATGCGTGTGGAAGCACCAGAGACAGTATGCAACCTGTGTTATTGTGTAATGTGGATAAATCAGACAGCAATGCAGTTTTATGTTTACAAGTGTCTTGGCTTGCCAACACCTAGCTAACATTAGCTTACTAACAGCATGCTTGTCCTCTCTGGTAGACATTAGTTGCAAAAATAATCCAGACAAGCTGAAATTGAATGTGTTTTTGCTAGCTACAGACATTTTGATATCGTTTTAGCCCTTGGTTGCATGTTGCAGCGCCAATTGTTTTCCCCTCTGGTGGGCGGGACTTATCTTTTCTGAAAGTAAAAGTAAACTAAGTTTTAATATTTCTGTGTTTAAGAGTCAAGATTCCTTTTGTTGTCATTCAGCAAAACACAGAAATGTAAAGCATGAACGAAATTACGAGCATGGCTCCTTGTAAAAACACAGATAACAACAGGGTAATAAATAGAGTTATATGAATATATATATATATAAAACTGAATAAATAATTTCCAGCAGAATATTTGTCCGTACGACTATGTGATGTATTGCACTTGTGAATGAATAAATAGTATCACAATTTGGATAGCAAAGCACAGTTAAGGAGTGTTCTATTTTTGTTAATTGAGTAAGGATTATACCTTAACATACTAAAGCTCACCTCTATGGTGAGCTTTAGTATGTTCCTTATTTAAAGTATTGCTCTCAGAACAGAAGAAATTAAGATAGTTCTTGCCACGGGTATTTTATAACAACACCATATTGTGAACACACCCCTTGGTGTGAATGCTAAGACTATGACCTGTTATCATTACCCTACTTTTTTGAAACAAATGGTGTGAAGCCACAGATGATGGGGAGGAGACACCCTCTAGACCATGATGAATGATAGAAAAGTTAATTTCCTGCTGTTTAAAAGAACTCATAAACATATTAAGTTTACCAGAGTTTTGCTGATCTTAAAGGTCCTATGACATGCTGCTTTTTGGATGCTTTTATATAGGCCTTAGTGGTCCCCTAATACTGTATCTGAAGTCTCTTTTATATAGACCTTAGTGGTCCCCTAATACTGTATCTGAAGTCTCTTTCCCGAAATTCAGCCTTGGTGCAGAATTACAGCCACTAGAGCCAGTCCCACAATGAGCTTTCCTTAGTATGTGCCATTTCTGTGTCTGTAGCTTTAAATGTTATTGAGTAGGAGAGAGGGGGGACAAGGTGGAGAGTGGGGGTGTGGCTTTGACCAACTGCCATGCTTCGCTTGTTTGCAAGCCATGATGTCTCTCTCTTTCTCATGGGCGGGCCAAATTCTCTGGGTGGGCAAAGCAGAGAAAGGGGAGGTAACCTTCCTCCTTACGACGTCATAAGCAGCAAGATTCCAGATTAGCCCATCTAAGCTTTCATTTTCTCAAAAGGCAGAGCAGGAAAACCAGAGCTTGGTTTACATCTATCGCCATTTCTAGCCACTGCGGGACCATACGCAGGCTGGGGGAACTCATATTAATGTTAAAAAACCTCATAAAGTGACATTTTCATGCCATGGGACTTTAAGTGCGAAGCCTCCGATTGTTACCCAGCTACCCATCTACTGGCAGCTGAGCCATTTGTGTTATGCATGCAATGCTATGTTGCCTTAAGGAACAATAGGTCCTGAGCTTCTTTTATCTCAATAAAAAGCTAAACTAGCAAAACATTCAACATTTAGAAAAGCATATTGAGCAAATATGGTGATGCAACGTTTACTATATTATCGCAAGAATACATTCAGCTCAAAAGCTTGGAGCTCTTGCAATATCTTCCAGACTCTGTCGCTAATGTGGATACATCATAACGAGAATACAAAATCTTGGCAATAAAAACCTAAACTAGAAAACAGTAAGGATTCAACAGTGATGAATGATGATGTCAGCACTGAATGTGGCTTTTTTGGGGCTTTTGTTTTCTCCCAGATGTGCCACTAAAAACCTAATAGAAATTCCACTGACTTGAGTCTAAGGAATACAAATGGGATGTGTTGCCCTACACAGTTTAGGCCTGTTACTTTTTTACATTACAGGGAGTTTCTTCATTCAAGCTCACAGATGGGCCTGAGGTTGACAGGCACTGCTGGGCTCTGACAGCCCACCTTGGGGCTTTGCTGTTGCCTTTGGATCCCCTGCAGTTTAGCCTGGAACTATAAGGCCGCGTTCAGACAGCCGGCGTAGGCCGTCAGACAGTGCGGCGAAAACGCCGGTCTTTCAATTCATTTTGAATGGGGGTAGCACATTTAGGCTGCGGCGGGGGATAACGCAACAAGAACGCAATGGGGCCTGAAGCGAAAAGTTGAGACCGACTCTCAACTTTTGGAGAAATGCATCCCCACGTCACGCTGCGGTGGCCAGTCATGTTATCGGCGATGGCGATGAGACTTGTCGGTGTGTTTTGAGCCATGGTTGGAGGCAGTGTGAGAGTCCCGTACAGAAAACATCACTGCCTTTATTGCTGCAACAAGAAAATTTTAAAAAACTATGAGGGTAAAAAACAAAACACAAGCACTGAACTGCCCAGGAGTTGCTGAATAGCTGAATTTTTCCTGCAACAACAGAGCACTATATGTCTCGCTCGTCTCTTTTCTTTCTCTCTCTCCTGGGAAATCAAGCTGCCTTCATGTGCGGTCAGAAACGTCAAGGACCAATAAACGATCAGACGGAAAACAGTAGCGAAATATAAAGTCTACTTGTACTACATTGGGGGGGTTTAAGAATACAACAGGACGTCACACAAATGGGCCGTTTCAGCGACAGTAAACCCTGCGGGAAATCGCGGTATCGTTTTTTTTGGTCTGAATGCCCCGTAAAGAGGCCAACTGTTGTTTGGGACTGTGTGGGGCAGTGCACAAGCTTTGGTGCTGAAGAGGCTTTGGGCAAGCTGAAAGAGCAGTGAGTGGCAAGTCAGCAGGCAGACAGAAAGTGAGTGCAGACGCACACTGTATACTACTGTGAAGTCTCAGACCTCGCTGTGTGAGTGTCTGTGAACACGCCTTGGGGGGAGGCAAAGAGTGACCAATCGTTTGACACGTTCAACCTGTGTTCTTGGTGAAATGAGGTCAGCCCGCTCACCTGAACACACACTGCCTCCCTCTCTCTTTCATGCACATTGATACACACTGCACTACAGGCTAATAGATCCCTTTTTTCTCTTTGTCTGCCTCTTTATCACAGGAATCTTTGCCTCAGCTGAAGAATTTCAATGTGCATTCTTAAATGTACATACACAATACTCATACTACAGATTCCTGAGGGTCATATTGTTGAGAAAAAAAGCAATAAACTCAGACTCATAGACAGATAATATTTAGAGGAGCAGTCAGTCAAGCATTCAAGGGAATTATAAGACTTGTAATATGGACCTCTAACCTTCAGAATAAGGTGTTTAGATATTGTTATTAAATGTTTAACTGTACAACAGCTTTCAACAAGACATTAAAAAGACAAAGAAAACCACACATTGGCTTTTTTTTAACAGTGCCTTACACCATATGCAAATGATTTTTGTTATGTGGATATGATTAATTTATTCATTAATTTCACAACTTTTATCCACAATGTCCTTTATTAAGTTGCATAGTGGCCATGCCAAGCCAACCCCTTATTTGTTCATCCCAGCAAATATTTTTTTGTCTTTGTTCATGTATTTGTTTAACCAAGAAAATCTAATGGCAATGTACTCTGTCTTGTTTGGATGTTAGAAGAACAAAAGGTAAATTAGTTGGCCAGGTGTTTGTGCCGCAATGCAACAATTTGCACCTGGTTTTCAATGGACCAGTCAACATGAATGGCTGACTCATGAGGCAAAATTAATTTACAGCTGAGTAGAGTTTATTTTCCACTTTTTTCTCTAATTGTCTTTTGCTTAAATTGCTGTGAAGCAGAGCTATTGTCATTTCAACGCCCATGTTATTCAATCTGTGATTAGGCGCTGCAGCGATCATTTCGGCGTCTCCTCTATGTCTTCCTCGAGCTGCGAGCGAATGTGTCAAGCCACAGGCCACAGAAAAGCTGGATACTTTTAAAAATAAAACACAGGGTTATGGCAATTTTGGCTGTCTTGATTTCTCAGCTGTCTACAGCTCGACACGTGCTTAGGCACACGGAGAGAGAGAGAGAGACGGACGAACAGACAGAGTGGCACACACACTCACTGGGAGAGAGAGAGAGAGAGAGAGAGAGAGAGAGAGACGTTCTGTAGAGGGGAGAGAAGGATCGCTTTGTGACCGGTGCGTTGAACTGCACGTCTGGTATGATTGTGATCAGGCACGAATCTACGCTTCAGGGATATTTGCGACGCTTCAGCATGCAATGTGTTCCCAGCATAATGGCAGTAACCTAGCAGTGATTACCATGTTACTGCTAACTGTGGGTACAACATATTTTACCCAGCATAGCTACAATAAATGGGGATAACTCATTTATCTTTAAGGTTTACTGATCCATCGTTTACCTCTTAGGGCTTTTGCAGGGACTACACTAAGCCTTCAGCTCCTTTTTGCACTCATGACTGGACTAGATTAAAGGTAGCCTGCGGCATCACTTGTATAGTTATGCATCACTCAGTGTGTGTAGTGGAGCCTGCCATTGAAAATGTCTTCGATGGCAGCCGTTAATTGCATCTGAAGTGATGATGTCTTGTAATTGTTGTAAGTTGACAGTAAATACAAACTAAGAACCGTGCTTCAGACTCTGCACTATTGCATAGGAAAGCCGCTGACATACAGCAGACCTGAAGTCAACAAACCAGTTTTGAAAGCCAAGATGGCCAAGTCATTGGCTGTTATCCAAGGCAGCCTTGTGACTCATGAATATCCAAAGCCATTGATATAGTGACTAGAGGTGGTATTTTGGCAGGGACAATACTATTGGGTGCCAAATCTTTTCTGCCAAAGGAACGCCCTATTTTCTTAACCCTCAGGTGTATATGCATACATAAATACAGTTCTTTCCTGACAAAATCATTTTGACAGTCATTCTTTCTCTATCATCTCTAATTCATCATAGTATGCCTATCATACACTAGAAGACTTTGAACAGACTTTGAAAAGAATAAAGTCTGACACCATCTCACATCTAACGTTAAAGAAACATCATAATTTGTAAAGACTGGGGATCTTGCAGGGTCACACATTGCAAGACTACAATTAGATTTGTTTTGAAAAATTTAACCAAGCTAGCTAGCTACCGCTGGCGTTAGCTGGTAAGTTATGGGTAAGTTCACTGATTTTCTGTTATGCCGTACATGCAAATGAATGGCGGCAGTACCCTGAGGTCCGCGTTTATCCGCCGGTAAAACTCCCGTTGGATGACGCGCTTCAGAAGGGTTGAAAATCGGCAACCTTCCCTCTTTAGTGTTTAGCTTAGTGCGGCGCCATAGCAACCATAAACAACACTGGCTCTAGCCATTTACTGCTTCCTGTTTGGTGCTGGAGGGAGTGATTTTGTCATAACATCAAGACGGGAAAAAGACTGACTCAGACTGAGTTTTATGACTACCTTACAACAAACAATTGAGATGATGGTAGCGTGCCCCACCTCTACCAAGACTCTCAGGATTTCATTCCAATATTAGAAAATAGTCTGCGAAAAGATCGCTTGAAAAGTCGTTTCATAAGGTCAGCATTAGTTGTATTACACTCAGAAGGGTACTCCACTGCTGTAGTATTGCACTTTAAAGAGTAAGTTGACTTAGAAGAGACCAATTTTGAAAAGGAGGGTTACATTTGATGCAGCAGAGGCCGGAATATCCTGACCTTTAGACACTTGCATAATTCAAACTTCAAACATTCATTAGACCCACCCGTTCTTGTAAATCTGTTGCCTCTTTCTCGTAACAGGCTTTCTGTAAAGATTTGAAGTCTCAAGTCCAAACTGAGATAACCCAGGTGACATCATGACGGTTATTCGCAGATTTTACTGTATAAATCTCCTAATGAAATAAACGTCAATAAGGCAACCGGTCCTGACAGAATCCCTACCAGGTTATTGAGAGACGAAGAGTAACCTGCGGTGTTATGGAGCCACTATCTGAAATCAGCTGGTCAGGTCTACAACGGAACAATCTACTGTCCAGACATTTAAATGTAAACTGAAATCCAGACGTCAAAACACTTGATTAGCAGACTTTACTAACGGTTGTTGTTTTATTGCTTGTTTTATTGTATTTGTCTCCCTCAAAAGCAGGATTGATTGAGTGTAGTATCCTGGAGATAAAAGGAAATTGGTGAAGTGCCCCTTAAACTGTATCCCTGAAATAACTTTTCTCCTTATGTGCAGAATATACAGTATATCAAAGTGGTTATTCTCTACAGCATTAAGATGCTGCATGCACACATACCACAAACTTGTGTTGAAATATCTCTTTAAGTCAATAAAGCACCTGGATCAGGATGGGACATTAAAGTGCTCATATTATGCTCATTTTCAGGTTCATAATTGTAATTTGAGATTGTATCAGAATAGGTTTACATGGTTTAATTTTCAAAAAACACCATATTTTTGTTGTACTGCACATTGCTGCAGCTCCTCTTTTCACCCTGTGTCAGGTCTCCGTTTTAGCTACAAAGTGAGACCTCGCAACTTCTGTAACATCTTTGTTGTCTGTCCCACATGCGCAGTAGCTAGGTAAGGATTGAGCTGGCTAGCTGTTTCTGCAACTTCGGCCTGTACAAGGCAGGATTAGCCGGGAGACTTCTTCTAAACGAGGGCGCACTTCCAACTTTGTGTGGAATACCTGCAGAACAGGGACATGTAAGTAGTTCTATACAATTTATTTTGTAGATTAGAGGGAATTTATGTGTGTTGTAGCAGTGTTTTGCCATTGAGAACGAGCTAGCATGCTAGTGCTAGCATGCTAACGGTTAGCCCCCTAGGCCCCTCGTCTCGGCTAGTGACGTAGAAAGCTGTGCAGATTTTGAACAGCTCACCTGGAGACTGTAGGCAGGACACATTCAGAAACCCCTATCTTACTCAAAACAGCATGGATTTTTTTTTTTTCAAAGTTTGTATGCGTGTGGAAGCACCAGAGACACAAAATACCCAGAATTGTTTTCATAATATGGGCACTTTAATATGTGCACCCATACCAAAGAGGCTGGAAATGGGGAGAGAGAGAGAGAGAGAGAGAGAGAGAGAGAAAGAGAGAGTTGGCGAGTAAGAATAGGAATGACGAAGAGAAGAGGATGGGATTTCCTAACTTGTATACATGTATTTTAAAAAAAACTTTTGTTTTCAGAATTACATCAAATCCCCCTGCCTGCTCTTTTCCAGGCTTAACAATATGCTACCGGCTTTGGTAAATCTCTGTAATTAATGTTATGTTTTAGAGAAAAGCATATTGATGATGCTAATGGCACATGACAATCATCCCTGTCGTGCTGCTCTAAGAGTAGACCTAGTGTGAGTCATACCATAGGCCCATTGGTGCAGCTCCATCTCCAGGCCTATTGAGCTTTTGGGGGGTGAGTCACTGAGTGAATCATTTAGAATAGAAAGGCTAAGCAGAACACTGCTATTCCGGAGGAAGCTATAATCTCTAGTTGTGTTATTGAACTGCAAATGAGAGCTGAAAATGCTTCCCCAAATGTTTCATTACCCTGTTGCAACAACCAGCCATGGTAGTGAAAAGTCAAAGATGTACTAACAGTTCTGTGGTACAAGTTATTTATAATTTGTTCTCTTCAAACCACTTGTGACAGTCACTTTAAAGTTCTCCACCTACGTGTGTCACAACTCCAGCCAACTCCTAGTTATTCATTATTGTTTTCAACTTGTGTTTGCATGCGGGCTAACCTTACGCGTCACATGTTTTGTTACGTAGAACCATCTGAGAAAGCTGTCATTGGAAACTATTTGGGAAAGAATAGGCACTTGCAAAAAATACCTGGTAGTTGATGAACCATCTGTCTACCATGTTTGCCATTGTTGTTTTAAATGAACAGTAACAGCCTGAGTCTTGCTAGAGTTGGGGCGCGCTCCTGTCGTCTCAATCGTTTGGTGTAAGGTGGTTATAAAACTCAGTCCGGGTCAGTCTTTTTCCCGTCTCCACGTTCCGACAAAATCAAACGTGTTTAATATTATCATTTTAAGTCTTGGTATTGAAGTTAAATCATGTGAACACTGTCAACAACCAATGGGTGTGCACCGTGCGCTCCCTCCAATCAAACAGGAAGCAGCAATAGGCTAGAGCCAGTGTTGTTTATGGTTGCTATGGCCCCGCGCTAAGCTAAACGCTAAAGAGGGAAAGTTGCCTATATTCAACCCTTCTGAAGCGCGTCATCCAACAAGAGTTTTGTAAATGCAGCAGATAAATGCGGACCTCCGGGTACTGCCGCCATTCATCTGCATGAACAGAAAATCTAACAGAAAATCGCCAAACTTTCCCTCAAGTTACCAGCTAACGCTTGCAGTAGCTAGCTAGCTAGCTTGGTTACATTTTTCAAAACAAATCTAGTTGTAGTCTTGCAATGTGTGACCCTGCAAGATCCCCAGTCTTTACATATTATATCTTTAACGTTAGATGTGAGATGATTGATTTTAGATGTGAGATGGTGTCAGACTATTCTTTTCAAAGTCTGTTCAAAGTCTTCTAGTGTATGGTAGGCATAACATGCTTGTGTGTCATCATATATAATTGTTTTCACCTTGTGTGTGTGCACGCGCTTCATCATTCTGGTATGTCCTGTCTTGTCTAAACAGATTTTGTTAGACTTGCAAGGTGTGACCCAGCAAGATCCCCAGTCTTAACATATTATGACAGTCTTTAACGTTAGATGTGCATTGATTGCTTTTAGATGTGAGATGGTGTCAGACTTTAGTCTTTTCAAAGTCTGTTCAAAGTCTTCTAGTGTATGGTAGGCATAACACGCTTGTGTGTCATCATATATAATTGTTTTCACCTTGTGTGTGCACGCGCTTCATCATTCATACATCCTGTCTTGTCTAGACAGATTTTGTTACAGTGATATTGTCGCAAACATGCAAGATGTAGTCACAAAACTTTACAGGTGTGTAGTTGAAATAGAAATGAAGGCCAAGTCAAAAATGGGTGTGGTCTTAAGAAGGGCGCCAGAAGTAGGGGTGTAGGAAGTAGTGATGTCAATGTGTTCAATGTAAGAATGTCTCCTTGAAATGAACCTGTCATGTTCATGTTGAACTGCAATAATAATGATCATAAAGAAAATAAACAAAACAAAAAAAATTAAACAAAACAGTTAGATTTATTGCTGCCTTTTGGTTTGTTTATTTTCTCAAAGGAGAACACAGGACATGTGATCTACAAAGCAGATACGTATGATATAGTAGACAAAAGGAAACTGCAACTTAATTTCAGTTGGACTTCAATACAGGTTTGGGTAAACATTACATAATACACTACATTTTAATGATTTTTAAAGCTTTGTGAAGAATTGTCTTTATTGTCTAAGCCCAATAGACTGTGCCCTCGGTTGAAAGCACACTGAATTGCCATGCCCTGCTATGCCCTACTACACCCTGCTACACCCTGCTATATCCTGCCATGCCCTGAACTGTTACAACTATTATTTCTAATCATAGTTGAATTATCTTTATTGTTAATATAATCTCCACTTTTCATCATAACAACTGATATAATTATTATGAATCATATTTCTCTATATCTGTATATCTGGGTCTGTCCGAGGTTTCTGCCTAAAAGGAAGTTTTTCCTCGCCACTGTTGCGCTACAGTAAATGCTTGCTCTTGGGGGAATTGGCGTAATTGTTGGGTCTTTGTAAATTATAGATTATAGAGTGTGGTCTACACCTACTCTATCTGTAAAGTGTCTTGAGATAACTCTTGTTATGATTTGATACTATAAATAAAATGGAATTGAACTGAGTTCCTAGTGCCTTTTTCGTTACACCAAGAGCGCCATCTAGTTGGGTCAACAAATGAAGATCACTGGGAAATCCTTTATTTGAATAGCATGAGCATGTACAGTATTACCACAAATTCAAACTCAACTGGTATTAAGCATGCTTTTGTTTACTGCAGTAGCAAACTGTTATATAGGAGTGGCATGACATGTTACATAACCTGCTTAACACCTTTTGACACCAGCCGCTGTGTCGGTTTCAAGGGATTATGGTACACTGCTGGTATTATGATTTATTCTGCTGCTATTGTAAAACAATTGCACAACAGAGCTCTAGATTGAGAATAAAGGTGTGTTCAGACACAAAGTAATGTCCATTGTCAAGCACGGCACAATTGCATACAAAGTCAATAGGAAGAGGCAAGTGGGTGTGAATAAGCACAAATTAGTCATGCACAAACACGGAGTAAGTGTCAACAACAGGGACGTGCACAGGGCAGGGCTAAGGTTGCCTGGGCAACTGCCCGTCTGCCCTCAAAATTCGCCATGTCTTGGCTGTAGAATAATGGCATGCAGATTAAATCGGCAAATCATTCAAAATTTTCATAAAAGGTGGAAAAACGATGCAAAGCGATGCACGTGACATGACAAGCGCAATTGTGTTGATGAGTAGGATATAAGATAATTGTAAAATGACATGATGTTACACACTCCAGTACAGTAGGTGGCGGTATACCTAAAAGTTGTTTGCAATCTGCCATTAAATAAGAGAAGAAGAAGACAAGCACAATTACGTTAACGTTACGTTAGCCTACTTGAGAAAACAACTGGAAACAGAGACATGCTTCTCAGAGCCACTTATCAAAACTTATCAAGCGTCTCCGTTTGCAGACGTGATAACGTTCAGTGAGACAAGGGTGAGTTTTTTTAGGTTGTAAAAAATGATTAACGATTAATTTTCATCAAAGGTATTACAAGTGAATTAAAATCTCCTCAATTTGCTGCTTGTTTTGCACGTATTTGGTTTGCATGTATCCCAATGAACCTGTAACCTATGATCAGCTAACTAGTTGGCTAACCAGGCAGTTATCACAAGCTAATGTGAACATTATAGCGTATATCTGAAAGTAAACACGTTTGCTGATGTGTTAACAATAGTTAACATTAATTTTAACAAGTAAAGATGTTAGAGGTCATCCATTTATTGTTGTGATAGCCTATTTGTTAGGGCTACAATAATTATTTCATTGTAATATTCAAAATGGTTAAATGCAATGCATGTTTTGGGTGGGCTACTTTGTGTAGAATGCCTAAAAAGAGAAGGATTCAGGGGAGAGAGAAGCAACTGAATGAGGCAGCAAAGGGAAGCACATCACTGCAGAGCTGGGTTCAAACCAGCAGACCAGCAGGTGAGGCATTGTAATAGAAATGTCAAACAACCAATCCACCATAAGTCTTTTCATGAAATAGGTCATGTGAAATAGGTCTATATTTTCAGACTGTTCAAATGTTTTCTGATTTTAATTCAATTTAAGATGAGGTGCAACCACAAGGTTGCAGAACAGAGAATGAGGTAGAGGAGAATGCTGATCATCAGGAGACACATGTGAGAGGTATATGAGAGGACTTATCGCCAAATATGAGAAATGAAAGGACCATGCCAGCTGTTGCGTAGTGAGATATGTGGAAATAATGTTAATCTAAATAAAATTAGACAACATAAATTATTTTACAGTTGCATTGTCAAAGATAGATCTTGCCTGAGCAGAAGAATAACACTATTGCTACTACTACTACTTAGTAATAATAATAATAATAATAATAATAATAATAATAATAATAATAATAATACAAATAGTGAAACAATAATAATATATAAATGAAACAATATAATATTATTATTATCACATCTAACAGATCCAGACCATGTTCAGAACAACAGTATGAAGTACAATAAGGCCTTTGTCAAATTCACAAATTCAGTCGGGCCCTGTCGTCCTATTATACAGTTCCCAAAAAAAACAAGATGGGCGTTCTTTTCAGGGACAATAGTTTGATGACAACCCATGGCTAGAATATTCTCTACAGAACGATGCCATGTACTGCTTCAGCTGTAGGCTTTTTATGAATGAGAAAAAGTATCAGAGCAGGTCAGCATGGAAGTCTGTGGGGCTTAATATGTGGAGGCAGGACAAAGTCAAAATAAAAGAGCACTGCAGCAGTGAATCACACATGATAAGCATGATCAGGTGGAATGAATTTAAAAGAAATTCATTGGAGATGGCTTTTGCGGTGGACGATTCTCAGATGCAAGCAGCCAAAGAAAGAGAGAGGCAGAAAAACAGAGAGATTATCTTCCGTTTATTGGACATCACATCACAAGTTTTGGCCTTTAGGGGTAGTGATAAAAGCTGGACAAGTTCAAACAGAGGACATTTCCTGAATCTGGTGGATTTGCTTGGCCAATATGACAGCGTACTCGTGATGGAAGCATCACTATTTTCTATTTTGATCGATGAGACCTCTGATGTGTCACATATTGAGCAGGTGGCCTTTGTTGTGCGCTATGTGCATGATATGGCTATAAAGGAACGCTTCCTCCAACTATGTGACGTGGTGTCAACAACTTGAGGAAAATCACCTGAACATACAAGACATCTGTGGGCAGGGATATGATGGGGCAGCAAATATGAGTGGACCTTACAAAGGGCTGCAGTCTAGGATACAGAGACAAAATGAGAAGGCATTGTATGTGTATTGCCATGCATATTGTTTAAATCTCATTTTAGTAGAAAGCTCCAAGTCCAGCAAACACTTTGTGGATTTTTTCACAGTTGTTGAGAAACTTTATACATTCATTGCCAACTCTCCAAAGTGCCATGCTGCATTTGTGGAGAAACAGAGAGCCGTCAATCCAGATCAGCGCATCCTTGAGCTACAGAAGCTGTCAGACACACGTTGGAGCTGCAGGGAAAATACCTTGAAGACGATCAAAAAGGTGCTCCCTGCTGCCCTAGACTACCTGTGGGATCTGAGGGTGTATGAACCTCCTTATCTGTCTGCAGGAGAGGCTAAAATGCTTTTGACCAGCATACATTTTGAATTCCTCCTTTGTCTTGAAATCACAACACCTGTGTTTGTGGAAACATCAATTGCCTCAAAAGCTCTCCAGCAGGATGACCTGGTGCTTACTCTGTGGTGGATGGTGTCCTGAAGCGAGTAGAGGAGCTAAGGAGTGATGGCCAATTTTCACAGATCTTCCAAAACGCCACAGTAAGTGCAGAGGCTGTGGACATTGATATACCAACACAGATACCAGGCCAAGGAAGACAAATTCAAAGCAACTGAGGATCACCAGGCCCAGACACTGGAGGAGTACTACAGGGGAAGGCTGTACTTCACTTTTCTGGACAAACTGAGGCAGGAGCTTCAGAGGCGGTTATATGGAGAAGGGCACACTAAAGACATCATCACGTCACTGCACAGCCTCACTGACCCAGAACAGTGGAAGGACATTCACCAGGGTCTTAACATTGTGAATTTATGAATTTATTACACAGATAGTAGTGTGACTAATTTTTTCCCCAATTTAATTTAAATACTAATTTGGTCTCTGATAAACATTTGTGTGAACTTCTGGTTAACTAAATTGTTCCTCTTTCTTAGCACCAAATTAATTCTTTTTTGTCTCCTTTCCCCACCATATTCCTCTCTTCTTAGGGACTGTTCGTTATTTATTTAAGGGGCCACCGGAGGAGTTTTGGGACCTTTAGCCAAAAAGACATGACCCTACCCTCACCAGTAAAAAAAATTCTATGACCCTCCAAAATGATTTGGAAAAAAGGCATGACCCTTCCCCAGCAATTTATCAATACCTTCTGTACGGGTTTGCGCTTGGCAAAGATATACAAATTCCCTTTTTTTTTTTTACAGCCATGACATACATGACTAAACCTCTGCATTCTCATCTGATGCATCACACTCCTCTGTTATGGTGTGGTGGCCATTTCAGTAGATTTACTCACTAACATTGTTGTGGAAACACAATAAACATGGAAACTAAATGCACACTTCCTGCATTACTGCATTACTTCAAATACTAAGTTACTGCTCTAGCAAACTAGTATTCACATGAAATAAAACAATAAAATATTGAGACCAGTCAGCAAGGCACTCCGGGTAGCCTAACATTCAACACACAAACTGGTTGCTCGTCACTAGCTGTTCACTTCGCTGTTTAAACAAAGTGGAATAAACTAATAAAATCTACACAAAACCCGCAATCACTTAGTAAGCTGACATCAAATGTGGCATCTAGGAAACCTTTATTGCAACCTTGGCACGGTAAGATGTCCAGACATAGTGCATCAGCCAGGAAATACCTTTTTTTACTAAAGCAGTAAATGAAATCGGATGTATTACCTACCACCATTTAGTTGTTTTGTGTTATGATTGATCATGCCAGACGTAATTCATATTGAATTATTCCACTCATTTTTTAAACAATTAAATTACCCGTTTCAGCCGCCAGGGGGCAGCTCCCCCTGCCCCCCAGCAAACTCTGCGTATGTGGTCAGACCCATCTGGTAGCAAAGGAGGGCCGCTGAGAGCAACATGGAAAAATATGCACCAAACAAGCCACTTTGAAATGTTGCTGTTTCATGAATACAAAAGTTGGGTGACCCCCCCTCTGGACTGAAAAATTTTGGATGACCCTCCCCTCAGCACAGAATAAAAAGACATGACCCTCCCCTATTTTTCTCTGGTGGTCCATTCCATAAATACCGAACGGTCCCTTAACACTTATACACAATATTCATCCCTGTTCCTTCACTTTGTTCTTGTTTTTCCAGTTAACACATACACACACACACACACACACACACGTGCAAATCTTTGTGGGGACCCGTCATTGACATAATGCATTCCCTAGCCCCTTACCCTAACCTTAACCATCACAACTAAATGCCTAACCTTAACCCTTACCCTCACCCTAACCATAACCTAATTCTAACCCTAATCCTAAAACCAAGTCTTAACCCTCAAACAGCCCTTTAAATTTGTGGGGTCCAGCATTTTGGCCCCACAAGTATACTGTATTCCCGGTTTTTGGACCCCACAAATATATTTAAACAAGAACACACACACACACACACACATACACACACACACACACACACACACACACACACATTATTATTGTCTCACTCTTTGTTCAATAAAAACAAAAAAAAATACTATTTCATTCATTCATCCAAGCATAATGAGTTGTTATTCTTTAATATATTTGATACTTTGTGTATGGCTTAATCTTAAAATGATCATGGTTGTGTGGTCAACTCATGCCTCATCAGAAAAAGTGGACTGTTGCTACTTTGCGATTGAGAAAGCAGAGTAGCAGACCAAACCAACCGAGTACTAGCCAATCAGAGGCAGAGCAGGGCGGGTCATGACTTTGTCATCCTAGAAAAACAAATGTGGCTTCCGGTGCAACAACCCGACGAACCCTACCCCTATGTGTCCCTGCCCCTGCTTAGATCACTGCTGGGGTAGTCTGGATCAACAGAAGTACATTTCCAGGATAAAGCCTGACATCTGATAGGCTTGGCCCCTGTGGACGAAGTACAAGCAGCGATACTATGGTAAGAGCAAATGACGTTTAACCATGTATCCAGCTAATATGAATATCTCACGTTACTGTACTGTGTGAAGTTATCTTTATTTAATATTGTATGTGGCGTTTTCTTTTGCAGGGTGCAATTGTTCCACCAAAACAAGTTCCTTCCCGAGACCATTGTAAAGGGCCACCGTTGCAGCGTCCGGAGTTTAGTGCCACCCAAAACGATTGTGATTGGTTTAAAGTAATGCAATTAACCCAGAGCGTTTTCTTCTCTTATCCTAGAATGTATGTGTGGTGTAGCCAGACCTCACTCCACAGCGCTGTGGAGATAGGACCAGCAATGCGAGACTACTGCTGGGGTAAAAATGTAAGATTTGGCCTGAGAGTGGTGTAAGAGGAAAGGGCTGATATCTAAATCAAAGGGGTTATATTTTTAGTTGGCAATCCATCCAATAGCTGTTGAGATATTTCACTCTGGGCGTTAAGCATTGGACCAAAAAGACCAATCACCCAGCCAAACAACACTGCCATTCTTAGAGTTATGCCACAAACACAATACAAAATGAAGGATTCTTATTGTACATTGTATCTATTGTATATACGGTATCTAATGTTAAAAGATAAGAAAAAAAGCAGAACCAGTAGGTGCTTTTTGAATTCTTAAATAAGCATCCACAGCTGAAGCTCTATTGTATATAGCTTAATCATTAGCAATATGATAACAGTGTCAGTAACTCTACTACTACTATTAGACACCCTTACATCCTTACGGCCACAGCCATTACAGAGAATGGATCTCCTTATCCTTAAAGTGGATACAGAGAGAAAATATTTATTCATTTGATTCGCTGTTACCTATTAATACCACTAGGTGAGTGTGTGTGTGAGTGTGTGTGCATGCTTGCGTGTGTGTGTGTGTGTGGCCCACAGCAACATATGCAGCATCTGGAGCTCTCCTCTTCTGCTGTGTGTATTTGTCTGTGAGCCTGCACATCCTAGAATATAAGTAATGCATTTCAGGTCCAAATAAATTAATGATTTGAGTGTTTTAGACCACATTAATACTAAACCACACGGCAGATGCAAACACACTGGGGCCTATTATTGACCCATGTAAAAGCCAATTTAAAACTTTACAAGGATGTGTTACCTTCAAAATACACCAGTGTTCATTTCTGAAGCTGTTGTACTAAGATGAGGAATTAAAAATGACATATATATGCTTAAATATGCAGCATGCAGAGTATGGAGAGAGAGAGAGAGAGGGAGAGGGAGGGAGAGAGGGAGAGAGATCAGAGAAGAAAATCAGAAGCCACCTGGACTAGAGATTAAAGTCCCAGGGAACATGACATATGCCAAGGTTAAAGCACAAAATGACAGCGTGAACACATGACTTCATTAAATGGGGTAAAATGATCTGTGTAGCCTAATGTGAGCGCCACACAAACACTCTTTTTCACATTTTTTCATAAAATAATGTCATTTTTGAGTGAAAAACAAGTTCCATCCGATGACAGGGTGTTTGTAAAATGTATCTCAGTGATAATGTTTTTTTTTTAGGGCAGATGCTAATGAAATGAAGTGTAGGCTACATCTAGATTTATTTAATTTAGGCTGAAACAACATCCATTTCTCCGATACATTAAAGATACTGTAGATACGCAGCAACCACCAATGCGATACAATTCACCCCTTATTGCAATTCAACACAATGCAAAAGAATGATTCTATGCAAGTCACAAGTTAAATTAGTGCCACTTTAACTTTACATGTGTTAATCTCTACTGCAAGCAAAACAAGCGTCTCATTTATGCTGTTTCTTTTTGAAAAAACACTTGGACCTTTCACAAACGGGCCTTTTCACAAGTTATTTGTGGGGTGGTGTTCTCAGTCTGTCTCCAGTTCACTGTACTGAACACATTTATAACACTTCACACAATCAACAGATTAAGCATGCTCAGGATTAACAATGACAATGAAGCATAGCGCAATGTGCCTCAGCAGTGTTTGTAAGAAATGTAAACCTTTTAATGTAAACTATTAAAAGGTTATTATGGTTATGCAATGTCAGTGGTGCAATACATGGGCTGTTGGATTGTTCAATATCAGTCATTATGTACTGCATAGGTTATGTGGAAATGTGTCATTTGTGCAATACGTAGGCTATTGGGGTTGGGCAATATGTTAGTTGTGCAATACGTAGGTTATTTGGGTTGTGCATTATGTCAGTACATTGTGTCATTTGTGCAAGACGTAGGCTATTGGGGTGGTGCAATATGTTAGTTGTAAAATACGTAGGCTATTTGGGTTGTGCATTATGTCAGTACATTTTGTCATTTGTGCGAGACGTAGGCTATTGGGGTTTGGCAATATGTTAGTTGTGCTACACTTATTGCGGAGAATGCAGCCGACAGGGTTGTTCAATTAAAAAATGCCAACGAAAGGAGTAGTTAATGTGCTTTCTATATAGGTACCTGTCTAATGTATATGAAAGCATGTTTTGTGTTGCATGAGAGTATGTGTTGAGAGATGCTTATTTTCTGTATTTTGTGTAGTCTTTGTAAAGCTGCGGAACGGACAGAGTACAAAACAAATTTCCCTTAGGGGATAATAAAGTATATCTTATCTTAACTATTATAGGCAGTCACAGGCTCCTGTGAACAAACACCACTCTTACTGTCATAATCCAAACAGTTTAGTCATGACCATAGAATGTAAAGAATAGTGGACGTAGCATCCGTGACGTCACCCATTGGTTTGTGATCTGCCATTTCGAAGCCTTGAGTTTGGCGATATGGTCGTCACCATCTTGTTTATTTGCAACAGAATCTGACGATTTTGGACATGAGGGTGGAGCTAGGGAGGATGACGCGGCCAAGCCAGTGTTCTTTATGGTTGTAATTAAATAAGCTAAATGCTAAAGGGGGTACGTTGCCAATTTTCAATCGCTCTGAAGCGATTCATCCAGCGGAGATTTATTTCATCTGCATGTACGGCACTACAGAAAATTGTCAAACTTTCCCTTAAGATACCAGCTAATAGTAGTTGTAGTACGCTGAACAAGACAGTTTTAGGCGATCAAATGTTCCAGTCAACTCTGTAAACACACAATGAGGGACAAACACCCCAAAACAAGTTCACGGCTATTATAATGTACACAGTGCCACGGGTACGCATTGCTAAGCCTCTGTTAAGATTGACAGGTTGGCGTGTAGCCACGCCCCTAATGCACGCCCCAATTGTCTATTTAAAAAAAATAAATGTGACCATAATTCACTAAATGAACATCATGCTGTATAGAAAGACTTGAAAGTAGTGATTGAGGCCATAAACTCATTATGAAAATGTTTATTGAGGTAAACTTCTAAAGAAACAGACATCTTTTTGCAACCAGTTGAGTCCCAAAAGCGCCACAATGCCTCCTGCTGGCAACACTGAAATGCTGTATTATAAAAAAAAAAGCCTTGTAGTTATAACAAGAAGCAATACAGTTTTTTACAGTTGCTAGGACCCATTTCTCAATACTTGGGTCACTTTTTCAAAACTCTTCACACAGTGAGCACAACAGAAGTATATGTGGGCTAAACTGTGGATCATTTATCATTGCTTTGGCACAAAATGTATTCAATGACTACATTTTTCAAATGATATTCATTCTTTTCTCACTTCAACACAACAACCGACAAAACTCTATGTACCAACAGGCCAATATGCACATGCTAACATACTGTTTTCAAAAATGTTAAACTTAAGTTAAAACAAATAACTGAATTAAGAACTGAATAAGACAGCAATTTGCTACATTTCAACAGTAATATTGTAATGAAATATATTTTGAATCGAAAAATTAAATGCTATGAAAACAATTGGACAATTGGACCAACCACAGCTGATTCTCATTATGGCTGAACACCTACACAGGTGTTACTCTTTCAATTTCATTACAAAAGGAGACAACCTCAGAATAGTTTTGTATTGTGACGTAAACATGGACCCAGCCAGAGATGGAGAAGTGGCTGAAAGAGGAAGAAGAGTGGCCGGGAGGGGGTGAGGAATTCATATGCGTGGTGGAAGAAGAAGAGGAAGATCAAGAGCTGTAGTCTCAGATGAGATTAGAGCTACTGTAATTGATCATGTAATCAATCATGGTCTCTCAATGAGAGAGGCTGGTCAGAGAGTGCAGCCAAATCTGCAATGCTCAACAGTGGCATCTATTGTTAGAGTTGTCCGGCAAACCAACAGGAATCTTGTACTCTGCATGGCATCTGACTGAGCTGCACATTACAGAAGTAAATAGAGCAAAGCCTGCAAACCAACTTGTGTGTAATTGCTTTTGCTTTTCTGCTTAGGACTCAACGTCTACCTCACACAGGTGGGAGACGTAGGATGTTCACTGATGTGCAAGAAACTGCCACTGTTGATATGGTCATCAGAAACAACGGCATAAAACTCACTGAGATTCGCGACAGAGTCTTGGCAGACAACGTTACTTTTGAAAATATTCACAGTGTAAGCATAACAACTATTTCTAGAGTCCTGAGAAAAACATCAGGTCAGGATGAAGCAGTTGTATACTGTGCCTTTTGAGAGGAACTCTGAACGTGTCAGGCAACTCAGGAACCAATATGTCCAGGTAAGATCACAATACTGTAAAATACAGAACTGTTTTTGAACAAATCCAAACACACACAAAGACATACATTTAAGAGAGGAGACACACCAGCCCGATAATCGTCCGTCTGACCGTCTGGCGAGGTCGGTGACTCGAGTCTGTTCGGTGTGTCCCGTGCCGTCATCCGTCCGAGGAGCGGTCGGCCTTCATTTGGGCCGACCCGACATGTTCAGTCGGAGACAGGGCAGTCGGGACTCGCCCGGAAATGGGGAGCGGATGAGCCTCTAAAAATCTGACGAAAATCTTTTAAACTGACCTTCGTTGATCTGAAATGAAGACGGATTCAGAAACTGCATGGCCTATTTCTTACTTAAAATGTTTTCAGAAACACGTTTCGGTGAACTATTTTAGTACAATATGAGATCGTATTCTGAACGAGCTGCCATGACAGTCTGGCTGTGAATTTCCAGAGATTTCTGGGAAATAATCAGACTGTTAATGGAAACAATACAGAGCAGCGCTGCCTGCTGCTATGGAGACGTATTACGTCTCGCGCACGTGCAGAGCGTATGCTCATGTCGGCGTCTCTTTGGTGTGTTCTGAGGCACTTTTTGGACCTCGGGGACCCGACTGATCAGTCTGACTGCCTTTTCTGCCGACGGTCGGCCCGTCTGGTTGGTGTGTCAGGGCCTTTAGGTAATGTATACTACTGCAATAGCCTAACTCTTATGTTGCCTTGTGGATTTATTTTAGAGAGTCATGGAGATTGAAGGCAGGCAAACACCCCACATTTTCATCTTTGTGGATGAGGCGGGTTTCAACTTGGCCAAAACACGGCGATGAAGAAGGAAACAAAAACCAGTAATTGGGCCATACAACACTGAGCGTCTCCTTGCATTCCTGCATGATCTCTATGAAAGGGTTGTGCTAGTTGAGGAAAGGGAAGCAGAGAGAAGAAATCAGCCAACATTTATAATTGTATGGGACAATGTAGCATTTCACCACTCCCGTGCAGTCACCGAGTGGTTTACAGCCCAACCCAGAATGGTGTCACTTTTCCTCCCACCTTACTCTCCATTCCTCAACCCCATAGAGGAATTTTTTTTTTAGATTAGCATTCCTATTGTATCTGTATCAGTGGATGGTGTGTACAAATTCTTGTATTTTGGAATTACTCAGTGCAAATAAAAGACATACAATATATTGCAGCATACTGCATAATGTCTGATTCATTCCAATAACATATATTGCAGTGAATTCTAAACAGTAGAGAGGTGTCCTTGTTTTACATATGAAAACATTGTATAATGATACCTGTTGTTAGTGTATTTTAGGTCATTGTTTTGTGGGTGACAAAGTGTGTTTGTTGGCTGTCAACCTTTGCTAGTG
Source organism: Zingel zingel (assembly GCA_023566125.1). Classification (NCBI taxonomy): domain Eukaryota; kingdom Metazoa; phylum Chordata; class Actinopteri; order Perciformes; family Percidae; genus Zingel; species Zingel zingel. The sequence goes on from CM042323.1 coordinate 5,450,545, forward strand.
TTATGGGAGAAGGAGTTGATTTGACACATGTATGAAGTGATTTGGTAGTTTTAGTGCATTTTAATGTGAAATGAACTGCTGTGCCGAGCTGAAAGTTGGTTAAGAGAACTGTGTTAAGAGTTTTGAAAAAGTGACCTAAGTATTGAGAAATGTATCCTAGCGACTGTAAAAAAAAAACTGTAATTGACCATTATGGTTCATAATGGAACAGAAATAACACCCCCCCAAAATAAATTACATAAAATGTAATTAATTTGTACATTTGCATGCTCTCTTTCTGTCTTATTCACACACAGACACACACACACATTTCAGCTCAGGTGTGATTAATCATTCAGTGGTTCTGCCGCAATCATCGTGTACGTGTGTCTTTCAGCATTTGTGTGTGTGTGTGTGTGTGTGTGTGTGTGTGTGTGTGTGTGTGTGTGAGCGAGAGAGAGAGAGAGTTAGGGGAAATGACAGCTCTGTGTCAGGAGCCTCTGCCTCCAAGGCCAGATTTATTTTATTCAGAAGCATGTTAGTTGACTGGTTTGTAGCCTGCAGTCTGAATCAATATGACACATTCACACACACACACACACTCACACACACACACACACACACACACAAAATGGAAAGCCCACTACATAATATTGATGACTCTCATTTCCTCACAGTGAATTGATTGCACAATAAAGTTTACAGCAGGCTACAGCTTGTAAACTAATCTATTTACATTTAGGTGCAACGTGGGTGTACGCATCTTTCCCACTTTGAGTGTGTGTGTGTATGGGGGGGTGGGGGAGGGGGGGGAACAGGACACCAGTGCTAAAGGATGGATGTGTTATCCTATGATTGCTTGTGCGTTTCAGACTAAAAAGATTAGAGAGGGGAGAAAAAAACTTAAATGGCCATGCATGAAAAAAGTAGATGTTATGTTCTATTAAAAGAAGTATTTTTCCTCAGCCGTACGAGAAGACATGACTCTTGACAAACAGAAGTAACACTGCACAACATTTGATCATTTCCTGCTGGTAAGTATCTTTACTTGTCATGTAGGATGCTGGGGTTGGATTCCCTGATGTACAGATAATTGTTTTTATGCTATTTCTCCACAGGGATCATTAAAGTTTCATCACCCCCTCACGTCACAGACCTACAGTCAAATTTGGATGGTAAAATACATTCAGGACTGCAGCTCTACTGTGACAGTTTCAGGCTCTCCTGTGGGCAGGTCTTGACAGGGGGAGACGTCAAAGGTGTATTTATGGGTTGACAGCCAGCTGGTGAGGTTTGAGCTTGTCCTTCCATGTCTTCTCATCCTCTAAGAAAAGTGAAACACATGGAGTAGTTACAGAACATTTCTTATAATGTCACAGCTAGGACACTCGGGTCTAATTTTATGCCTGTGTCTCTACTAGCAGAAAGGGTCATACATAGAGGTTCCTGCTCACATACTGTTGACCAATTAAACTAGTTTTTTTGTATGGCTGCCACCTACAGCAACAGGAGCTCAATTATGTGTGAGCCTTTAGTTTCTTATTTTACTTTTAAAATAAACCTTTGGGGGAAAAAACTGTAAATCATTCATTACAACTGCAAAGAAGAGGATATAGATGATAATAAAAAAAAAATCCCATATACCCAGATACCACAACAAAACAAACATACTGGAGATACAGTGTGCATGCACATATAGAATGGAAAAAAATTACACTGAAGGAAATCCCACAAACAATACCTTTAAGGAGATACATAATACATAAGGAAAATGATCTGACAAATGCAAAACACATTTCTGAAGTCTAAATAAGCTTAAAATGAAACACAATAGCATTGTCACGAAAGAATGACGTCAGGTTAAAGAAGCCTTCATGGGAACTACAGAACTGAAGGCTAGGAAAGTGTTTATCTATCAATGAACATACAAACTGAATTAATAGAAATAATTTAGTCATAATTTGTTATTTGATCTGATTTTGTTGGTAATAGGATCATACAACTGGTATTTTCTTCTTAGTAATACGAGAAGTTGCATATTAGAGAAAGATTTTCACAGGACCCTCCCTAAGCAGCCAGATCTGCTTGTGTCGGCCTGTTTATACAGCTAGGCTTGCATTATGGGCAAGGGTTTCTTGGTTTAGAGTCAGTGCTGACCAAATTTCAATTCAACCTTTATTTGACCTCGAGAGATTTTCAATGTCATCAAGTAGGATTACACAGACAAATACAGAACAACAACACAGAAAGTACAATCATAAGAAATATAGAAAGATAGTAAAACATTTAGAATTGGAAAATGATTTGATAAATGCATTAGGATAATAGCAATGCAAAAGAATATACAATTATGTAAAGCAATTCAATTGTATTTATAGTAGCAAATCATAACAAGAGTTAACTCACGATACTTTACAGATAGAGTAGGTCTAGACCACACTATAATTTACAAAGACCCAACAATTCCAGTAATTCCCCCAAGAGCAAGCATTTAGTGTGACAGTGGTGAGGAAAAACTCCCTTTTAGGCAGAAACCTTGAGTGGTGAGGAAAACTTCCTTTTAGGGAGAAACCTCGGACAGACTCAGGCTCTTGGTAGGCGGTGTCTGACGGTGCTGGTTGGGGGTGTGATGAACAGTGTCAATTATAGTAACAATAAAGATAATGGAACTATGAATAGAAATAGTAGTTGTAGTAGTTCATGGCGTAGCAGGGCACTGCAGGGCATAGCAGGACGTAGCAGGGCATAGCAGGGCATAGCAAGACGTAGCAGGGCATAGCAGGGCACAGAGCAGGACCACAGCGACAGCTGCAACCATGATTTAGGTGCCACCCTAATCCAAGGAAAACTGCGGGTTGAAAAAACGTAAGGACTCTGGGGAATAAGCTCCCCAGAGCTAAGTTAGTAACAAGCATTTCTGCGACATGCTGGGAATGCAGTGGAGAGCGGAGAGAGGAGCTCAATGTGTCAAAGGAAGTCCCCCGGCAGTCTAAAATTATAACAGCATAATTAAGAGCTGGTCCAAGGCAAACCTGAGCCAGCTCTATAAGGGTTGGTAGATGAATCTGACGACTATGAAGAGAAGCAGAGCAGAGGAGGGGTGCCGTGTCTGTAGCAATACACTGCCGGTCTGAGCAAACGCTGCAACTCCTCACTATCTACTGTATAAGCTCATCAATCAAAAAATATCAAAGAGGAGAGTTTCAAGTTTACTCTTAAATGCGGTGACGGTGTCTGCCTCCCAAACCCAGACTGGGAGCTGGTTCCACAGGAGAGGAGCCTGATAGCTAAAGGCACTGGCTCCCATTCTACTTTTAGAGACTTTAGGAACCACAAATAAATCTGCATTCGGGGAGCACAGTGCTCTAGTGGGACAATAAGGTACTATGAGCGCTTTAAGATATGGATTTTATGGGAAGAAAATGGAGAGAAGCTAATACAGGAGAAGTATGATCTCTTTTCTTAGTTTTTGTCAGCATACATGCTGCAACATTCTGGATCAGCTGGAGAGTCTTAAGGGACTTATTTGAGCAACCGGATAGTAAGGAATTACAATAGTCCAGCCTTATGTGTCAAATGTGACAAGTGCATGGACTAGTTTTTCAGCATCGTTTTGAGACAGGATGTGCCTAATTTTGGCAATGTTACGCAGGTAAAAAAAGGCTGTTCTTGAGATTCATTTTAAGTGGAAGTTAAAGGATATATCCTGATCAAAAAAAACTCCAAGATTTCTGACAGTAGTGCTGGAGGCCACGGCAATGCCATACAGAGTAGTTTTATCTTTGAATAATGAGATTCTGAGGTGTTTAGGGCCGAGAGCAATAATCTCGGTTTTGTCTGAGTTTAACATCAGGAAATTGTAGGTCATCCAGGATTTGATGTCCGTAATGCATGCTTATAGTTTAACTAACTGACTGGTTTCGTCGGGCTTGATTGATAGGTATAATTGGGTATCATCCGCATAACAGTGAAAGTCAATTGCATTTCCTAATAATATTGCCTAGAGGAAGCATATATAAAAAGGTAAATAGAATTTGTCCAAGTACTGAGCCTTGTGGAACGCCATGGCTAACTTTAGCGTGCCTTGAGGATTCATTGCTAACATTAACAAACTCAGATCGATCTGATCAATAGGACTTAAACCAGCTTAGTGCGATTCCTTTAATGCCAATTCAATGTTCCAGTCTCTGTAAGAGGATGCCATGGTCACTAGTGTTGAATGCAGCACTAAGATCTAGTAAGACAAGTATGCAGACAAGTCCTTTTTCTGAAGCATTTAGGTCATTTGTAATTTTCACCAGTGCCGTCTCTGTTCTATGATGCACTCTAAATCCTGACTGAAAATCCTCAAACTATTGTTATAACTGATTAGCGACTACCTTCTCAAGGATCTTGGAGAGAAAGGGGAGATTAGATATAGGTCTCTAGTTGGCTAAGACCTCAGGATCAAGAGTGGGTTTTTTAAGAAGAGGTTTTATCACAGCTACTTTTTAATGTTAATAGAGACATATTGATCATATCTAGTAATCTAGTAAGTGTTAACCAAGGGTAAATCTTCTTTTAGTAGCTTAGTTGGGATGGGGTCTAAAAGACAGATAGATGGCTTAGCTGTAGAAATCTTTTGCGTTAATTGGTGAAGTTCAATAGGAGAAAAGCTGTCTAAGTATTTGTCAGGTCTTAAAGCTGTTTCTAGTGGTCCTGCGTTTAATGATAAACCGTTAGAAGTTGAGGGCAGGAGGTGATGAATTTTATCTCTAATTGTTATAATTTAATCATTAAAGAAGACTTTTCATTAAGTCAAGGAGTCTATATTATCCCCGAGAGTCAATTCTTTGTGCAGCAACAGAATGCAACACAAACAACACACAAGCCACACAAACAACAGACACTATCAATAGAGGGCACAAACAAATACATACTACACAGAAGTCCACAACTCACATTGAATTATTAACAAAGCCTATAGCAGCAGGAACAAAAGAGTTTTTGTGTCTGTTTGTCCTGCATTTAGGCAGACAGAATCTGCGGCCAGACGGCAACAACATGAAGTAGCTGTTGAGGGGGTGGCTTATATCAGCCAATACTGACTGGGCCTTCTTCAAGGTCTTTGTTTCATATAGCGATTTTAAATCAGTCAGAGAGTTGTGGGACATTTTGCCACACACTTTAGTTATGTATTGCTGCCTGTTTTTGTTTTTTGAGGGACCCAAACCAGCTCACAAAGGCAAAATAAAGAATAGTTTCAATAAAACAACAACAAAACATCCTCATAAAGGTCTTATCGACATTCAAATTGCGAAGTTTACGATAAAAAAACATGCGCTGGTGTGATTTTTTACAGACAGCGTCAACTTGAGGCTCGAAGGTGAGTTTGTCGTCTATTATAATACCGAGGTATTTGTATTGCTTCACTACTTCGATAGCTTGATCATTAATAAGGGTGGGAGAGAGGGTGGGGGGATTCTTCCTAAAATCGATCAGCATTTCTTTAGTTTTGCCGTGTTAATGTTCATGAAAGACGACTTGCACCACTCTGTAAAATCATTTAAGGTAGCGCCATACTCAGGGTCGTTGTGCGTCAGCAGCGACACTATTACCGAGTCGTCAGCGAACTTAATGATATCACGCCTGGTGTGCTGGCTTTGGCGTGCATTTGTATATAAAATAAATAAGATCACGGAGAGGACACAACCCTGGGGGGAACCGGTGGAGGAAAAGAGAACATCGGATAAGATGCTATTCACTCTCACGCGTTGAGACCTGTCAGTTAAAAAGTTCATCAGCCAACAGATAAGACTAGGATCAATATTAAAAGTATTCTTTAAGATCCCTGCCAAAATATGTGGTTGAATGCAAATAAAAGCTGAAGAGAAATCAATAAAAAACAGCCGCACAAAGCTCTTTGCACCCTCAAGAGGGTATAGATCAAGTTAAAAAGAGTACATGCTGCATCTTCCACTCCCCGTTTTGGTCTGTAGGCGAATTGAAGCGGGTCTAGTAGATCCTGTACAGAGTTCAAAAGTTCGTCTTTCACGATCTTCTCTAACGTCTTCATAATAAGGGACGTGAGTGCCACAGGCCTAAAGTCATTAAAAGACTCTGGAGCCTTATTTTTAGGCACCGGAACAATAATTGAGTCTTTTCAAAGGTTAGGAACGGTGTGGAGGTATAAGGACATTTTGAAAATAAAACAAAAAATGTCTGCCAGCTGTTCGGCACAGTTTTTAATATACGGCCTCCAATGCCGTCAGGGCCAGGACTTTTCCTTTCTTGAACACCTCTGAAGAGTGTCAGGACCTTATTTCTGTCAACCTGGACATTGCTCTGCCCAGGGGCAACGTTATTAAAGACTGACAACTCCTCACTAAGGTCATAAGTATTAAAACGATTATAGAAAGTGTTCAATTCATTTGAGAGGGCACGGTCTGACATGCCATTGAGGGAAATCGGACACTTCTTAGACTGCATCCCCATCATGGCTTTCACATCCTCCCATACAGAATGTGAGTTGCCTGTGCTCAGCATTTTCTCAACTTTGTCCTTTATAGTTAAGTTTTGCAAGCTTAAGCTCCTTTTTAACTTGTTTTTGAAATACTCTACTTTGAGTCATGTTACCTTGGTTGAAGCTAATATTTCGTTGATTACTTATACTTTAACAGATATAGAGACTCAAGGTTTATTATTTGGATATATGGAAATTAGTTTTCTAGGAATGACTAACTCCTCACAGAAGGTGATGTATGCGGAGACAGTCTCTGTAAGCTCATCAATATTCTTACATTCATTTTTAAATAGATCCCATTCAGTACAGCAGTAGCATTCCTGTAGACACTTGACTGAGTCCTCTGACCAAACCTGGAACCAACTTTCGTTCCGGCTTGTTTCTCTTCAATATCGGTTTGTAGGACGGAACCAAATAAACAGAGTTGTGATTGGACATGCCAAGTGGAGCTCTGCTGTAGGATTTATAAGCACCTTTGACGGATCCATAACAGAGGTCCAGCCTTTTGGTCCATGGTGTTGCGCAGGTGACATATTGATAAAAATTACACAGGGACCTCCCTGGCTTACAGTTATTAAAATCGACCATGACGAAGTTTGGTGCTTAAGGTGAAATCCCCTGAAGCCACTGCACACACTTCACCATAGCCCGAATATCTGTGGGAATTCCCTGGGCAGATAGAAGGGACGTAGAGATACAGATAAAAGTTCTATATCAGGAGTACACAGTTTTTCTCTGACAATCACCGTATTGCACCATTTCTTGTTTATATAAAGACATAAGCCTCCACCAAGTGATTTTCCCGTCACTGTGGAGTCTCTGTCAAGACGGACAGGCTCCCCAAAACAGTCCAAATCAAAATCAGAGAGTGGATCCTGATCTTTGAGCCACGTCTCTGTCAAGGCGAGGAGACAGGTGGATCTGTATTCTGAAAGGAACTTTACTTTTGCCTGAAGCTCGTCCACTTTATTTCGAAGGGACTGGACATTGGCGATAATAATTGAAGGAAGAGGTATCCGACGATGGCCTTGTCGCTTCAATCTTTGCTTCAATCTCGCCCTTTTCCTCACTTCTGTCCTGGGTGCCCAACTCTGGTTCTCTGTGGGGGGCTGCCGACCGGATGATCTCTGGTGGAAGAGCCGCCTGGGAGTCCACGATTCCCGCATCGGAGTTACGCAGGAACAGGAGAAACTTGCGGGTATATTGGTGGGACTCCTTTTGTTCGCAGAGTACGCCCAAAACTTTGCATAAGAGTGTAAAAAGGATAAAACATCCCATCAAACTAAGGTGAGTCATTGTTATGACCGTCACACGCAGATCCGTTAAAAATCTAGGTTAGTAGGGACGCTAAAACCAGGTTAAACGTTAAAAGACAACACTCTCACTCTGCACTCTGCTGCTGCCTGTCGCCATTACAGCGCCAGCATAAGTCGTCACTTCTCAGAGCTATAGGAATAGATGGCTCAATAGAGCTGTGACTATCTGTCAGCCTGGCTACAGTGCTGAAAAGAAACCTTGAGTTGTTCTTATTTTCTTCTATTAATGATGAGCAATAGGCTGCTCTGGCATTTCAGAGGGCCTTTGTGTATGTTTTCAGTCTTGCCAGTCCAAACAAGATTCTTCCAGATTGGTAGAACGCCATTTATTTTCAAGTTTTTGTGAGGTTTATTTTAATTTGCGAGTTTGAGAGTTATACCAAGGTGCTAGTTTCCTTTGTTTCATCACCTTTTTTTTTAAGAGGAGCAACAGAGTCTAAAGTCGTCCATAGCGAGGCCGCAGCACCGTCTACAAAATGATCAATTTGGGAGGGACTAAAGTTAACATAGGAATCCTCTGTTATATTAAGGCATGGTACTGAATTAAATGTCATTGGAATTACTTCCATACATTTAGCTATAGCACTATCAGATAGACATCTAGTGTAGAAACTTTTATATAATTTCGTGAAGTCGGGTAATAAGAATTCAAAAGTTATTCAAGAATGGTCTGATAATAAAGGATTCTGTGGAAATACTATTAAATCTTCAATTTTGATGCCAAATGCCAGCACAAGGTTGAGGGTGTGGTTAAAACAGTGAGTGGCCTTATGCACACTCTGACTGAAACCAAATGAATCTAGTAGTGAAATAAACGCAATACTAAGCTGTCATGATCACGGTGCACATGGATGTTAAAATCAACTACAATAATTACTTTGTCTGATTTAAGGACTAGACTTGATAAAAACTCAGAGAATTCAGATAAAAATTCTGATTACAGACCCAAAGCATGGTAAACAACAACAAATATAATTGGCTGTAATGTTTTCCAAGTTGGATGTGACAGATTAAGAACAAGGTTTTCAAACAAGTTATAATTTAGTTAAGGTTTAGGATTAATTAACAGGCTTGAGTCAAAGATGGCTGCAACTCTCTCTCCCCGGCTAGAGGAATATGAGTATTAATATGACTGAAGTTACAAGTAGAAGTTTGCAGGTTTAAAACCAGATTTCTAAATTGTCCACGGCACATTTGAGTTGATTTTAAGAAAGTGCTGTAATTTGTTCCAGGAGTTGGGTGCACTAAAACAGTTTTTCCAAGTTTAGACAGAGCTCGTAGAACATGATGTAAAAGCCAGTCAGCAGAGTGAGTCTGATAATGTCCCTCTTAACCCTCATGTTGTCCTCAGGTCAAATTTGACCCCTTTTTCGACATTTTTCTATCAGAAATATGGGTTTCTTTCAACCAAATTTCCTCAAAAATAACATGCAACACTAAAATAAAAATTGATGATCACTACTTTCATGGTCTACCCGGGTCAAAATCTGTGATAATACATAAACATATGTTCGTTTTATCTTAACTATTAGTCAAAATAAAAAATAAAAGGCATAATTTCATGTAAATGAGGTGCAGTAACCATAAATTCCAAACAGAAGTGTAAAACGAGAGCTTTGCCTTCTGGCTCAGCTCTCTTTTCGTCACAACGGTGCGATAAATTGAATGTAATACTATTTGCATTTGCATCATCGGACTACCCGAAGGCAGCGACGGCAGCAACCCCGTCTCATTTTTTAAAACTTGGCTGCCGGAGCTGCTGCAAGTTAGCTTCAAAGGCGGAGCTGTCAAACTGGACCGCTGCCACCGGGCTCTCACACGCCGTCCACCGCCCGGACAACGGCCCCGCGCTGTCATCATTAAGGTCCACAACTTCCAAGATAAAGTCTGGATCATGCATGCAGCCAGGAAGGCGCAGGCTCTATCGTACAACGGAGCTTCAATCGTGCTATTCAAGGATTTCTCCGCAGCTGTTGTAAAGAAGTGGCAGGATTTCTACTCGGTTAAACAGCAGCTTAAGGAGAAAGGTATCGTCTTCGCCATGCTGTATCCAGTCGTACTTAGGATCAGATACAACGGGCAGGAGAAATTCTTCAAATAACCTAAGGATGTTGAGGCTTTTCACGGGGACCCCCACCCGGGTCCCGGAGGACTGAGGATATCTTCTCATGTGTGGTCTAAAGTGACTATGTGAGACCTGGACTGTAATTTCTGGATCTGGTGAGTTTAAGGTTTTCTGTTCTCTTTTTTGTTTTCTGAATCGCTGCCCATGTGTTGTTGGACGGGGTATAATGTTCATTTTGCGAACACACTTTTGAGTAGATGTTGGGGCTCTAAGCTCTGCTCAGTGTTGTTAAGTGTGTCTAGGTTTCCCGCTGACCTAAAGGTTACATTATTTTCTTTTTCAAACTCTCTGAGTTTAAGATCTATTACTGTAGTTTGCATAAAACAGTATTTTTTTTTTATATAGAGCTAGAGTACCTGAGTTGTGTTCTACTTAAAACAAAACAGAAAAAATAAAATAGAAGCTATTAGTTGGCTGCTACCTTCCCCTTGGCTAGGGAGAGTAGCTTACACCCATTATGGGTATATTAGGCCAAAGTCTGACCCCAATGTGTATCTGTTATGTCTGTCTGATGTCTGTTGTATTTAGTTATTGTTTTGAAGTGATCAAAGCATTTTTTTTTTTTTTATCTCGTGTCTATATTACATGTCCTTTTTTCTGGGAGCCCAGGATGCCATCTATACTCCTGATCATTGTCTGCCAAGATATTTCTTTCATTATACAATGGCGAGTGACAAAGCCACCTTAAAGATCTGCAGCTGGAATGTGAGAGGGATACACAACCCTATTAAGAGGAAAAAAATGTTGAGCTTCCTAAAAAAGGACCATGTTCACATAGCCATGTTGCAAGAAACTCACCTATCTATCAATGAACATTCCAAGTTAAAGCGTGATTGGGTAGGACAGGTGGTAAGCGCTTCATTTACGAGTAAAAGCAGGGGGGTCGCTATTTTGATCAGCAAACACCTGCCACTGTCTGACATTGAAACAACTTCTGACAAGTCTGGTAGATATGTAATGTTAAGGGGCTGCCTCCACAGCCAGGCTGTGTCATTGATGAATATATACTTTCCCCCGGTACAGTCCACTGACACAGTCTAACAGGTCTTTTCTAAGTTTTCTGACTGGATTGGTCACAACACTGTAATAGCTGGAGACTTTAACTGTTATTTTTCGTCTGCCTTGGATAGACTTCCACCAGTGCAAAGTCCAATGTCTAAGAGAGCCAAAGCTATTTCAGACACATGCAGCAAGCTTGGCCTTGTCGATGCTTGGCTTGTGTTGCATCCTATTGATAAATAATTCACATATTACTCAACTGTACATAAAACTAGCAGTAGAATCAACTTTGTTTTGACCCCTAAAACTTCACTAAATAATATAAAGTTCTGTAGCATCGGGGACATTATTATATATCGGATCATGCTCCTTCTTTTATAGGTTTAAGCAATTTAAATGTGAGTTTTCAGAGCAGACCTTGGATATACAGTTCTTTCTTAAATCATGAACCTAATTTTGAAATATTTTTAAGAGAACAACTTAATTTCTTCTTTAAAGAAAATAAGACCCCTGATGTGTCCCCCGGTCTATTATGGGATACTACAAAGGCTTACATCCATGGACTTGTTATTTCATATAAAGCTAGACAAAAGAATAACAGTCGAAAAGAACAGAGAAAATTGGAGCTGGATCTTCATGAACTTCAGACGGAATATAACTCCTCCCCATCTGAAGAGCTGAGAAATGATATTCAAACAGTCAAAACTGCGCTAGAGGCCTTGTTAACCAAAAAAGCAGAAAAATCAATGTTCTTTGCCAGGCAAAGGATGTACAAATTGGTGAATAAACCTAATCGCTATCTGGCCAATCTTCTTCGTAACAGGGCTCATACCGAGAATATTTTGGGTATCAGAAACTTGAAGACCACTATTAGCTATAATAATGCAGAAATTAATGATACTTTTAAAATATTCTTCAAGCAACTTTATGCCTCGCAATTTAACGAACAGTCACATTTTGATATGCGCGAGTTCTTTACGAAAGTGGAGTTACCACAAATTACAATCCGAGTTGACTTATGTAAACCATTGACGAACCATTGAGTGAAATTAAGAGCTGTATTCAATTACTTCCTAATAAAAAAGCACCAGGCCCCAATGGTTTCTGTGCAGAATTTTATAAAAAGTTTAATGCCATTTTAATGGATCCATTGTTAGAAATGTTTCAATACTCATTCGAGGCAGGAGCCCTCCCTCCTTCTCTAATGGAGGCAAATATCTCCTTAGTACCAAAAAAGGGTAAAGCACCGGAAGAATGTTATTCATATAGACCCATATCAGTTTTGAATTTAGATATGCAAAAGAAAAAGTCCTAGCCCTGCATTTCGAGAAAATCCTCCCTAATATGATCATTAATGATCAGACTGGGTTCATTCGGGAGAGGTATTCTTCTCATAATGTAAGAAGACTGATCAATATTATTCAGCACTCCTCAATGTATAGCTATGAGGCTTTGGTTATTTCTCTTGACGCAGTGAAGGCATTTGAAAGGCTGGAAAGGTCTTACCTCTTCTCTACACTTCATAAATTTGGTCTGGGGGATGATTTTGTAAAATGGATCCAGATCTTATATACCTCACCTCTGTCTGCTGTAATTACTAATGGGCTCAGGTCTAGTAATTTAAGTATTGAACGAGACACCAGGCAGGGTTGCCCCTTGAGCCCACTGTTGTTTGCCTTGGCTATGGAGCCTCTAGCTGCAGTTATAAGACAGGATGTCAACATAACAGGAATCACCTTAAAAGGTCAACAGCACAAAATGTCTCTGTATGCCGACGACGTTTTAATCTATCTAGACTCCCCAAGATAATCAATTCCCAAATTAATAGAGTTAATTAATAAATATGGCTCCTTTACTGGATATGAAATATTTTTTTCTAAGAGTGAAGCCATGGCACTAGGCAAATCACAATTGTTAGATCCAAACATCTCGCAACCATTTCGCTGGTCCCCAGACGGCTTTTCCTATCTGGGTATTAAAGTTTCTCCATGCTTGAAAGATCTTTAAAAGCTTAATTTTACTCCCCTTCAAGGTCGTGCTTTATGGTACGCCATAAAGCACGACCTTGATAGGTGGTGTGGCCTGCCCCTATCTTTGCTAGGACGTATCCATCTGATCAAAATGAACATTCTCCCGCATCTCCTGTATCTCTTCCAAATGCTCCCAATTTTGTTGTCAAGGAAAATTCTGGCACAAAACAGTTCTATCATATCATTTATCTGCTGTAAAAAAAAAGACCCAGGCTAAGAAACTGTATTCTTAGTCTGCCGGCCAAGTGTGGCGGCTTATCGGCTCCATCAATCGTTATTGTTAAATGACAATTTGGTCTTAAGGAATATGTTAAATATTTGTAGGCAGGTCAGGAGGTTAGAAGGGTAAAATAATTGTCTTTCACTATTAACCCCTCTTCATGATAACCCAGACTTCCCACCTGGTTTTCGGGCTGGTCTGGCTGACTGGGGCCGCAGAGGCATCAAGGTGGTGGGGGACATGGTTCGGGGTGGCTCAGTCCTCTCATTTCAGCAAGTTAAGAACAAGTTTGGTGTCTCCGATGGTGACTGTCTTAAATATCTGCAGGTTCGGAATTTGATCCTGTCCAAGTTAAAAGTGTTCTCTGGGGGACTTGCCATCTCTCCTGTGGAGTCTCTGTTGGTGGGTAATTCACAGCTTAAATTCTTTACCAAACGGCTTTACGGGATACTGTGCGGCTTCAAAGAGGACAACTCCGATAAAGTTAAAGGCAAATGGGCATCTGACCTAGGCACTACAATAAAACCAGAGGACTGGGCTGCCCTGTGTAACCAGCCATCCAATGTCTTAGCTTCTAATTCAGCCTGGGAGAGTCAATTTAAGATTTTACATCGTCTTTATATTACTCCTGAGGTCAGACACAGAATGAATCCTGCCATATCAGATCTTTGTACTAAATGTCAATCTGCTGTTGGCTCACTTTTTCATTGTTTTGTGGAGCTGTCCCCATATCCAGCAGTTTTGCATCATAATTGCTCAACAGCTTGATAAGATCTTTAAGCGCCCTTTACATCTGGGAGCCAGGACTTGTGTGTTGGGTCTGCCTGATGAGTTACCTGCTGATCTTCATAACACAAGACTGGTGCATAGTCTGCTGCACAGTGCCAGGAAGTGTATTCTACTCAGGTGGATCTCTGATAAAGCCCCAACCCTAAATCAATGGTTGCGTACTGTGACAAACATCATCCCTTTTGAAGCCTTTTCCACGGCCTTAAAGGATAAACCCTTCACATTCTACAGGATTTGGGACTCTTTCTTTGACTACCTGGGATCTGCTAAGGCCCAGAGGTTGAAATCAGGACTGATGGATTTGGCCTGGAGGGGGGCAGGGGAATAGTATCACCCGTCATGGTGAAGATGCCTAGATACAGCATCCCGGATGCAGAGTTCGCTTTCCAATACATGCATGCTCCCTGAAACTCCTGTTTCATTTATTTATCCCTTTTTTTTTTCTTTGCTTGTTTGTTAGTCTGTTATCTAATTTAAACGTTGGTCTCATTACTTATTATTTTTAGCTACCTGTCTTCACCCTGTGCTGTTTCAATGCTGTACCTGTTTTTCCTATCGTTTTTGTCTTTTTGGTGCTTTGGAAACTTGTTCAATAAAAAAATATGTTCGAAAAACAAACAAAAAAAAACAACACAACAGAGCACAGAGCTGTCAGCTTCTATCAAGAACTAAATGATGCCTAACAAAGACAGTTAGTATTGCTCTCTGGACCATAACCAAAACGCCTATAAAACATTTATGAAGACATGTCAATGAGGAAAGTGATTTGATATCTTTTTCTGACGAGCCTCCCTTTATTTTTAAAGAAAACATTATGCCTGCTAAACATCACATAGGTGCTAGCATGGCTGTCGACCATGACAACTTATTTACTAAGGCCGGCTACACACTGCCTGCGTGGCGTGAGCGTGGATTTTTCTGTCTTTACACACCAGAAACGTGTCTGACGCGGCGCTGCTGCTGCTAGCCTTGTCTGTACACATGTATGTTTCCCATTGATAAAATGAAATACCATGTTAAACATAAATATAGACTGATTTGATTACAGCAAAGACAACGTCGGCAGTATTGACGATAAAATAGGCTACAGAATATTTTGTTCTATATTGAGAGGTGCAATAATAGAAAATCGATTTTTTTTTAATTACATTTATATCATTTATATCAAAACCTAGAGACTTTCAAACATCAACATGTCATTTATTAATATGTATTAGTGTAAAAATGACATAAACATCCTTTTCCTATTCTATTTTGCATGGAAAAGCTTCCAACGCGCTTGCGTGTCACGTGAAAAATAGGCGTCGGTTCTATTTCTAGCATGCACGCGTTTTCGTGAGATGTGCGTGTCACGCAGGCAGTGTGTAAGCTCTAACCTGTTAACATGGGAACCGAAATATAAACGGACATGCCACGAAGCGGACATGCTCACTCGACACATCCAGTGTGTAGCCTGCCTAAGTCAGATTTAAAAGAAAATCAAGGTATAACTTTTTTGTTAAAATACATGTCAACTCTGATTAGTCTTAACACACATTAATAACTGCTGAAAAAAATAAAAGTAAGTAAAAGTATTGTAATATCAGTATGGTGATATCAGATAATCAGTTGCCTGATTGCTTAATTCAGTCTGATTTAAGATGTTCCATCACTCTTAATATACTATATATACACAACGTTACACTTCGGGATTGCTCCGGTGCTGCTGGAAATTCCGTGTGATGTCCCTCATTTAGACCGAGGTCAAAAAGGGGTAGATGCTAGATCGGATCTGCTAGACGTGTCGATGTCACGTGTTTCGTGGCCCGCCTTATTTTTGCCTTATTCTGCCTCTGATTGGCTTACCCTGTTTACCCTAACCAATCCCCACTCCTCATGCCCAGTGCTCAAAGTGGGTCGGTACTCACCGGTACGCAGAACCGGCACTTCTACATTTTACTCTTAAGAGTACCTGCACTTTTTATTGCGTATCGCTACTTCTCGCATGTAGCCGGTACTCTACCACTTACAGAGAAAGCGTTACATAAACTACGCTACCCAGAGGGCACTACGTGATTTACCTCGGATCTTGACAAATCACGTAAAGGCAAGCAGTCGGCTCACCCTATCAGAAGTTCGCTTAGCCACGGACGCTAGTTTTTTCACTGCTGAAAACCTAGAAAATCAAAAAATGTGTGTCGAGTTTGTTTTGGACACCGCACACACTGTGTACAACACTTAAACTTATTCCACTACCTCTGCTCCAGTCGCATCTACACGTCTGCTTCCTCTCTCTATTTCTCCTCTGCCCCCTTCCCACACACACACACACACACACACACACACACACACACACACACACACACACACATGCACGGAGCTCTCTTAAAGGAGCCGCAGCACCATCTTACAACAACTGTCAAGAGAATGACACACACGCACACATACACACACACGCACGCACACATACACACACACGCACACATACACACACACGCACACATACACACACATGCACACATATACACACACACGCGCACACACACATGCGCGCGCACACACACACACACACACACACGACTTGTTTTAATAAATACATACATTTATGTTGTTAATAAATAACAAATTGTTGTTGTACCAGCAATATCTCCAAGTTTTGTTTTTCACTGTAGAAATCTCAAATGTCATAATGATTTGCCAATGCAAGAGAGTACCTGCACCTTCACCTACCCACTTCAAGCACTGCTCATGCCTAAACCTAACTACGTCGACACGTCTGGCAGCTCTGATCTAGCATTTACCATCAAAAAGGGGTCACAAAACGATTGTGAAATGAAAAGGATATGAAATGAACAAGATATGGGAAAAATAAATTCTGTGACATAAGCTGTTTGCTAAAACCCCTCCCGCAGGTGCCTAATTCCACTTCCGGGATTGCTCCATTGCTGCCGGAAATTCTGAACTCAGGAACTACTTGTTATGATTCCCTGAATGTTTTCAGCAATGTACTGCCCCATATCGTGTGCCGTGTACACTTTTACACTTGGAATCTGCCCAGTACAGCCACTATCTTTTTACATGTTTGCCACTAAGCACTGACCGCTTCTACCGCAAAGATTTTCTCAGAGAGGGAAAAGCTTGCTCCTCTGGCCATTAAGGAAACTGCCACTGCTACTGTATGTTAGATGGCCAAAGATATGTCTGCAGACTGGGAGGGTCATGGAGGGCTGGACTTTTAACCTTCCAGTTTTAGTGCTGACACTCTAATCACTATAGGCCAACATGCTGCCTCTGTGCTTTCAGATGTACAACAGCATCAAGGCCGTCCACAACAGCCTGAAAACTCGGGAGTCTCTGGGAACATTTATCATTCAAATAGAAATGTGTAGCTGAGTGTTTACGTGTACATTTGTGTAAATAAAAGATTGCTGCATAAAACCTAATTTTCCATCTGCTATTGGTTTGAATATATGTGGTACAGAGAAGGAAAGCAGCAGGAGTAATAACTTGTTTGTTTCTCCCACAGTGGGACTCAAGAAAACAACACGCGTATGCATACAAATCAAGAAGACTGCATAAAACCCCATGCCATGAACAAACAAAAACTTTATGTTTTTATTCCATACTGAAATAGCTTTATGATTGATGTGTAAATCAGCATTGTAAACTGAAATAGTCTATTCTGTTTATAACCCCAACTTTATGGTCTTTTACGGCATATCTAGATATATATATATATATATATATATATATATAGATGTAGGTGGATTTGAAAGTTATTTGTTAAGGGGTACCCATCAGGTCTACAGCAGCTACAGTAGATGTAGGCCACAAGAGGCATTATTGGATATAATTATATTTAACCCTCGTATTGTCTTTTCAGTTTTCCAATTCTGCATTACATCTAGGCTTCTAGCCAACTTCACTCAGTTTATTTTTGAGAAATTTGGTTGAAAGAAACCCCAAATTTCTGATTTAGAAACTTTGAAAACAGGTCAAATTTGACCCGAGGACAACAGGAGGGTTAATATACATTATATATTAGATCTAATTAAAGCATGAGCACGAAACATTTTGCAGAGGTGCGTAAAATCAGACACTGAACTGCTCTGCTGGAATGACATTTCCCCCTCGAGCCAGAACAGCAGACTCTATGCAATTTTTATCGTGTTGTACTTTTTTAAAGTATAGTGGTGTGCCTACATCACCTTCTCCCCTCTAAATCACACTCCCTTTGCTGCTCTCAGTCTAATTACCATGATCATACAGTCACAGGAGTACTGTCTGGGCACCAAGGTCCAGACAATCATACCCTTTATTTTTGGACAGTTGTAATTTTGGTGATGTTGAACTTTGAGTTTATACTGTAAATTACTCTTGACAAAAAAATACACTTTTTTTCTTCCTTCACTCTAACTTCCTTCACCTTTCCTGTTCTCCCCCATCTTTTTACCTTCCTCTCTCGCCTGTACTTTTTCCTCATCTTTCCATCCACTCCTGGTGATTAATTATTACTGCTCGTTTTATATTAGCATTATCTTTTCCCCCTCTCATCGCTCTCTTCTCCTAACCTCTTGCCCTTCCTTCCCTTTCCTCCTCTCGTGTCATTTTCATCTTTTCCTCTCCTCTCACTTCCTTTCCTCTCCCACTCTCTCGCTGCTCTGCAATTTTTTTTCCTCTTGCTCCATTCACAGTGATTAATTATTTCTGCCCTATGCGCTGTCCCCTCTCCTTTCTTTAAAGATCATTATCCAATCTTTTATTAACGCCGTTTGAGCTTATCTGTGCTAAGCCATTAATAGCTTTGGCTTTAGCTTTGCTGGAGAGAAATAAAATTTGGGCAATTGCTCTCTAGGCTACACTTGAGAATCACTTAACTTGAATTTAAAAAGTTGGAGAGTTGAATTTCTTATGACCATCTAATCCCAAATGTTCTCGGAGAGTTTACGCTGTAGATTTACTTGGGTATAGATCCAATTACTTTTACTCAGGGAAATAACCAGCCCCTCCCCCTCGTGAAGTATCGCGCGTGCATGACACAGCGTCAACGCTTCAGGATCAGAGGCTAGCAGTAGCAGTTAGCAGTAGCATGCTGCTGGTGGTCTTGCCGTGGGATTAACTGTTCTAATAAACTGCAGAAATGCTGCGGCCACGCCGCTGTGAAGGCTCCCCGAACGTCATTTATCAGAGTTTGTCTGCTCCACTCCATATCTTTATAATAGTGCTGACCGAAGCTAAATGCTAACTGGGAGCTAATGGTTGCTAATTGAGCCTTCAGCTCCCGTTCTCCGAGCCCGTACCCAGGGTGCGATTTGCCGGGAGGGATGTGTGGGATTTCCCCCTTTCTGGTCTATATATCCATGCCTCTGCTGAATTATTTTGATCCCTGGTGAGAACAAAATGTCCCCCCCCCCCGCCGACCCAAGTGATCAATGCTACTTCACCAATAGACCATATATTATATAGCTAAAATAGAAGTATTTTAAACTAAGTAAAGCGATGTAACGTGAACAGTCTACAGTGCCATAGAACAATAAAATCCGATCGTCATGTTGCTGGTAGTATTTAACCGCTACAGAGCTCCGGGACACAGGCTACCAGCGGCAGTTGTTAAGTTGTTACTACATATAACATTTGGGCTCCAGGTAATCATGTATTTTATCTGCTAAACCATAACATTTGGCAAACCCACCAGATTTAATTGACAAAACACATCATGGCTATACTTCATCTGTATCATATTTTAGTCTGATTTGTTTAATATGTAAAAAGTTATTTCTTTCAAAATGATATGTTCATGTTATGTAGTTGTTGTTTTCAATAAATAGTTCATAAACCTCTGTTTGACTAGTTTATTGCTGAACCCAGCCATCACAAGTAAATTCTCAACCTGTGGGAAACACTTCCTTCCTTATTAAAGATAAAATAAGCAGACAAGAACAACTATCCATCTTAACTCATTTTGTCTGCACTTAGTCATCAATATTTGTTTTTCTGTGAACAAATCTTCAAAGGGGTGAGAGTATTTCGCTTGTTCCCAATGAAAATCAGTGTTATTTCTAAGAAGCTGGATGTGGATGTCATGCATGAAGGATCTGTCAGACACCACTGATTAGATTATGATGAAACCTGGAGAAATGATGCATCCCTACAGGATATTTTTAATGTTACACTGACTGACACTCCCATTACCTTGACACAAGGTGCGATGTTGGGTGACCATGAGGAAAAATGTATCTAACGGAAGGCCACATTTATTTCTCCCTTGTTTCAACACTTTAAAAGGTATATTTGGCTGCAAAGTGTTCCTACAGTAAAATGTCGAATAACTCAACCTTCTTGAGCTATCATGGACTGATGCAAACAACCACGGTGGTATGGGCAAAGCCAGCAGTAAGTGAGAAGGAAAGCTGGATTGTCATGAAATGTTCTACAGACATTTATAGTGCCCAGAGGACAGATGTACGGACTTTGATAGTCTCTGCTGTTTCCTCTGGCGCTGAAAGGCAGGGTTGGTAATGTTAAAAAAGCTAGCAAGATTTGAAAGTAGCATCTGCTCGGGGCTCCGTCTAACCCCAACACAAATGTGCCCAAGCACCGCTGCATCACCACTTTTTCAGCTTCAGGGCCCTATTTTAACAATCTAAGTGCACGGTGTGAAGCGCGTGAAGCGCTCAATGGTGGTTTTTGCCCCCAACGGCTCCTTCCAGGCAGTGCTGCGACCGCTGCCTTCAAGGCACCTAACCCTAACCATAAACATTGCCTAATTGACTTCAAGGCTGCGATCGTTTACTTCAAGGCACCTAACGCTAACCTTAACCTTAGCCCTAACCTTAACCATAACCAGTGCCTAATCCTAGTGTCATTGGGGGCAAAAAACACAGATAAACGCATGACGCAGGTGCGTTTAGGGCGTGTCCAAATCCACTTTAGCTACTTTGACGGCAGAAAAAAGGGTCTGTGCGCCGGGCGCATGGTTCAAAAGGGCTGTACTTAGTGTCTTCATTAGGTGTGTTTTGGGCGTAACATGCAATAAACCAATCAGAGTGTCATCTCCCATTCCCTTTAAAAGCCAGGCACATTTGTACCTTGGCTATTTTTATTTGCTATTATGATGCCGGATTTGCACCGTAATATTTGTATTTGTAATCTTTTGCATGTTTGTGTGCTGCTGCGCTTCCCTGTGTGTGTGTGTGTGTGTAACAAGCATAGTGTGTGCGCGCTGTGCATAAGCCTAGGCGCATTTTACTAATTTGCTGTTAAAATAACAATGAAATGCTGCGCTATTGACTTTGGACCAGGTTTTTGTTGGTCAGTGGCGCAATCACTTCCCGCTGCCTCAAGATAGTAATACGCCAAGAATGCACATGAACACACCTCCCTGTAAGACCAGCACGCCCATGGGCGCAAAGATGGGCACAGGTGCATTTTCTATTTAAACAACACAGGTGCTGGACAGGAAATTGACGACTGCGTCGGTCTTAAACTAGCAAAGACACTTGCGTCGAGCAACATTTGCGTTTGAGTTTTTGCCTCCATTCTTCAGTAGACTTGCGGTAACTCTGACAGCGACAACGTGCATTGAGCTCCGGCTTGTAGGGGAAGAGTACGCACAGCGGGGCAAGGAGGCATTTTATTGGTTCTTTCCAAGCGGACCGTGAGGCATTGATTGGTGGGTGTTTTTACAGGATTACAGCAGCTACAGATGACGGATCTTTTTCGCTCCTTTTATAGAGCCCATAAGTTATTTACTGCTGTCAGGGTGTAAAGACCATTTCAAACAATATATAAAAAGTGTATATTGGAAATAGTTACCAACTCTGCCTTTGAATTGAGTGTGAGATTTTAGTTTTTTAGTAAATTGTTTTACACATTACTTGGTGGATGTAACTGAAATGGAAGGAATCTCTGTCTGTCTGTATGGTTGTATTGCTAAGGACCTGAGAAGTGCAGTGTCGAGCGTGAGCTGTTAAGATCTACGGGACATATTTATTAGTAGTGTGTGATGTACACACTGCGTAGTGTATTGAGAGGGGACCCCTATTAACTGTTACACCGCGGAGTACGGCTCGCAGAAAAAGAGAGACAGACCTGAGATATGTTACATGGTAGCAAACTCAAACATTCAGAATTAATGCTTTTGTTCCCGGAAATAGCCTGTTCCCAAATAGCTAGCTGTTAGCAAATGACGTGTATACTCTAGCATTGCTAGGTGACGCAACTATGTCATGCCAGGTGCTCAGGACCCAAGGATGTGCAGTGTCGAGTGTGTTGTTTATTCAGAACCAACACATTCTCACTCCCATCGTGTAAAATATGGACGCTTGGGCATGTGCCTTTGGCGTTGTTATTGACGCTAAAGGTCTCCTTTAGCATCATATCTAAATGCGCTTGTTCATGACTCTTGGCGTCACTTTTGACGCTCTGGGTCGGGACATACGTTTAACTGACATACAGCACAAGAATATTAGGTTTAGGAAAAGATCGTGGGTGGGGTTATAAAATGTACGTTTCAGTGACACAGAGGACAACAACAGGACACAAACCCTGGTCTCCTCTGGGGAAAGTCCTGTGTTGTTTGAACCATTCACCACCTAAACCAACCTCCCTGGCATTTCGGACTTGCTATTGCTGTCGCTCTTAATACTACAATATCTTAAAGTGCCACGGTCTAGCTGCTGCGCTGCCCGTTGCGTTACATACATACGCTGAAGGGTGCTTTTTGCGTTGTATCTGCCGCCCAGAGCCACTGCCCAAGCGTCAGTGTTTTACAAGTTGGAAGTGAGAACGGGTTGTCCGAACAGGCACTGTTGAACGGGCACTGCAGTAGTTGACATGAAACAGAAATGCATGGTCCCCAGATGAATGATACTGATATGGTCATGCCCTGAGTTTTCATCTTGCTCCACTAGCAGGTTAAAATGTTTACTAATCCAGTGAAATATCTCATTGACTTGAATGATATGCAAAAACTCTGATACCAATATTCATGTTCCTCAGAAGGCCGGTGCACGGTCACATAAGGCTTGTATCATGTGGACGCAGCGACAGTTTTGTTGCCTCATGGGGGGGCAGGAACTACGTACTATAGCTTTAAGATGGATAGTGTTTCACATGAACTCATATTGGATCTATTGTTTATTTTTCTATTACAGCGGGTAGCTTTGTATTACAATAATCTACAGAATAAAGTCAAAATGGATTTTTATATCAGTGAGTGGTAAGTAAAGTGAAAGTGTTAGGGTTTTCCAACCTTCCTGTATTTCATTTTTATTAATTGTGCAGATTGAGTAAAATCTCGTGTTGTCCTAAATATATCTCAATTCAGTCCACTGTGATTTTAAGCTGCAGCACAACAACATTTTCATTGAGTCAAGGCACTGAAGGCGGTATACTGTAGATACAGTCTCATTACTTTCCTGTTATGGTTGAAAGTCATTTAACTTGGACTCCTTTAGTCCATTTAGTAGAGCTGGAGGCTGTTGAGCAGATGGTACACTGTTGCCGAGCAGAGTATTCTCATAAAAAGTCACAACATTTGGACTTCAAGGATGAATGATGTTATTATGATGCAACCTACTTGAGATGTAGAGCCTAGACATTTACACTGCAGTGCTCATTGTATTTGAGTGCAACTTTATGTTTATGTTGGGCAGTGAATGGGTAAATTATCACCCTCATAATCTCCAAGCATTCAATCTGCAACTCTGCCATGTTAAAGGGATATTTCACCATTGGAAAGATGAATATATCTTTAAATTGGGTCACTTATGTAGTAGAAATGTGATTTGTTTTTAGAAATTGGTGGCTTCTAGGTTGAGAAAAGCCAGAAAATGTGTTGTTGGCTCATGTGGATGAAAGACACCAAATCCCAGAATGCACTTGCTTTGCTGCGTTAGCGTCTACTCCCAAGCCACGCCTATCATTTACAGACAGACAGTGAGGCAGCATTCAATTCAAGTGTGTTTTATTGTCATTTCAACCATATACATAAAACAACGTTTCACTGTGGCTCAAGTGGTGTTACACATTTAAAATATATAAAAACGACATTATATAAAAACAACATACGAAACAGGCTACATTTAGTGCACACACATATGCTCCGTAAAGTTCAGCTAACACATAGCTACTAGCATTAGCGCTTGGTGGGCTGTAAACACCGAGTATAAACTTATATATTTGCGTGGAATGTAGATGGTCTGCATTTAATAGTCACAAACTCCACCAGCAGTTAGCAGTTAGTTGGATACAAGCACAAGTCCATGTTAACACAACCCTCCTCCACTAGTCTTACCCGGCGACAGAGCAGCCGGCCTGGTAGCTGGATAGCTGTTATTCAGCCATGTTTCCACAACAACAAAAACACAGCAGTCTCTGAACTCGCATTGGGAGTTTTGTTGAAGTTGGATGTAGTCCAGTTTGTTGTCTAATGAGCGAACACTTGCAAGCAGGATTGATGGAACAGGTTAGCGTTAGCTTTCCACCGGCACACTCGTTCAACGTTCCCCGCTGATCATGTCCCTTTACCAGCCAGAAGCATCGAGCAACGCCGCTGGTCTCCATAGCAGGCGGGTGAAGCTGTGTTGAGTATTCCGTCTGTAATAAAGTGTCCTGCATATTCTCCGATCTGCACCAATGTATCCCGGTGGTACACGTGTGCGGTAGCTTGAATGCATATAATTGTTGTTCTAAAATTTCCTTCGGGATGAATAAATCTATCTATCTAAAAGTGTTCTGCTGAGAAGGAAGTAGTGAAAATTCAAGATGGCTGACACTCGTTTCGGTTCGGTAATCTTCGGAGAAAGACAACAGTCCAACCCCCTATGGACGGGTTGAAAATATGCGGAACTAGCTCCTACTACTGGCTGTAGTCAGTTGCCTCTGCGCAAAAAATCTTCCGATGACGCAAAAACTCGTTGTTTTACGTCATCGGAAGATTTTTTCCAGACCCACAATTACAGAGATCTCTCCTCTCAGGGGGACATGAGGGAGAAAAGCACGGTCATTCAAAAATACTACCGTGTTTCTACTGATTCAAAGCTTAATGCTAAATCGGTGAAGTGCCCCTTTAACATGTAGGAGCATTGACTCTGGTCACCACAACTATTGTTTATGCTTTTTAACATGTTAAAACAGTTACAGTGCAGATAAAGCACACAACAATGTAGAAGAATTTGGGCATTTCCAAATCCCCAGTGAATGAGTCAGTAGGAGTAAAAGGTGTGTGTGTGTGTGTGGGGGGGGGGGGGGGGTAACCTTGATACAATATATATATGTGTGTATAGATCGCGCTGACATTTCCAACTACTGCAGACTCTGTTTAAGAAAAGGTAAATTAAAAAGAAGCACCTCAAGCACATTCACTCTCTGATTCTCTCTTTCTGTGTGTGTGTGTGTGTGTGTGTGTCCTAAGTGACCTCTGTGCAGGACTTCCTCCAGTGTCCACAGCATAATTAGATGGAGCTGAGACCATCTGCAATACATCCATCACTGACACACACACACACACACACACACACACACACACACACACATACACACACGTCTGCACCTGCAATGAAGACAGAGCGAGAGAGAGAGAGTCCCCAGTCCATCTCTAATCAAGTTAAATCAGACATATCCAGGTTAAGGGAAATTAATATTTGCCGGATGCTGCTCTCACAGATTCTAACTCAGCAGCTCTCACCTGCCTAGACTGGCATTCCTGGAGACTCAAATGTCAAGACAATCAACCAACCAATCAATCAATAATTAATACAGTGCATTACCATCATGAAAGTAGATGCTTTTTCATACTTCAGTGGGAAGGGCAGGACACAAACACTGCCAGGATCAGGGCTTAATATCCCTCAGGGGCCTTCTGTACTGTAATGTAATGTAGTCACTGTACTGAAGGGTAGCTAAACATTCCCATAAAATGGAAAAAGGCTTCCAGAATGGCAAACAAAACAAGAGTGATAAATGAAACCTGTGAGCAGGTTGTACCCAGTGTGGGAAATGTTCATTCATTGTGCTGTATCATTGTGCAGTATTTTGCCAGACACTTTGCAAGATTTTTTATTGGTTCTCATAAACAAGACATATCTCTGTGGATTCATGAGGTGTCTCTTAAGGGCAGCACACACTGGCGAGTGGCAGTTGAGTCGCAAAGCATTGTGGGTGTAGTATTAAGAGCGACAACGGTAGCGAGTAGAATATGAAAGACTGAAAATCCTCGTATGGAGGAAGGTTGGGAGGGTAGATGGGTCAAACAATACAGGACTTTCACCCAGGAGACCGGGGTTTGTCCCCCGTTCTTGTCCTGCGTGTAACTGTAAACGTACATTTTGTAACTCCACCCACGATCTTTTGCTAAACCTAACTGTCCCGTTCTTGTGCCGCATGTCAGTTAAACTTACGTCCCAACCCAGAGCCTCAAAAAGTGACGCCAAAAGTCCCGACCAAGCATGTCTAAATATGACGCTAATTCTTTCGCGCCCTGTGCCCCACATCGGCCTCTCTTACGTCCACCCCGTTGGGAGGACTGGAGCTTGTAACGGCGGAGGATTATAGAGTCCTCCCACGGTGACTGTTTCCGTTCCAGAAGAGGCGCACCACACCAGCGGTGTTCTCCTCTTTTTTCTCCTCCGCAGCGCGCGGGCTCCCTGCCCACCGCTAAGGTTTTTGTTCTCAACCTGTGTGAATCAGAAGCCCACACCGCCATCTCCCCGAAACCAGGTCCATGCTCGCTTCACTGACCGTGCGTACCTGTGTGACTGCGCCTAGGTGACCACGGCGCAGAACAATACCGCTTTGCTAGCATGACCGCTAACCTTGGCTGTCCCCGGAGTTTTATCTACATCTGATTGCACAGGTCACAACTCCCAACCAGTAGCAGACGTGTGCTCTTGGGCGGTCCCATCGCCCCCAGTGGGTTGTTAGACCGTGGACAGCCACCAGCTGTAGGTGGCAGAGGGAATGCGGGAACACACCTCCTAGAGAGCGGTGCTTCGGCCACAACGGCGACACCATAACGTCGGCTAGAGCCGGCACCCTGGTCTCCAAGCCCCGGCTTATCACAAAAGGATATACGCCCCAGTTTACCAGCCATCCACTTTGTTTCGACGGTGCGTTGGAAACAACCATGTCATCTTAGGGGGGAGAGAGCTGCTCTGACATCAGAGCTGGTAAAGCTGCGGGCAAAGGATGCTTTTATTCCCACGTCCATCCAGGAGAAGAGAATGACAGTTTCTATTCCTGTTATTTTCTCACACCGGAAAAGACGGGCAGAATGAGACCCTTCTTGACCTGTCTCAATCCAACTGGTGCATTATGAAGTGCCCATTCCACATGCTAACAATCAGACACGTGTTGGAATGTGTGCGCCACCACGAATGGTTCACTTCCGTGGATCTGAGAGATGCGTACTTCCACATCTCTATTGTCCCCAAAATTCCTGCGCTTCTCCTTTCAGGGAGCTCTTTTCCTGTACAACCGGCTGCTATTTGGATACTCATTAGCCCCCTGCATGTTCTCCAACTGCATGGAGACAGTGTTTCAGCCATTACGCAGAAAAGGGATCAAAGTCCTTTTTTATTTGGACGATTTAATCATTATGGCTCCTTCCCAGGAGAGGGCTGCGCTCCACCCAATGGAGGTCGTGCAGCACCTACAGACACTGGGCTTTGCCATAAACTGGCAAAAGAGCTCGTTGGTCCCCTCACAGACAATAATTTATCTGGGCGTGATCATAGCCTCTCACAGCGAATGGAAATTGAATACCACACAGAGGCTATGGAGCAGGTTCAGGAGAGTGAAAGTGGATCTGTTCGCCTCACGAGAAAATACACAGTACACACTGGTTTTCTATGAACACACGGGACAACCCACCTCTCGGGGTTGACTCCTCTCACTGACCATGGCCCAGGGCTCTCCTCTACGCTTGTCCCTCTGATTCCTCGCCTCCTGGCACGCATCCAGGAGAAGAACCTATCGGTCATTCTGGTGGCTCCGGATCGCACGAGCGCATCCTGGTTCCCGACCCTGGTTCAACTACTGGCGGGGACCCCATGGCAGCTGAACGGTGTGATATCCCCGCCCCCAGTGATAAGCCAGTGGCTATGGGCCTGACGGCTGAGCCATAGCGCTTGGAGAGGCTAGGTTTGCCCCCTGCTGTTGTGCGCACTATCCAGGGCGCAAGAGCCCCCTCCACTACAGCGTGTTACGCAGTGCAGTGGTCCGCTTTCCAGCGCTGGTGTGTGGAGAAAGGTGTAGAGCCCACATTGTGTCCTCTGCCCCTCATGTTAACTTACCTCCAAACATTGGTGGATAATGATTTGGCTCCGTCTACAGTTAAAGCCTACGTAGCTGCCATTTTGTACTGCCACGAGGACTATGGAGAGAGGTCAGTTTTTGCGCACCCCCTGGTGAAACGTTTTTTGAAGGGGGTCAGACGACAGAAACCTGCTGTGCGCTCTCTCACACCTCAATGGGATTTAGCCCTGGTGCTCCGAGCTCTGGGGAATCCTCCTTTCGAGCCTCTGGCACAAGCCTCTCTCAGGATGCTGTCACTGAAAACAGCGCTGCTCCTCGCCTTGACGTAGGCTAAGAGGGTGAGTGATTTATGCGTGCTGTCGGTTTCACCACCCTGCTTCTCCATTAGAGGGGACGGGAGCACGGCCACTTTACAGCCAAATCCATCATTTTGTCAGGATTTGTGATTTGAACCCAGAAGCAAACTGCAGACAGTTCAAAGTTTTACATAGTTTATTAATGAATTACACAAGATAGCTGAATGGACTGGTGGGAAAACCTCTCAGGCGACAGAGCAGGTTGTGGACACAGGCAGGGAGACGAAGCATGCAGGACTGGTGACGGCAGGTGGAGAGTGGCGTCAGCAGGCAGGTTTGAGAGATTGTAGAGCAGAATGGTTCTCGTGACTAGACTTAACTATCTGGCGCCGAACAGAGAGCAGCCACAGTTTAAGAAGCTGCGCTGATGAGCCACGGAAAACAGGTGGTTGATTATAGATTGCCTGCAGCTGCGAGTCATCCCGGGAGCGGCCAGTCACACACACTGCACTGTGAGAGAGGAAAAAGAGAACGAGCAGAGCAGAGGGAGAGGAAAAGAGAGAGAGAAGATTCCAGGGAAGCCCAGCTTGTCACTTCCCCACTAGTGGATTCGTGACAGTACCCCCCCTCCGACGGCCGTGCGGACCACCCGGCTTGTCGAGGTGCAGGCGATGGAAATCCTTGACCAGGGACACATCCAGGATCTGGCGGCAGGGAATCGAACTCTTCTCCTCCGGACCATTACCTTCCCACTCCACCAAATACTGCAGGCCGTGGCGATGGGAATCCAGCAGCCGGTTCACCGTGTAAGCGGCATCGTCAATCATCCGCGGGGAAGGAGGGGCGGGAGAGGAGGCAGCAGCGGACTGATGGCAGCAGATTTGATGCGAGAGACGTGGAATGAAGGGTGTATCCTCATGGAACGTGGAAGCCGGAGACTAACCACAGCGGGGTTGATGACTTTCTCAATCACAAATGGCCCAACAAACCTCGGAGAGAGCTTGCGAGAGGTAGTGCGAAGGGGCAGATCCATAGCGGACAACCACACCCTGTCACCAGCAGACTACTTGGGGGCAGGAGTGCGATGGCGGTTAGCCTGACGCTGGTACTGAGCAGAAGTCTTCAACAAGGCAGAGCGTGCTCAATGCCAGGTCCGATGGCATCAGCGTACATGCGTCTGGACAGAGGGAACAGCGATCTCCTTCTCCAAGGCGGGAAACAAGGGAGGCTGATATCCATAAACGCACTGGAAAGGCGACATCCCAGTAGGAGTAGTGGGTAGAGTGTTGTGGGCGTATTCAACCCACGGAAGCTGGGTGGCCCAGGATTGGTGGCAACCATGCAGCGAAGAGTTGATTCCATTTTCTGGTTGGCCCTCTCAGCCTGGCCATTGGATTGAGGATGGTACCCAGACGAAAGGGTGACGGTGGCTCCCAAGGTCCGACAGAAATCCTTCCAAACAGCCGACACAAACTGAGGACCGCGGTCCGACACGTCCACAGAGAGGCCGTGGAGATGGAAAACCTCCTTAACCAGCAGATCAGCAGTCTCCCTGGCAGAAAGTAACTTGAGCAGAGGCAACAGGTGAACAAATTTACTAAAACGGTCAACGACAGTAAGGATGACCGTCTTACCCTCAGAAGGTGGTAGTCCCGTAACGAAATCCAGATTTGAACTCTTATTCTGGGCGCACACAGGACAAGCTGCGATGTAGGCTTTGGCATCCTTCTCCAAGGCGGGCCACCAGAATCTCCAGCAGAGAAAGGCGATAGTATGGGACACTTCCGGATGGCCCGTAAACTTAGATGTGTGAGCCCACTGCAAAACTTCAGCTTTGATGGATGCAGGAACAAAAAGATGATCCGGGGAACCGTTGGACCTGGGTCAGTCTCCTGGGCTCTGCACTGCAACTCATCATACAAAAAACCTGGGAAAGTGCGTTGGGCTTGACATTGTGGGATCCAGGTCTGTAGGTGATGGAAAAACAAAAGCGACCAAAAAACAGAGCCCACCTAGCTTGCCAGGGATTTAGACGTTTAGTAGAATGAATGTACTCAAGGTTTTTATGATCTGTCCATACCACAAACGGTTGACATGCACCCTCCAACCAGTGGAGCCACTCCATCAGAGCCGTCTTGCTGGATAAGAGCTCCCGGTCCCCCACCGCATAGTTCTGTTCTGCAGGAGAAAGACGGTGTGATAGAAAAGCACAGGGATGCATTTTACCGTCAACCGCCGACCATTGAGAGAGAACAGCCCCAACCCCCACATCTGAAGCGTCCACCTCCACAACGAATTGTCTGCTAGGGTCAGGCTGAACGAGGATGGGTGCTTCAATGAAGCGTCTTTTGAGTCCAGAAAACGCTTTCTCCACATCTGGAGACCACAGAAAGGCTCTAGAGGTGGAAGTGAGGTTAGTTAGTGGTGCAGCAATTTGGCTGTAGTTGCGAATTAATCGTCTGTAAAAGTTGGCAAATCCCAGAAACCTCTGCAACTGTTTGCGATTCTCAGGTCTGGGCCACTCCTGTATAGCTCTCTCCTTAACAGGATCCATCTTAAGCTCACCTTGAGAAACGATGTATCCCAGAAAGGAGGTGGTGGTAGTGTGAAACTCACATTTCTCGGCCTTGACAAAAAGACGGTTCTCCAGAAGGCGTTGCAGGACTTGGCGGACATGTTGCACATGCTCAGATGGGGTTCTGGAAAAAATCTGAATGTCGTCAATCAATGGCATAACTAAATACTCAAAATGACCAAGTGGGGTGTTAAATGCTGTTTTCCACTCATCTCCCTCTCTGATGCGAACAAGGTGGTAGGCATTTTGCAGGTCGGGTTTGGAAAAAATGGTACATCCCTGGAGAGAGTCAAAGGCAGAGTTCATTAGAGGCAGAGGGTATTTATTCTTAACTGTGATATTGTTTAGAACCCTGTAATCAATACATGGTCTCAATGTCCCATCTTTCTTTCCCACAAAGAAAAAACCGGCCCCTACAGGAGATGAGGAGGGACGGATTATGCCAGCGTCCAGTGAAGACTTTATGTAGGCCTCCATTGCCTCGCGTTCTGGTCTTGACATGTTATAGAGGCGACTACTGGGGAGAGAGACATCTGACAAAAGATCAATGGCACAGTCAGTGAGGTGGTAGGGTGAGTGCTTGATCCTTACTAAATACCGCCTGGAGATAAAGGTATTCAGAGGGAATGTTAGATAAGTCTGTACCCAAGCTACTGACTGGTTGAGGTGAACTGGACAGGGGTCGAGCAGAGCGGAGACAGCTGGAATGGCAGAATGTACTTCAACCGACTATCTTAGCAGTTGACCAATCAATATTCGGTTGTGTTTAACTAATCAAGGGTGACCCAAAATAAGCGAAACAAAAGGATCAATTATGAGAAAACTGATCTCCTCAATGTGATTTCCAGAGAGTTGAAGGCGGATGGGACAGGTTTGAGATGTTACACGGGCTAACAGTCTACCATCCAGTGCATTAGCAACAACAGGCTTGGTGAGCTTAACAGTGGGGATACTAAGCTACTTCACCACCTCAAAGTCTAAAAAACTCATCAGCGCCAGTTCAAAAAAGTTCATGAGACTGACCTTAGGTGGTGATGGTGGCTTGAAGTTTTGTGCAAGGACGAGGAGACAGGGGTGTTGAAGTTGAACTCACTAGAATACTCCTCCCATCTAGCGAGTCCTCCTGTTTAACGGACGGCAGGGACAAGCTGCAAGGTGGTGACCAGACGCTCCACAATATAGGCAGCACTGATTAGAGATCCGACGATGGCGTTCCAAAGGGTCCAACTGGTGACGTCCCAGTTGCATGGGTTCGACCTCTGGCACCCTCTCTCGGCTTCTCGTGGTAGTGACCACCTCCTTTGGAAGTCTAGGCTGAAGCTGACATCTCTCCCTCTTCCGTTCTCGCAGTCGATTGTCTATACGAATAGCTAATGCTATTAGTTGATCCAGTGAAACAGGCTCAGGGTACGAAACCAATTCATCTTTGAGTGACTCACTTAGTCCTTTGATGAAAACAGCCTGCAACAACACCGCGTTCCAGCCACTCTCCACTGCCAGTGTGTGACACTGAATGGAATACTCCGCGACGCTGCGCATCCCCTGACGGAGAGAAAGCAGTCTTGTGGAAGCGTCTTTTCTGTTAATAGGATGATCAAAAACTTTCCTGAGTTCATTACAAAAAGAAACGTAGGTAGAGGCTGACGAGGCTTGCTTATCCCAAACAGCTGTCTCCCCTTAGCAACCCGATGACGTAAGCAATCCTGGCTCGATCAGAAGAATAGGAATGGGGCTGTAGTTCAAAAAACAGATTGCACTGTAGCAAAAAAGGTTGACAAAATCCAAAATCACCATCATACCTTTCGGGGGTAGGAACTATAGGTTCCCGGTCCAAACTAGCGACAACTGGTTGACTCATGATTGGTTCAGCTGCAGGCAGAGGAGTGGATGCTGGGAGGGCGGTGTTAAGCTGAGCCTGCAGGGAGGTGACACAGGTGGAAAGCGCCTTGACTTCCTCCATAACTCCCTGGAGAATATTTCCATGCTGGCCCAGGACAGAGCCCTGATTGGATAATTCCTCCTGAACTGCACTTAAGTCTGCTGGGTTCATACTGGCCGGATAGTACTGTCAGGATTTGTGATTTGAACCCAGCAGCAGACTGCAGACAGTTCAAAGTTTTACACAGTTTATTAATGAATTAGACAAGATAGCTGAATGGACTGGTGGGAAAACCTCTCAGGCGACAGAGCAGGTTGTGGACACAGGCAGGGAGACGAAGCATGCAGGACTGGTGACGGCAAGTGGAGAGTGGCGTCAGCAGGCAGGTTTGAGAGATTGTAGAGCAGAGTGGTTCTCGTGACTAGATTTAGCTTTCCGGGGCCGAAAAGAGAGCAGCCACAGTTTAAGAAGCTGCGCTGATGAGCCACGGAAAACAGGTGGTTGATTATAGATTGCCTGCAGCTGTGAGTCATCCCGGGAGCGGCCAGTCACACACACTGCACTGTGAGAGGAAAAAGAGAGCGAGCAGAGGAGAGGGAGAGGAAAAGAGAGAGAGAAGATTCCAGGGAAGCCCAGCTTGTCACTTCACCACTAGTGGATTCGTGACACATTTAACAACCCTTTCAGGCGAGGGAGTTTTCCCTCCGACGCGGAGGAGGCATCTCACCGACTTGCCCGGTGCGCGCGTTTCGAAGCAGCATCTGTCTCACTGACTGTGTGAAGCTATCACCCAGGCCTATAGCGCGGAGGGAGTGGAACCCCCCTCAGGACATTCAGGTGCACTCCATAAGAGCGTTGTCAGCGTCCGCGGCCCTCCTCAGAGGCATGACGGTGGCCGACGTTTGTGCAGCGGCTTCCTGGGCATCCCCATGCCCGTTCATCTGTTTTTTTAACCTCCAGTCCTCCATGTCTCACACAGTTTTACCCGCACTTGACGGCAGATGATGCACTGTCAGGTTTGGTTTGGCTGCTGTCTCCATCCTCCTGCACTTAAGTGGCAATGAGGAATGCGGGGGTTTTGCAGTTATTAATTGTGATATTAGTTTTTTGTCATTATAAAACATTTTCACAATCCACATGACATGGGCCTTACGATCAGTATATATAATAGGCCTACTCATGATAATGAAAGGGTTTTTCTCATAAAAATAATGTGTGTTTTGATTCATTAAACTTTGTTCAGTGTAAATAGGAAGACAAATTAGTATATGTTCTGCTTGTAGACCTTGTGTTGCAGGTGGCATTGACTACATCAGCTTCGCCCTTAACCCAATAGCAACAGCTCTTAGAGGGCGAAGCCTATACGAAATAGAACAATAGTCACGTATTGTAACTCCAGATTTTATGAGTATAGAATATATACGATTCAGGCCACCTGTTTCATCAACATTGGCTGAAAAAAAATGCTGATGTTGGGAGCAGATATCTGGTCGCGCAGCAGTAATATACAGTATCTGCGGACGTAAGAGAGGCCCGTGCGGGGCACAAGGTGCGAAATAAATCTTCACGACTGCGCATGCGCGAAGGGATTACCCCAATAGCAACAGCTCTTAGAGGGCTATGCCTAATACTCATAGAATTTAGAATTTATATATCTGTCTGTAGGCTTTGACAAGAAGGCTTCAGTTCCCCGCCGTACTGGGCGTCAGACAGCCCAGTCCGGCGGGGAACTGAAGCCTTCTTGTGAGGTAAAGCGGTGAAAATATTCTAAAAAGTTTGTACACTTAAACAGATATTGCTGTTGGATGGAAACAGCTACAGTATAAAGACATTAAGACAAAGGTCATTGAAAGACAGAGAGCAAAAAAGACATACTGTAAGCCAGGGACATATTTAACCATGCGAGACGTACATGTCTACAAAGCGAGAGAGTGAGAGACACTGCTGAAGTGACTAGCCTGTAGATCCTGTATTAGGAAGTTAGTTTGCAACCTTCATTGGCTTGCACATGATTTTCAACTGACAGGATGGCTGATACAACTGGACACACACAAATACACCCTCGCACACACGCTCCAGTTCAACTGGACACACACACAAATACACCCTGGCACACACGCTCCAGTTCAACTGGACACACACACAAATACACCCTGGCACACACGCTCCAGTTCAACTGGACACACACTCTGTCTCTTTAATCACACACATGCACACACAGGCTGTGACAGTAAGGCGAGCGGACACGTTTTGTCGGCTGAAGCGGCGGTTTAGGACAGGATAGTGACAGGTGTCTAATGAAAGCGGAGAGCATACGAAAGAGAAAAGAGGACTGTAAATAAAGGTGGAGAGAACAGGACAACTATGGCGTAGAAGAAAGAATGAACGAAAGAAGGATAAAAAAAAGTGACAGGTGCCAAAGCAGTCAGGGAATCACAGCTGATCTACATGCCACGACACATTTCCATTTTAACATCTCTACGCCCAGTGTGTGTGTGCCACCTCACATCTGTATCCCTGTGAATGACTATGACAACACAAAGAAGACAGTTTGTATTTCTTGACCTCAGACAGAGAAAGCTCTGCTGAAACCGAACCGCCACGTGTCCACAAAGACGACTTTTCAGGAAACACAAAACCAGTGGTTGATTTTCCCATGTGGACTGTGCACTTGAGAGAGTTCCCGTTAAATAATCAATGGATCCCTGTTCCATTTGGGAAAAAGTATGTATAACTGTTTGCAAACAAGTTCATCAAATCAACTTTAACAGTCATGATTTCACAGCCATGATGTCGCAAACACTCAGTAGCTGTGTGTATATGGAGCCTGTTCTTCCGCTTGTAATTATAGTTATATCATGACCAATGAAAATACTTATTTCTGATTGGCAGGCCGGTGGATCCATTTAAATTGTACAATGAGCTGCAGCAAACATAACCACTGCTGTAAAAAAGTGTGCAAGGTAATTATACTGCAGGTAACCATTGCAACAATACTTTCTATTTCTATTTTTGCTTTTAGGTAAGTGCTATTTGCACAATATTGCATTCTGTGGTGCGATAGAAAACTGTTGCTTGATTAGTCAGCACGGCATTTTTGCCGTACAGTATGTAAAAACTTTGTACACTCAAAACCTTAACCAATAATTTTATTTGTCACTGAAATACTGAATGGAAATGTCAACTATAAAGGTCTTTACACACCGGCGATTGATTCGCATATCAAGATATTTTTTCAAACCATTGCTTTTGTCACGAGTACTTTCACACAAAGGGGTGAAGGGGTGTAAGAAAAAATCAATACACTTGAGTATCGCAATATTTTATTTTGCAATACTGTATCGATTTTCAAAAACGCAGCAAAATATTCATGTAAGACAGTGGTTCACATTTATGTTGTGTTTAAACTCCCTACCGCTAGATGGCTATGCTGAGACACATCACTAGTGTCCTTAGCTAGAAGCTAACAACGTAGCTATGGCTGAAATTTGGCCTACTTTAACATATAAAAATTTGCTTACTAAGAACCTGTGAACCACAATCCCAAACTGGTCCTGGTCTTGGACTTGAACCTCTTTGGACTCGGTCTCAATCAGTCCTGGTCTTGGACTGGTCTTGGTCTTGTCTTGGACTCGACAAAGGTGGACTTGACTACAGCCCTGGTGGTGATTAAGCGTTGTCATTTTTTTCCGAAACAAGTTTGATTTTTCTGTGCTCGTGGTGGAAAATTAATGTAAACAAAGCGGCATGCCAGAAATGCAATGCGCCATGACATAGGTCCCCTTCAAGGACAGGTTAAAGGTTGGAAGTCCCTCTAGTGGACAGAATGTCCAACAACAACAACCTCATGCCTTATAGTGGCAGTGACAATGCATAAGCCTGAGTAGTGTGGTACATATTAATAACAGGCTATATTTGAGCAAAAAAACAAAAACAAACTAAATGCAATTTTAATGGTATTATAGAGAAAGATTGACAGCGCTACTGTACATTCACTTGATTTCTTCACCGTTGAACGTTAACTCGCCTCAGCTCTGATCCTCTCTGATCTCTCGTCTTCTGACCCAGCATCTCCTGTTCCTTCTTCTCTCGCTTCGGCAGCGTCTCCAGAAGGACTTCAAACTGTCACACTGACACGATAAGATGAGCTGGCGTGAATATCCAAAAGTTTTATTGAAATTGTCATAAATTGGCATTGCTGCCGGTATGAATAATTTTGATGCGAAATATTCGCAGGCAATTATTTCACATTTTCCTGTTGTTTATCCGCCCTGCCCCTGGTGTATAATGGCCTTTCAGATGTCATTCAGAAAAATGGATCTGCAGTCTGTGCTTAGTAGCTTTTTACAAGCAAATCAGACAGAAATGTATGAGTGGAGGGATGGTTTCATAATATTTTCCACTGTGAAACATTTATTTTCAGATAGACTTTTATTACAGTTATTCTAATAAAACTGCAGCTCCACACTGTAAAAAAGTACAGACCCATTAAGTTATGTCCACTTGTTTCTTATTTTTAACTGAACGAGCTTATACAAGTTGTGGATTTTGAACTCAACTTTGAGTTTTTGAAAGTTAAACTTGCATTTATTCATTGGGTCAACTATTAAAAAATGTTGTCAGATAAGTATGTGTTGATTGAACTTGGGTATGTAAGTTAAGTTATCAGTTGAAAAAAAAACGTGTGTTGCAACAAAAAAAGAGTTGCTTTTCGAGTTTAAAATAACCTGTCTTCTTTCACAGCAAAGTTAAAGCGTGGACACAATAATTAATTATACACCGCAGATAAGTGATGTAGCCTATTCAAATTTCAACTAAAATATAACACGTGTTGTGGCAAACAAGAAAGCACTAGTGCCACCGGCGGAGGGAGTACCTGTCAACGGCTTGTGAATTGTGAATTTGGCATTTCACTCTTCTCAAATTGAAATGGAAAGTACTTTTCAAAAGTCAAACGTTTAGCTCCGCCCACATTAAGCCCAACCCCGATCTGCATACTGCTGTCAGCTGCAATTGGTTCATTGGCTGGTCAATTCCCGTGATGCAAGGCGGTAAATAGAGTTGTGTTAAAATTTGCTGAAAAGTTTGCAGTTTGTTTGAAATACAAATTTAACTTCATGAATTCCGTTTATTAAACGTGTCTGCTTAGAATGTAGTGTTTTGTTGCCTGGTAATTGTCATTGTTGTGCTGGTTTACATTTGTAACCATGAGTTAAGTGACTGTTACGTTTGATAAGAAGAGCTGGAGAATTGCAGTGTTAGACTTTGAGCAGTAATAGGCTTCCTTCAGCCATTAAGCTGCGATGTGTCACTTCACTAGCGGTCCTTTTGTGTCAAGTGATGCAAGATCAGCGGCTTTAGAGCATCCCCTATTTCGCACAGGGCCCTGGGGCGGCTGCATCCAAACACCCACGCTATATCTGCCATAAATGTGGTTATGTTGTTTTAGCTTGAAACTGTGAGTTTAACTTAAAGTATGAAGTTAAACCAAGTAATAAAAAGTTAAATCAACTAAAAGAACAACTTAAAGAACAAAACTAGAACACTGTAGTTCTAGTCTGTAATTTTTAAGTTGAAACAAACGCAGTCTTCAAGTTGAGTGAACTTTGATTTTCAAGGCAGCAGGTGAACTTGCATTTCCAAGTTAAACTACCTTGAATTTTCTTACAGTGTAGGCATTTCAAAATGTGCCCCCCAGTAGCCTGCTTTACAGTATTTTTCAGAATTTTATTCTTCAATCACCCTGGGGGATCATTTTAGCCTGTTTCCAAAAAATTGAGCTGCCTTCTCACAGCCAGCAGAAGTACTGGGACAGCGGAAGGAAATTTATTTATATACCCCAAAGACGTGAATATGTTAGGTAGCATCTGGGAGAGAGGCAGAGTATGTAATGTCACACATTCTTCCGTGCAGTACGTGTGGAAATATTTATTTTAAGTAACTGAGGAATAAATGACATGTCAGTGACTCAAATAAGGCCCAACATTTAAGGACACATACTTAAGTCCTCCCAATTGCACATATAGACAACAAGTACTATATCATTATAAATCTGGGGCTTGAGTGTAAACTGAAACAAATACACAGCATGAAATCTGAAAATAGCTCATGAATTTGTGATTTGCCTCACATCACACTAAATGTGATAAATATTTCACTCTCCAGTAGTTTATTTCTACGGAGCCCCTAAGGGGACATGAGCAAAAAAAAAAAAAAAAGTTTAGTTTCATGTGCTCACGCGAAACCTTTTCATGTGCGCACATGAAAGTTTCAGCAAAGAACTACAGTTAGATGGCGGCTAAAGATGAGTTGGAAACGTTCCTTAAAAGCCGAAATATACAAGACAATATCATAATTAAACTGAAAGATGATAAGGTAAGTTATCTCGCTGTAAAGTCATTGTATGCTATTGTTCAATGTTAACTTTAGACTATTGCCAATACTTCGTCTACTGTTAAATTTAGACTTTTAGTATTAGTAATACTAACTAGCATACTTTTGCTAGCTCTCCCTGGTAATGTTAAGATAATGTTAGCCTGTGCTGACTTGATTTTTTAAATCTTTTTACCCTTTTCCATGCATTTTTCAGATCGACGTGAATGTCATAGCTTTAATGGCAGATGAAGAGCTGGGTCAATATATCGATAGCTATGGAGACCGACTTGCTCTTCGAGCATTTTGTCGGCAAAGAACTTTGACGAACAACAATGAAACAGTGAAGTCAGCTTTGATGCACAGGGTTTGAGAAAAAATAGAAAGAAGAACCTCCGCCAAAAGCGACACAGCTGTACATAGACCTGTCGGCAATAGATATGCAGTGAAAGACACACGGCGGGTCGAAATGGGATGGCTTCACTTTCAGAAGGGCGAGTATCACCAGGTCCGAGCAAAAGGTGGAGGTGGAACACGGCACCTGTCTGTGCAGAAAACGGTAACCATGGGAAGGCTGCTAGAGATAGGCAAAGATTTATTCTTCCCAGATGGACACTCTGCCAAAGGACCTATTGGGAAGTACGATTTTGACATTCGTGATTTCAGTCAGAATTCACTACCTCATGATTGCACCGTAGACCAGCTGTATGAGAAGACCAAGCTGCGAATGCTGCGCCTTTACACGTGCTCCCAGTATAAAGACACCGCAATCATTCTCTCGGATGCATCCTCAGACTTTGAGCCCAACGATGAGAGGCCAGTGAAGGTAGGCACATTTTTTCTCATCAACCACATTCTGTTTAAAAGCATATTCTTGTGGCAAGCATTAAACACAAAATGGATGAATTGGAATTGAATGGAAACTTGATTTATGTCTGTGTACTGGGTATGTTTGTGTTTATGCATTAGATAACTACATGTAGGCAGTGTATGCAAAGCTGTCTGGCCGTCCACCCATCCATCTATCCGCTATTGTAATGCCAACTCACAATGAGGTTAGAAAGAGTGTGCCATGGTTGTACAAGCCCATTATTTGCTGATCTGCTGATTTCTGCAGAACAAAACCAGGAGACATCATCAGAAGAGGACTGAAACTACAGAGAAATCTTCTGATTCAGATGAGGCACCTACTGACTCAGTGCAAGAAACTCATGAAAGAGTAAGCTCCAGTAGATATTAGCCTACTACATTTTTACTGACCCAATCTGAGATATGTTGTGCTGCCCCAATCACATTCTGTGTCAGAGATTTAACTTTTTTCCCCCATAAAGACATATTATGTTATGGTAGACATGAAAGCTTAAATCAGATCATGCGTTAAGTAAGCTTAGGTAATAATTCAGTTTGTTCTGTTTTTTTTTGTGTTTTTTTTGCTTGATTACCATCAGACAGGGCAACCAGCCAGGCAATCAAGACCAGCCCCTCGTGAGATGAGTGACATAGAGGTCCTGCCTTCACTTTCTGATGATTGTTTAATGCTTGTGTCAAATGAACATGCAGACCAGTGCAGTTATGAGGTGGATTCCCCAATTGCCCTTGACATCCATGCGTCTCTTGAAGACTTTGAAGTACAGTTTGGAGGAATTTGTGCTGGTGATGATGGTTGTGAAGACTCCACTATTCCTTGGAATCCTTTTGACCTCAACAATATGCAGGTATAGTGTTGAACAAAGTTATTGCTGATAGTGATGAAACATTTTAATTGTCCCTATTGAGTCATTTAAATACAATTTCTTATGTAAGGGATAATGTATTGTCCACCGGTCGGACAATACATTATCCCGCTTATTATACGTCTACTTACCAAAAGTAGCCGTATAATAAGTGCTGCGCGTCAGGGAGTTCTTTGCCTCCCCCTCGTCCATTAATTCCGTTTAACAGGACACCTCGACAGCCGTTATCCCTTACTTAATAGCCTACCTACCAGCCAATCAGAAAAGAGTATTTCTTCTCTCTTCATCATTTTTGCTGTATGATAAACTGAATGTCAACATGGACTGTCAGTCATTAATTAATTTTCTGTCAACAACCTAACTTATTTAATCAATCAATAATGTCACCTAATTGTTTATTATTATTATTATTATTATTTTTAAATTGCAGCATTCTACACTGAACGATGGACATGCATCATCAAACAGTCTTACAGCATCACCAGATCAGTCTGAAAAATAAGTCCTGTATGTAGAATTAAGGCGAGTAAACATAGTTCATGATATCCTTAATGTCTTCATGGAACCAAGAGTACTGAATGTTAATCTGAAAATGGAGTTAATAAATGAGAAAGCTGTGGACAGTGATGGTGTGTCAAGAGAGGTGTATTCCGCCTTCTGGGAACACTTCTTGGAACAGTGTGAGGGGGAAGAAGAGAGAGTTCCCAGACTACGACCAGACTATTCTGAGAAGGAATGGAAAGCAGTTGGAAGAGTCTGGTTGAAAGGATACTTGGACCACGGCATCATGCCTATCAGACTGTCACCAGCTTTTGTTCTTGCCTGCTGCCAAGGAGTCAGCTCAGTGGATGAAGAACTCCTGATGACGTCCTTTGCCAGATTCCTGTCAGTGACTGAGAGACTAGCCATTAAAAAAGCAATGCAGGGCAGCATGGATGAGAGTGATGAGGAGGAAATACTCGACCTCTTCTCACGAATGGGCGCACACTGCCTGCCCTGTAAAGACAACCTAAGGGCTACCATTGTAACAATGGCACACAAAGCTCTTCTTCAAGAGCCAAAATTTATAATTGACTGTTTCCAGTCCAGTATTCACACTGCTTTGCCAACTCTCATAACCAAAAGCCGCCTAATGGAGCTCTATGAGTCTATGAGTCTATGAGCTCTAAGAGACCAA
The DNA here is from genome assembly GCA_023566125.1 of Zingel zingel. NCBI lineage: Eukaryota > Metazoa > Chordata > Actinopteri > Perciformes > Percidae > Zingel > Zingel zingel. The sequence continues at coordinate 5,492,772 of CM042323.1, forward strand.
CCAACAGGAAAGTGGCACAGATGATTAAACCGTCAAATGAAAGCTTAAGTACACAGGAGCAGGCAGCCCTCAACCACCTACTACGATATGTCAGAAGCATTGACCAAAAGAAGCTAGAAACCTTTTTGCGCTTCTGCACAGGGTCCACTGTGCTGTGCAAAGACAAAATTGAAGTAACTTTTAATAAACTGTGTGGTTTAAGTCGCAGGCCTGTTGCACACACTTGTGGAGCAGTACTTGAGTTACCATGCACCTACAGCACATACCCTGAATTTCGAACAGAATTTGACTGTGTACTGTCTGGTGATTGTTTCACAATGGATATTGTGTAGACAAAGTTACACTTTTCACTTTTCTGTGGAAAAAAAGTGAATCTTAAAACATGAGATAGCTATAGACAATGTTTGTTGTTGTAATGGGTGTAAGAAATGTAACACTTTTACTTATTTGTTATTAACCATCAATGTTTGGGTGGTAGTAGAATCAATAATAGGCTTCATGATGACAACAGCTGAGTGAGATTTTCAAGGCGGTGGTAACTCATCAACACTCTGCCATAAATACGAATGTCAGTGTTGTCAGCACGCCGTGGAATTATGAGGCTCCGTCTGTGTTCAGTGTAGTTTGGAGATACTGAGCATTAATAGTTTTCACATCTCGCACACAGAAACTGTAATGCATCCCGTTTAATTTGCATATTTAAGATGCAGAGGTAAACAACACAGAGTAGCTCACTTGTAATCAGAAGGTAAATGGTATCTTGTTTTTCCTAAGTGATATTGTTTAGAGAAGAGTCCCGCACACTGACCGTTACGCAAGCAATCATTTATTTACAAAAATACAACGTTTCGGTCTCAGACCTTCATAGGGGTAAATTAAGTAAGTGATATTGTCAAATGTAATGACAAACAAATGAGACAAATGGAGTTTATGATAAACAGCTGCTGTGAGGGTGAAAATTTGATCATCACAGATAAATATATAGACACTGTATTTTAAAAATGTGAAAACATCTAGTGCTAAAACGATTAGTTGATTAATTGATCTATCTTTAAATCGTTTGGGTTGTTTATCCAGCCAAAACATTCATTGCTTCCAGTTTTTCTAATGTGAAGATTTGCTGCTTTTTTCTGTTTGATATTACTGTAAATTCACTCCTTTGAGTTTTGGGTGAGTTGGTCGGTCAAAACAAGACATTTGAAGGAGTCACTTGGGCTCTGAATGGCCGTGATGGGCATTTGGTAATGCTAATTTCTGAGCATGTTTGCTCAAATGAACTTTTAATTTGGTACTAATTGTAGGGAAAATATGTGTCCTTGAAAGAAAAATTTCATCAAACCCAAGTACACCTTTTATTTGTTGTTGGAAACTTTAATATCTAATTTGTTGAGTTATTTTTGTATGATTAGGTAACCTGCTCCAGAAAGGTCTGTTGTCCTGTTGGGTTGTTGTAATAGATGTAAGAAAAGTAAAACTTTTACTTATTTTTTTAATAAGCATAAATGTTTGTTATGTAAAGTAATGATACATGAGTTTTTGCAGATTTGCATTTAGCAGTTAAATACACTACATACTTGTTGTTCATGAGAACGTTTAGACAGTGATGGTGTCCAGAAAGGTCTGCTGTCCTGTGTAGTTGTTGTAATAGATGTAAGAAAATTAAAACTTTTACTTACTTGTTATTAAGCATAAATGTTTGTTAGGTTATATTTATTTTATGCCTTTTCAGGGAAGCTATTATTACTGTACAATACTGCAAAATATTGTATTTCACACGTTCACTTGTTTCACATTTTGGCAAATGGCAAATACCAATGGCTGTTTTTGTTGAAGCCTCACATGGTAAACATAACTCAAAATGTCAAAGATACTTTTAAATTAAAATGACAAATTCCTCATTCATGTCATACGCTTCATTTCTTTGCTGTGCTTGTGTCCATATTTCCCTGTTCATGACTGATGTGAGGGCAAAGCAAAATATCCTACACTAACAAGATTCATAATACACATAAACAAATTAACAGTGTCAGTAGGCTATCATTTACATGCTGACTGGAGAATGTTGATGTGTTTTGTGTAGATGGAATTAGAGAGTGGATTTGATTTCATTTCTCAAGTGCAGATACTAATCCAATGCTTGATAAGCATCAGCCGGAAGATGCAATTGTGACTCAACCATCAGAAAGTTGCAAATGTTGTAGATGTTTGTGTCACATGGCGCTGTTGGTCGAAATGTGCAGCTACTCTGACAAAGCTGTAAATCGGCTCTTTCCACTGGGGAAATGCAGTCATCAGTTCTGTGGAGTTCAGGGAACATGTACATGACTCTGGGTTGACCACTGGGCACTCTGTCATTCTTTGATGGTCTGATGACATGGGAATCCCACACACGGGTAGTCTCATCTAACTCATCCTGGAAAAAAGGTTTATTGGGAAGAAATTAAGTGATTTTTGCAATTTGTTATTCTCATGTTTTTTTTTTTTATATTTAATAAAATATTTAACAAAATCTAGCTTAACATAGAATGTAACATTATTCTGTATGTTGGAGCGCCATCTACTGGACGACTCGTAAATCACACTAAAACAATTCCTGCACACATTAGCCGTGCTCTGTTTTAACAGTTTAACGCCAGCTCCTGTCAGTAATACTTATGATATCACAAAATTGATTATTAATAATAATAAAAATAATAAATTGAATTTATATAGCGCTTTTCACAGACTCAAAGTCGCTTCAAGATTAGTGTACATAATGCCGTAGGTTACACAACATCCAGACACAGGAACAAATGATCTGCTCTTGCCAACAGCATGAATTTAGCCATCTAATTTGCTTTAGCAATCATAGGCAACATCACATTCATTTTGCACATTCGCCGTGTGTTAGCCGGGACATTCTAAAGCGCTTAATGTTAAAAAGCTTTTACGTGGTTTGTACCTAAACAACGATCAATCATCACCAAATTTCTCTCTCATGTTGCTCCTCATAACCACTGAAAACGGTCTAAATTTGGTGATCACTGATCCTTGTTTAGGTACATTAAACCACGTTAACGTTAACCACGTTATGACAAATAAAGCCCATGAGAACCGTGGAGAGTCAACCCACAGCTACCCTGCTGAAAATGTGAAGCAGTAATGCTTAATGTCAGATAACATCCATAAAAATTATACTTTGGAAATTTGGTGATGACTGAACGTTGTTTAGTTACATAAACCACGTTAAGCTTTTCACGTTAAGCGTTTAGTCCCTTGTGTAAACAACAGCCAAGCAGACGCACAGTAATTTGTGACAGCCTAGGTTTACAGTAACGTAGGCTATGTGTAGCTTACCTGGATGATGCCCATGAAGCAGAACTGAATTAGACCTCTGTCCAAATACGCACCGTCGAACAAACCACGGTCCTTCAGATCAGCAAACAGACAGATGTAAAACTCCATTGATTCTCTCCTGAGGAAGCCCCACCAACTTTCTATCCTCTGATTGGCCGTACTTGCCCCTTCAATGTAGCTGTCAATAGCAGAGCCATCGTGAATGTTGCGACGGAGAAAGCGCTGACAGTCTCTGACTTTACCATTCTCAGTGCCTCGGTCGCTTCGGACAATCCTTGGACAACCACCCAACCTTTCTACTGCCTCCATGTAGTAGCCACCAACAAGTTTTGGGTCACTGCTTGTGGTAAATGCATTCATCCAGATTATTTTCCGCGAAAATCCATCAATGCAGCCGTTTATACAGATGCCAAAAGGCTTCAATTTGTCATAAGAGTCTAAGTGCCAAATATAATTAGGCCCTTTAGCAAAGTAGTTTCGGCGACGGAGCCGTCTCCTCACTCTGAGTTCAACACCCCTTGGATCTAGTTCTCGTAGAATTAATCGAACATCCTCTTTCCTTATGTTTAATCCATTCTCCTTGCATTTTGTGTACATCCACCTATATCCGTGGAGTTGGCCAGATGTTTGTAACTGTTCATAAATAAAAGTAATTGCCCGATCCAAATCGCTGTATCCCTTGCGCCGGAACAGATTACAAGACTTTATAATGCGTTTTAAATGTTGCATCGAAACAATATAATGGTGACGACTTGCAAGCAAAGCAGCAATGTCCTTATAATGAAGACCTAGATTAAAATATAGTGCAACTAACTCCTGTACTGTAGTCATTTCTCTAGCTGTCACGGTCTCCAGTATGGCCCAGGCTACAAACGGCTTTCATGTGCTCACACAAACGTTTTGCGTGCTCACATGAAACTTTCATGTGCGCACATGAAAAGGTTTCGCGTGAGCACATGAAACTAGACTTTTTTTTTTTTTTTTTTTTTACTCATGTCCCCTTAGGGGCTCCGTATATTTCTTCAAATGAGAGAATGTTTTTGCACTGTATCGTCTTTCAGATTTATTGCGTTGGCCAGTTTTTATCTGTGAAGTTGTATAATGTCTGAAGGGGTAATTTTAGTATATTGCAATTTGGGTTTTCATCTATAATTGCGGCCATCATCTCTATCAGTTATGGTAACATTGAATTCACCAAAGTGATTAAGACCTTGTCACAACAACATCGGACAGGGCAAGAAAAGTGAGAGGTTGGACAGGTTGTAGTCTTGCATTGCCACAGACCTTCCTCCACAGCGCTGCGGAGGAGGGTCTGGCTAGTCCACACAGCATTCTGGAATGGGAGAAAAACGTGCTCCGGTTTATTGGCACTTCTTTAAACCAATCACAATCATCTTCGGCGGTGCTAAGTGCTGGACACAATTACGGTGCCTCTGAAACGTCTTCGATATACACTAGACAGGTTGTAAACACAGCAACAGTTGATGTCCAGTAAGCAGGCAGACAGAAACGAATACACAAATATGAACATTTGTGTATGATGTCACCTGGCAATTTGTAACAATTGTTTGAGAAGTATGTAAAAAAAATGTGTATTGGAAATACACTGGTTGGTAAAAGACTGGTTTACAAGCTCAAACAGGCCAAAGAATGACACTGAAGCCGCTGCTTAAGGCCTTTGACCATCAGTCTGCTACATTCCTCTGGAGACATTTTTGCATTGTTTGTTTGGGATATGAGGATCTATTAAAATGATTAAACTCATTGTTTTCAGTATGGTTTCGGTATTACTATTAGTTCACAGTAAACACAAACCACATCCATCCTACTCAAACACTAGGAAACCTTTAAGGTTGTGTGTACTGACATCAATTAAGCATAATGACTTTGCTAATGGATTGAGGTGCACTTGATTGCTTTTCCCTGAGTGCCGTGTGTGATGCTGTGTTGTAACTGCAATGTGTAAAGTGATTCATTCAGTTTGAACATCAACATCTAGTCATTTTGCTCAGGCTTTATGACTACATACCTGGGGTTCCATATATTTAAATGACTAGATATGAACACAATCAAATAAAAGTGCTTGTTTGTTCTGCAAACAAATCGTATGAAAGTTTTTATTACACCACAGGAAAGGGAAATTGCACTTATAGTTTATGAACAAGTACAAAGAATAGAGACAGCTCTCGTGAAGGATATGAAAGCTAAAATGAGCTGTGCTGCAGTATTTTAATTAAAATGAACAAACAATGAAACAATTGTGTTGTATGCAGGTCGGCCACATGTAAGAAAATAATGGCCATAGTGAATGGACTGATACAGTGGACCGAGTCTCGCATTGTCAGACCTTTCTCCACAGCGCTATGCAGTAAGGTTTGGCTACACCAGTTTGCATTTCTTTAAACAAATCTCAATCGTCTTGGGCGGTGCTAAGCTCTGGACACAGCAAGCGTGGCTCTGCAAAATAGTCTTGGTAATGACCTTGTTTTGATGGAACATTTGCACTCCATAAAAGAAAACACCACATACAATATTAAATGAAGTTAAGTGTTCAAACAATACAGTAACGTGAGCTATTTAAGCTGGATACATGGTTTAAAGGTCCTATGACATGCTGCTTTTTGAATGATTTTATATAGACCTTAGTGGTCCCCTAATACTGTATCTGAAGTGTCTTTCCCTAAATTCAGCCTTGGTGCTGAATTACAGCCACTAGAGCCAGTCCCACAATGAGCTTTCCTTAGGACGTGCCATTTCTGTGTCTGTAGCTTTAAATGCTATTGAGGAGGAGAGAGGGGGGACAAGGTGGAGGGTGGGGTTGTGGCCTTGACGTTAGTTTAGCTAACAGCTAATTTGGCTAACCGCTAGCTGAGACAGCATGTAAACTTTAAAAGACCCTCAAAATAAAACTTGAAAATAAACGATAACATATATAACAGCTGTAACGTTAGTTTAGCTGTTAGCTAAACTAACGTTAGCTTCCTGGTGGAGGCTAGCGTGGAACAGATCGGGCAGTGGCGTAAATCCTCGTACAACAGCGCATGCGCAAACACCTTGCGCATGCGCAGAACGGATCATGCAGGCGGCACGGATCGGGTACTGACACAAGCCATTATGTCTCTCTCTTTCTCATGGGTGGGCCAAATTCTCTGGGCGGGCAAAGCAGAGAAAGGGGAGGTAACCTTTCCCCTTATGACGTCATAAAGGGAAGATTCCAGATTGGCCCAGCTGAGCTTTCATTTTCTCAAAGGCAGAGCAGGATATCCAGGGCTGGGTTTACACCTATTGCCATTTCTAATAATAAAATAATAATAATTTGCTCTTACCATCGCCATGTGTACTTCGACCACAGCAATCCCCTAAATGCCGTAAACATATTCTTTGTAAATCTTTACAATCATTCTCCGAAAGAACCAAGCAGGCCTGCCTTGTTGCACATTCCAAAAGAATTATAAACTTGCCATTTTCAGCGTGTAGCTTGCTAGCTCGAAGTTTGTTGTTGTTTCCCGAAGCGAACAGAGTTTGAGAACAGCAACACACAGAGCCGATCGTAAGACAATTATCCTGGAAATGTACTTCCAATGATCCAGACTACAGTACGCGTTACACGACTGTTTGTGTTCTGACACTGCACTTTTTTCACAAACAAAAGAAAAAGTTCATTGGAAAACTGAGATGATCTTTCTTAGGGTTTTTAGGGTTCACCAACCAATGCACCAGTTTGTAAAGGCCTGTCCACACCAAGAACGATAACTATAACCATAACTATAACAATGTGAGCATCCACACTGCTGAACGATAACGTTCCGTTCTGAGCTCCAGAGAGCCGGGGATCAGAGCAGGCAGACGGGTGTCAGATCCATGGATGTCCTAAGAGAATCTGATCACATCTGCATGTGCAGAGCACCGTTTCAAAGTAGGCTACTGATGTTTAAAATACACAGAGCTGAAGGATCGTATCCCGGTAGCGATTGGAAAACTCACGTCACAACCTGTGTGAAACACATCTCTCTCGCAGCAAGGGTGGATATACAGAGGGGCAAGGGGGGCAGCTGCATAATTACTGATACAGTAAGATACATTCTATTCTATTTTCTATTCTATTTGTCTTACTTTATCAGTAATTATGATCAAACAAAAGGTCAAACAAATGATATCTATGATAGAGGAAAAACTGTAAAACTGCATAAGATAATTATATTTGCCACACAAGCCATTTACATAATAGGGGTACCCGTGTACCGTCTTCTGCCACCCTGCCAAGACCTCTCGCCGCCCCTTTGCCACCCCATGTAAAATTTTCTAGATACGCCACTGCTCCGCAGTGTCTCTCTTTGCCGTGTCATATTGTAAATTCAGATGGATTTTGATTGGCTGTCAGTGTTTCTGTCGTTCATCAAATCGCTATGAAAGTGATCCGAATGATACTTGGGTTGGAACGATTTTTAAAACTATATACTGTATTTATAGTTATCGATATAATTATCGTTCTTGGTGTGGACGGCCCTTTAGACTTTCTGGAGTTCAAGAACTTAATGGTTTCTGGGGTTTAAACCTTTACTACAAACACTAACGTTACATTTTAAATGATGACATCAACACCCACTCTTCTGCCATTTACAATTCCGAAGAGCCCACAGTGTTCGCTTAAAATTGTTCGTTTTGTCCGACCAACCGTCCAAAATCTAAAGATATTCATATTGAATTATTGACTGTTATATATGACAAAGAAAAACAGCAAATCCTCACATTTCAGAAGCTATAATCAGTGAACATTTTTGATTGAATAAAATAACTCAAACTATTAATCAAATATCAAAATAGTTGTTGATTTATTTTCGGTCGATTGATTTACTGTTGTGTTATGTTTTCAAGATCCCGTATCATGTAAAATGATCATATGTTTTGTCTGAAAGCTATTAATCTGTAATGTAACTAACTAAAGCTGGTAGATAAATGTAGAATTAAAAAAAGGACAATTTTTCCCTCAGGAGGGTGTGAAGCATAGCCTGAGTTTGTCTGCCCAAATCCACTACAATCCAGCCCTGAAACATGAACACATGAACGGTTATTTATGCTGCTAGTCTTCCCCTTCTTTTCAGCTGTGACCTTTTGACCCTTTCATTCTGTACATGCCTTGAAGAAGGACCTCCAAACGGTTGACTCCGTCAATGTCATTACCAAGAAGAAGAGTTCACATCTTTGAAAGACCAGCGTACCTGAAAACTTTGACCATGATCACGAGCAGACGTGATGCCCCCATGATGAACGCGTAACTTGAACCTGGTGACCTTTTGGACCAATTAGCGTCACATCACTTCTGAAACCAAAGGTGTCCCTGCACTCAAAACACACACACACACACACACACACACACAAATGTAGACAGACATGAACACACAAAGGCAACGATACAGACAGACACACAAACACACACTTTCATTCTCAAACCCCGGCCCCATCTGTTGGCTGGCCCCTGTCAACTAAATGTCGCCTGATGACATCATAAGCCCGTCAACCTTTCCCCTTGTCTCACACACACACACACACACACACACACACACACACACACACACACTGCTTACACTCGACGTGACTCAAGCAAAACGCTGCATGTGACACCTCCTGCCTTGTCCTTTTCATATTGTCTCCACTCAACTTTCCTCCTCATCTTTCTTCCTCCTTCTTGTCCTCAACTCCTCTTCCTCACCCCTCCTTCCACCCTTCCTTTCTGGTAAACCTTCTTCCTCCCCAATCCTTTTTCCATTCTACTTACTTTACTTTCTCACCCTTTATTCCCTAACATCTCTATAGTGTCCTTCACAGTTTTACCCTTTTCTGTCCCCTCTTCGTCTTCCTCTTTCCCTTTCCCTCCCCACTGCCCCGTCACTTTACCCCCATGCTCTGGCCCTCTTCTCCTGTCCAAGTTAACTTTATTAGTCTTGCGCAGAGTTTTTTGACTGTTGAGTTGATGTGACACAGAGGGCTTATTCACACGGTTGCCTGTCTCTCTCTCCCATCACCTCGCCGCACACTAATGCACATACAGGAGAACACAAGCAAAACACACGCACACACACATTGGTGAATATAAGTTGGCACCTGTACATACAAGCATACATGCAAGATAAAGAGGTACAGGATGGTTGCATGTGGGCTCACCCATGGGCACAATATGCATGTCTACACGGTGCTGTGTATCATATCAGCATGACTAAGAAAAACGTTAAACTTGCATACTGTATAAAAGGCTTTGTGGCTGTATGCGTGTACCTTCTCGGCCAAACGGAGACAGACAGTTACCCAAGGCATCAATCATATATTGTCATTTCCTGCAGGAATTTAATAAAGCTGTTAATCCCCATGTTTTCATTTCAAGGTCTGCAGATAGTTGTAGATAATTGAGAAGTGATCCCTAAAAAGCTTTTCCTTATTATAATCAGGTTATGAAAAGGTTGGGGAAATGATTTTTGACAGACAGCACATGCAGACGGCATGTTTCGCCTGACAAAGGGCAATGCAGTTATTTGTATTAAATATATTTACTGTTGTATTTTTACTGCTTGTATTGTTTTTGGATTTGTTTGCCTTTGCATGCACGAGACTGTCCTCCCAAAAAGGACAAAGCATCAACAAAGTTGTTAAATTCGGAGGACTTGTTGGTATGCACAGAATTTCCCAGTTTTCTGTCTATTCAATTCAATTTATTTATAGTTTCAAATCATAACATAAGTTATCTCAGGGCACTTTACAGATATAGTAGGTCTAAACCACATTCTATAATTTAGAGAAATCAAGCTATTCCCTCTAAGAGCAAGCATTTGGTGCAACAGTGGTCTTTTAACAGGCAGAAACCTCAGACAAAACCTGGTTCTTGGGGTGCGGCCATCTGATGTGACTGGTTGGGGGAGAGAAAGAGAGACAGAGAAAAATAGGCTGAGCTAGGTCTGCGCAGAATCGATCACCGGCGAACGATAACCTCACAATATCAAGGCGGCCGCAGGTTTGAGACGCAGGCAGCGCCGTTGCTCAGACTCAAGCGGACCCAGAACATGCTGGGAAACGCCTGGCTTTCAGTTGATATAACTGCTGATTGGTTCCGAATCAACTCAACATGATGATATTTTATTTAAACTTTTTATTGTTTTTGAATTGGAGGGATTTAATTTGCAATTTTTCTAATTCAAAGGCTTATTCTGTACAGAACACATGTGTGGCAGGTAGTTACGTTTAGAAGTCAGAGACTAAATCCAGATTACGGATCATTTACAGTCTGTCATTTATTAACATCAGCAACAGATCGCCTGTAGTAGTATGACAGCTACTCTGTCATACTAAAAACAACTGGAGACTGTGTACAAGCTGAGATATGGGTCTAATAACATTTTATTAAATTGGAATCAGATCTAACAGGATGTGAGTGTTTCTGTGACTTCCTGTTCAGCCTGAAGGCTGCTGGAAACGGCTGGAAACTGTCCGACTTGACCGCGGATTTTTGTCACCTCCCTTGGCTGCTGCCACCTGCTCTCGTCCACTTTACAGGCGAGACGCAGTTCATCTTGAAGGAGCCTATTATGACACATAATAATTATAGCAGTGTTTATAATGGAAAGACATGCTAGACCTGGACTTTTATCACATACGACTTATCAGATCAGTAGAAGGTTAGTCTGGATCGACGACAGTTCATTACCAGGGTGTGTGTTGCCGTCCTCAAACTTCATTCACAACAATAAACTTACTAAACGCTAAAAATGGCAGGTTTTGAAGAACATCTGGATCGTGCAACAAGCCTGCTGGGTCCTTTCGGGAAATGATTATAAAGATTAACAAAAGAATACGCTTTTGGGACCGATTGGCGGGATTGCTATGGACAAAATACACACGGCGATACACTGGTAAGAGGAAATTATGTTTAACCATGCATCCAGCTAATTTAAATTGTTCACATTACTGTATTGTGTGAACAGTTAATTTAATTTAATATTGTATGTGGCGTTTTCTTTCGCGGGGTACAAATGTTCCAAAACAAGTTCCTTACTCTGCAGCGCAGTGGAGGTCTGGCAATGCGAGACCAATAGAAGGTATTCTGCTGCTTTCTCTTTTCATGCAGGGTAAAGAGTACCTTTAGTGCCACCTGTTGCTGAAACATGGTATTGTTGCAATTGTCTGGATTACCTGAAGCTGGAAACACAAGCACAATTTTATATATGTGCTTTCAAATTATATTATTTAATTTGTACAAAAAAGGACACGCCCTTTTGTGCTGGTGAGTGGTACAAGTCTGACCTGAACAGAGACTCCTCTGTTCTACAAAATTGTCTGTTGATAAATGTATGATGGTGAGCCTGTGCACAATTGTGCATCATTTTCAAAGTCCTCGAGTTTATTCCCAGCTTTTCTAAAGCCCAAACTCTCAGGTGATTTTATAGAGAGACAAATCTCATTAATTTTGAATATAGGGCTGCTTTATATACCCTGTGTGTGATTTTTACAGGGATATGTGCACATTCTAGTCTGTAGAAGCATTATGAAACAAAGCTTGTTTTGAATGCAAGAATAAGTCTCTTTTACGGTCAGTGAAGCAGTTCCACATAGAATACACATGTTTTTCATAAAATATGAATCCAACTAAAGTACGACAGATACATTTTTGAATTGTTCATTGTATTTTCAATAAAGACAAGTTGAAAGAAAGTTAAAGCTGCACTAGTTCATATTTTCATAAATATGTTATGTAATGTAAAAGGGGTTGCTTTTAGGGATGAGTCTGTGGACACCAAAACACCTAAAGCCCATTTCAGACCAATGATTCACGACGAGACGAAACCGTTTTGGAACGTTGCAGGGAAAAGTTGCAGCCGTCTGACCTGCTGGTCAAGTCGCCAGTGGCTGGTTTTAGAACGCAAGGGACGTCACCTGTTTAAACAACCAATAGCAAAGTCAACTTGTAAAGTCAGCTACAAACTATAGAAATGAAATGATCCATAATCCATTTTATTTCCATGTTACAAACTGCCATCTGGTTGAAATGGCAGAGTTTTAGACAGAGGTTCAACGAGCGCCCGCGAGCACGGTAATGTGGTCGAGCGAACTTGAGATTGACCGACGAGAGGGAGCGGCGATAGAACAAAGCAGTGAATCAGTCAAATAAAATGTTTTCGCAGATTCAGAATGCAACTGTAGCAAGCATCTCACTATCACTAACGTTATCCACTTTCATATAGTTGCAACAAATGATATATCCAGTTCCTAAAAAGCCTGAAAGTCGGAAGTTACAACGAAAGTACAAAGAGTCGATGCTATGGAGATGATACACCATTTCATCTCGTCGCATTGGTGTAAACTGGCAGGTTTCAGAACGTTGCAGTGGTTGGTCTGAACTGGGCCTAAAGGAGAGTGAATTTTGTACTTGCATTGGCCAGGCGGACCGACACACAACATACTGTAAATTGCTAATGTTGCAAGGAAACTGATACAATTGTGAAAATATGTCAATGTTGTGTTCAGTTTGTTCTGCTGCCCCCAAGTGGCCAAAATAAATCAAATAATCTTGCTTTAGTCTTTCCACACTTTCAAAGAATGTGTTTTTTAAAAATACACCAAAGTAACCAACGCATTCTCACTCCCAGTGTGTCAAAAAGCAACGCTTGGTCAGGTGCCTTTGGCGTTTGTTACTGACGCAAAAAGTCTCCTTTGGCGTCTTTTTAGACGCGCTTGGTCGGGATGTTTGGGGTCACTTTTTGACGCTCTGGGTCGGGACGTACGTTACACTGACATGTGGCAAAAGAATGATACAGTTAGGTTTAGAAAAAAGGGTGGGTGGGGTTACAAAATGTATGTTTCAGTGACACGCGGGACACGAACCCCGGTCTCCTTGAGTGAAAGTCCTGTGTTGTTTGGACCCATTCACCACCTCAACCAACCTCATTACGCAGCATTTTGGTCTTTCATACTACTCGCTACCGTTGTCTCTCTTAATACTAGGTCATCTTACAGCGCCGCAGTCGAGCTGCTCAATTAATTTATTCACTGCTGCTATTCAGGCCTTAACAATTGTTATTTATTGGTCAATATCACAGCAATATCTTCCAAAGCTTTAAACCTTGAGGGCACAGCGCCACATGTGTTGGATCAGCCTTGAGCTGTGAATTTGTGACCTTATATAATAATTGTACTTTTACAACATCATAGTTTTAAAACAAATCAAAATTTCACAATATGATAGTATGCGTTATAAATAACAAAATGCCCCCTGATGTCTAAATTAGCATCCTAACTTGTAAAGTAATTTCAAACCAAAAGTATATAATCTTGCCTTTTTATTTCTGCTGCCATAGCAACTAGCCTACTTTCCTCCCTCTGGTATTATTATAATCAGATGATAGTATAGATAATAAAAAAAGCAATCTTCACAAATCCAAAACCAAATGTAACAAGTCTAGACAGGAGATTTAATATAAAAGTTTAAAAAAGGGGGAGGTAATAGTATCATGCACACACCCTCCAGTTTACAGGGGAAGATTTCAACCAATCAGGATTGAGAATTTGACTTAAAAAGCTTCCCTTCTCCAGAGAAGGCTTACTGAGCACACAGCTCTTCTTCACCAACGTATTGCTTTACACTCACATCACACATTCACAGCAGGAGCTGCCTGCTGGAATCATAGTCTGCTGCTACTGGCCCTTAAGCAGCTTTAGAATCCCATAACCATCAGTGCATTTTACAAAATGACCACCCTGCTGTTTTCAATAAATACTACATCATTTTATAAGACACGTGTGATATAAAGGTGTTCATCAGATTCCATTAAATGCCTTGTAATCATAGTTAAAGGACAATTATGGCGCAAAACGAACCTAGGGGTTAATAACAGATGTGTACCCACTCGGTTGTTCTCTGGGACATGTTTTCATGCTAATCTAATGTGTTTGTAGCTTGAAACAAGCTAGCACAGACCGCTGATTAGCTTACAATGCTAGTATTCGGGGCACAGGGAAAGTAAAAACAAATCACTATTTATACCACTAAAAAGCCTCAAAATATCACCACACTTCAACAGTAGCATAATGAGGGTCCCTACATGTTAACCGAAGCATTGAGAACTTTGTAAGTGTACAGACAGTTTATTAAAAAGATAGATTATAAAGACAGTCAAATTCTCGTATACAGGCGGCCGCCCTTCTTGGGAGCTACTGTCTTTCTAAACTCAACTTTAGAAAGACTTTTACTTAAGTTACGTAACAAACGTTCTATTAACGTTCATATTAACCCAAACCATTACTTTTGCCTAAACCTAACCAAGTAATTTTAACATACTACGTGCCACCACCATGTAATGCGGTGTTACGAGGTTGTGGTCATTTCATGTGTTTCTGTGAGATCAGGTTTGAAATGAGATTGGCAGTAATATTTTCTTCTAACTCTCGAATAAGCGGATTTCTAGAACTATTCCTTTAAAGTTGCTTAATATCATAGTAGGATAGTTCATGTTACACCACTGATATTGATAACATGTTTAAAAGCAATCCTAATCCTACACACACACACACACACACACACACACACACACACACAGCAATACAAATCATTGGTACACAATGCAAATGTAGTGTAAAGGACAGTTTAAGCTGCCAGTCCTGCTAATTGCCAAGTTACTGTTGACGTGTGTAGTGACGAGTGCATTTGATTTGTAGCAGAGTGTGGCTCGGAAACAACATGACAGGAAAGACAAGATAAGCCTTTATTGTCTCCTATAGGGGAAATTCGACTTGGGCAGTCAAGAGAACAAAAAATGGCGACACATCGCACATAAACAAAATAAACATACAGTAGACATACATAACAAATAAGCATACATTATCTCATCCAACTGCGTTCAATAAACATCCAATAAACCTCACACAAGACCCCCCTACCTTCCCCCACACTTACAGAAGAAAGAGAAAGAGAACCCACAGCACCTCCTCTCCCTCATATTGCACTTAATTGTACCCAGAATGCACATTTCCCATTAAATCATGCTGTGATCAATAACTTATGTATTGCACAGTGCCCAAATGCACAATTGCACAGTAGTACCATAATGGTGAGTACCACCAATATGACCCCCCCCCCCCACACACACACACACACACACACACACACACCTAATACACACACATCTTGGAAAGATGACAGAGACGTCAAAGCTGGTTCAGAGCTAAACCTATAATATTGCACTAGAGCCTCCATGTGAATTCACTCATCCACAGTGAGACCCAGAAGTTGAAATTGTTGAGAGGGAGGATATTGCAAAAAGACTGTCCAGTTATTGAGTAAACTTTAGCACAATATAGAACTGTTAAAATTCCAATTGCTGCACTGCTTTTATTGTTTGCTTTGTTGTGCCACCATTGGGCCATTGCTGTGACACTAATCAATGTGGCTTGTATTTTTTGTGATCAATTATTTCAGTTAAAACAAAATCTTTCTTCATCCTATTTAACACTAGTACATGGTTGCATGGTTGTAACATAGACTTAAAAAAATAATGTACGAAGCTTTCGAGCCTAAGAAGTGAAGCCAATGCGGAAGTGCCTTAAACCTGCATTTTATCTAAGGGACCGTTCAGTATTTATGGAATGGACCACCGGAGTAAAATAGGGGAGTGTCATGTCTTTTTATTCTTTGTTGAGGGGAAGGTCACCCAAAGTTTTTTAGTCTAGGGGAGCACCCAACTTTTGCATTCATGAAAACAGCAAAATTTCAAAGTGGCTTGTTTGGTGCATACTTTTCCATGTAGCTCTCAGTCTCAGCCCCCCATTGCTAGCAGATGGGTCTGACCCAACAAAAATCGGAACATGACAGCAACACGAGTTTGGAGTTGCTTTCTATGAGAATGCAACCCCATAGCTAACTGCACCACCTGTTGCCAAATTATCGTCACTGACATGGAGCTGGAATATAATGAAGCTAGCTCAAAGGTTTCACGTTACCTCAAGCTCGAGCACCCACGGAAAATACTGATCATCCACTTGTGCCAGACTGCCTGTAGGCTACATTCATTTAAAATTAAACATTGCAGTTGGTGCTAAGTGGAGCGTGTGAGCGCTGATCGCAGTTACGTGTCAGTTAAACTTTTCATTTCCAATCCTGTCTATAGAGCTCCAGCCAGCTCACAGCGGGGTCTGTGAAGGCGGACAGGCCAGGCGGACAGGCCAGGCGGACAGGCCAGGCGGACAGGCCAGGCGGACAGGCCATGCGGCAAGCCAGCGACCCCGGCAGGCACCCACCGGCTGTCACATCAGACTCTGGCGCTTCTGAACTCCGACACAGTCGGACCAAATTTGCGCTCTACATAGTTGATTTCTGGCATAAAAAAATCTCAGAAGTGAATTTAGTAATGAAATAGCAGATGAACAATGTATAAAGTTTCCAGTTGTTGGCCACAACATGGTTGGTGTGATTGTTGCAGCACTTTGCACATCAACACACTTAACTTTGAATTTCTGATTGGGTGGGCCAGCTGTCAATATGTGTGCTTTGTTGAATGGTCTCAATTTTTATTGTTTTATTTCATGTGAATACTAGTTTACTAGAGGAGTAACTTAGTATGTGAAGTAATGCAGGAAGTGTGCATTTAGTTTCCATGCGTATTGTGTTTTCCACAACAATATTAGTGAGTGAAATGGCCACCATAACAGTAGAGTGTGATGTGTAAGATGAGAAAACAGAGGTTAAGTAATGTCATGGTTAAGTAACGTCATGGTTGTAAAAAAAACAGTGGCTATCTGTATATCTTTGCCTAGCACAAACCAGTACAAAAGGCTTCAATAAATTGTTGGGGAGGGTCATGCATTTTTTCCCAAACATTTTGGAGGGTCATAGAAAAATGTATTGCTGGCGAAGGGAGGGTCAAGTCTATTTTGATTAAAGATACCAAAACTCCTCCAGTAGCCACTCAAATAAAAAATGAATTGACAGTATAGTCAATTTGTATAGAAGTCTATGGTAGGGTGACCAGACGTCCCCGGTTTCGGTGACCTGTCCCTGGCTGGAGCTGTCCCTGGAAATGTCCCCGGTTTCCACTGTGTGTAGCCTACAAAAGGCATGACAAAAGGATGTCAGTGATTGTTGGAAAATAGCACGGACACGCGCTTCACGTCGCGAGCGGTAGTGATGTGTGATACCATTTAATTCCTATTCGATCCGATACCAAGTAATACTCAGGCTGGTATTGCCGATATCGATACCAATACCAATACTTTTTACGTTTTTTATTTGTAGTGTGATGTGACAACTAGTTTAAAGTAAAGTAAAAAAGTAGGCTGTAGGCTTACCAATTCCAAATTATAGCTGCATAATGACAATAAGACAATAAACTACTCTATTATTTAATTATAAAGAAAACCTCAGAGACTTGTACAGTAAAATAGGTTGAAAATTACACACAAATAAAAAATTTTTTACTCTTAACCTTGTCACAAAATATTCCATATCCACTTTTTGCTGTTCTTTACAACACATGTAAATCAGGCACCCTTGAAAACCGTTAACTCAAATTGTTTTCACAAAACATTCATGTTTACAAAAAATAAAATAAAAATAGGCTCCCCTGAAAATGTTAAACCTGAGCCAGTTCTGAAAACTGTCCTTATTCACAGGTTTTTGTTCAGGAATAAGAGCATGTTTACAGTTTTCCCCTTGAGTCTGTTCCCTTTATTGCTCACTACATCCGCTCTGCAGGTAGAGAAGTAGCAACAATTCCCAAGTACTTGGAAGGTCTGGGAAGGTTTGATGATGCTCTTGCCACCAAACAAGTGGATCCTTTTCTCTGGGAATCAGTTTTTCCTCTGAGTAACGACGCATTTCAATTATTACGTCTGTGGTAGCTGACCGGTGATGTTGGGAAGACGCAACTTGCGTGTCAAAATCTGCCCATAACCCTACTTTTGTTTCAGCTGAGTCTGGGGCAAGTGCAGGACTCTGGGAGCTAGGCAATGAGGCAGAGCTAGAAGTAGGTGCCAATGCAGAGCTTGGAGTTGGAGTGGGAGTGGACTCTACTGTCTGGTAGACTTCCTTCAGCTCAGAGGAAAGTTGTCTTTTCATTCCCTCAGCATTGTTTTTGTCTTGAAATCCAAGGTGTTTAAACCTAGCATCCAGAAATGTACTAGCAGCTAGAGAGTGATTGGTCTCAATGCCTGCAAATCTACGCTGGCATTGCTGTGCCAGCTGTGTGGCAACGGAGCTGCCCTGATGCTTACAGGCTCTTTGAAGAAGAGACACGAGAGGAATCACTTTGGAGACTGAAACATATTTTTCTGATAATACCTCCCTTGTCACTTCCTCAAAGGTCCTCAGTGCATCAACAGTTTGAGTGATGAGTGATAATTCTCCCACATTAATGCACAATTCACTCCTGCCTAGAAGACAGAGGACTGTGGTCACAGCTTCATGTTGTTCATGCAGCCTGTCCAGCATGTAGAACACTGAATTCCAGCAGGTTTCTACAGACTGGATCAACTTGTGTGTCTGCTATGTTCATCTGTTGTTGAACAGCCCTAAGCTTCTCTGTGGCCTTAGTGCTATGGTGAAAAAATGACACAATTGTGCTGCATTTTCCCGTGATCTGCACCACTTCAGGGACAGTTTTTAGACTGTCCTTTACAACTAAATTCAGAGTGTGGGCAAAACAAGGATAATGCCTCCACCCAGCCTTGTGTACTGCAGCCACCATATTTGCCCCGTTGTCTGTCACAACTGCCATCACCTTATCAGTTAGGCCACATTCATCTGTTATTCGTTTAAGTTCTGAGCTGATATTATCAGCAGTATGCTGTCCATGGAAAATCGCCGTTTCCAAAACAAAATCTTTAGTTTGCCAATTCTCAATTACATGACATGTGACAGTCAAGTATGCCTCTGTGGACGCTGAAGTCCACATATCAGTGGTAAGTACAACATTTGGAGCATTTTGCAAAGTTGCTCTTACTTTGTCTTTGCACTCATCAAACATTAACAAGATATGTTTCAGTCATTTTCTTTCTGCTAGGGAGTTTGTATCTTGGGTCAAGAGCTTTTACAAATGCCTGGAATCCCTCATCTCCTACTACAGACATAGGCTGGAGGTCCCTCACAATCATCTCTCCCAGGCTTCTTGTGAGTGCTGCTGCTCTTGGAGCATCATCTACAAACAACACAGATACACAGGGCAAACTGACTGATGGAGCCACACTGCACTGTATGCTAAAGAAAGATAGATAGATATATACTTTATTTAGAGGGAAATTCAAGTATCCAGTAGCATATGAAACATACATAAATTAAACTTATATTAAAAATAAAATTCACTTATAACACAGTAGTCACAGTAAGCAGTACAAATGGAGTGTAGATGGAAGTAAAGAGTACAGATGGAGGTAGAAATTGTTCTTTTGTCTATTGTCCTCCCTGCCATGACTATGAGTTGTTGTAAAGTATGATGTCCAGGGGGACGAAAAAGATCCCTCTAAATTCTATTAGTTTTAACTATTGGCTATATGCAGCCTCTCTCAATACACTCTTAGCACTGATCTCGGGAAAACTACTCATTGTTGCATTTATTTCATTAGGATAGCTTTCTTCATGTTTCACTAGTATGTTCTATTTGAACAAACTGCTTTCTGTTAGCTTGTTGTAAGAATGCTGGGATTCTGGGGAACTCTTGAACATTAAAAAACTAAAGCCTTAACAGACGTGAATAACTTTCCCACAGTCAGTGATCACGCTATCTCCCTGTACCTGGATAACTTCTGCCGCTGCTGCCAAATGACTCACTTATTGAAGTCTGTCTTGCCCTAGCACCTTGCGTCTTCTCGCCCTGGACCTCCTCCTCAGACCGCCGCTTCATTATATCATCATATTCACTCTTATGACTTAACCTCAGATGTTTAGCGAGGTTTGTAGTGTTACCACTGTATTTCACTGTCTTTCCACACACATCACACACAGCGTCACTGCTGTCTTTACAGCTAAAATACAGCCAGACATGACTCCTTTTGCGGTCAGCCATAGTCACTCTGCAGTCTGCAGTCTTCGTAGTTGGAAATTAAAGAAGGGCTGCTGCAGCGGCCGGCTCCGTCACAGAGCCGCAGTGCACACACAACTGACCGGTGGAAGGAGAAGTAGTTCCTTCCCCTAACCGGATATAATTAGACTTTTCTGGTGACAAGAAGTTACTTATGATAACATAAACACTCACTCCAAATTACTGAGTTTAAATATCGATCTTTTTATATGAGAATCGATACTAGAGCAGGAGACGTTGGGATCGTAAATATCGATACTTTAGTATCGATCCGCACATCACTAGCGAGCGGGCACGGGCACCACAAGGAGGAAAAATGTGAGAGAAAGGAAAAAGAGACTCGCTGTCTGGAGGGTGTGCGTCCTTGAGAACTGTAAGTCGTATGTTGTCAGTTCATTTTAGCCTGTTGTTGTATTGGTCTATAGTTCTTGCAAATTTAAATTAAGTTAACTGGTGATTTTTGTTGTTTGTATTCTTCACCTGCTAGCTAAAATGCACGTGGCTGTTGATTCGATATAATAGCGATTGTTGAACGCTTTTAGGTGCATTATTTACATGCTGAAGTAGTTACACTGCATTAAGATAATGCAATTAATAGTGGGTTTATTGTTATTATTTGCTATATTTAATTCCTATGCATTGTGTATGGTAGCCTTTACAATGTTATTTATTTCTTTGCAGAACCACACATGTCATTGTTTAACATAATTAAAATACTTAACATGCTATTTATTTAGCAGTAATTGAGGATTAGTTCCCAAAGTCAATCAGATTGTTCTGCTTTGGTCCTTGTAGGGAGAGTGGAAAGGAAGGACTGGTGGAAGACTGGACAGGAAGATGAGTGAAATAGATAAGAGCAAGAAAGGGCAGTGAGAAGAGAGTGAGAAACTAAAGGAGAGAAGAGTGAAGGGACAAAAGTAAAGGAATACAAGTGAACAGAGGAGGACAAGAAAAAGTTAAAAGTGCATACAATGAGGAAAGCAAGAAAGACAACACGCAATAATGTGTCTCTCCAAGAAAAGAAAATGTCAGGTTAATGACAATATATTGAAAGAATTTCCTTTTATACGGCCAGGTCATGATGAGGCAATAGCTTTCTGTACGCTCTTTCTACGCAATTCCTCTTTTACGGTGGGTAGTGGAGAAAGAACGTCAGTGGTAGAACACCAACAGACAAAAAAGCATAAAGCTGCCATTATTGCCCGTGCAGGGGTACCTACATTAACAACTTTCTTCAAGAGGGTAGAGCCCTCTCAAACAGAGTATGATTTGGCTGTACAGGAGGGTGTGTTTGCTTACCATACCATCAGACACAATCACAGTTTCAGATCGATGGACTGTACAGCAGCACTGAACCAGAAGCTCTATGAGCCAAAGGTTTCATGTGCAAGAACGAAGTGTGATGCCATAGTGACAAATGTATTTGCACCCTGGGCCATGACACTGCTAACCCACAATCTTGACCAGGCTAACTTTGTGTCTTTGTCCTTTGATGCTTCAAACCATGGCCATGTAAAGCTGCTGCCAATACTTGTCAGGTACTGCAAGTTGTATGATGGCAGTGCTTGTGTTCAAAGAAAACTTTTGGATTTTGTTGAAATCAAAGGAGAAACTGCAGCAGAGATTGCAGAGGAGAATATCGTGGCTGTCCGGAGACATGGTCTAGAGGACAAAGTTGTGGCCTTCTCTGTTGATAACACAAACACAAACTTTGGAGGAATTAACAGGGCAGGAAGGGTGAATGTCCACACCAAGGTCAAAGATTCCCTTCAGAGAGAGGTGATTGGCCTTGGATGCCCGGTACACATCATTCACAACACAGCACGAACTGCACTGGACATGGTTCCTCTAGATGTGGAACATCTCCTCACCAAGGTCTTTGGCTATTTACACATTTTTACAGTCCGTGTGGGGAGACTGAAGACCTTTTGCTATTTTGTGGGTCAAGAGTACCACAACATTTTGGGACACAGTAATGTCCGCTGGCTGTCGATGCTCCCAGCCTTGGAGAGAGTCCTATAAATGTATGCCCCCCTCAATTAATTTTTCCTCTCCAAAGAGAAAAAAACTGTTGTTGTCCGCAGGCTGTTTGAAGATCCCTTGACCATGCGGTGGCTGGCCTTTGTCCACGATAACCTGGTTATTTTCCATGAGGCCATAAAAATGCTTGAAGGCCAGGACCGCTGTGCAGTTGAGTCTGCTGCCATTCTCAGAAATTTCCAAACCAAACTCACTGCAAGGCGTGATGACAACTTCCTGCCAGTGATGGTCAGAGGTCTTCTGAGAAACCTGGAGGAAAATGGTGCTATCACAAAAGAGACCTTTCTGGAGAATTCAAAGTGTTTCTTTGACACTGTAGTGAAGTACTTGGATGCTGTCTAACTGTCTACTTCTGAAAAAGCAGCCTCAGAGATTGGAAATCGAAAAGGCAGTAGCCACCATCCAAAAAAAATGCCCCAATGTGGCAATTGATGAAGATCTTCTTTTTGATGAGGTGTCTGGTCTGCAGGAGTTCCTTAAGGGGGGGGGGATACTAGAGGAATGGGAGAGAGATGAGACACCTCTCACTCGGAGATGGGGAACCGTAATAAGCCATTTCAAACTCGAACTTCCACACACCAACCTAGCTAAATTGGCACTCTGTGATAATCTGTTTACCAGGGAGCAATGCTCCCGTTGAGAGGGTTTTCTCTCTGATGAACGATGTGTGGACTGCAGAGAGAAATCGCTTTACAGTCTGTACCATGAAAGCCCTGCTCACAGTGAAGGCCAACTTCAACCTTCCATGCCAGGACTTTATGGAGAAGCTGGCCAAAAACAAACAAATCCTTAGAAAGATGAAAAATACACAGATTAGGTTACATATGTCAGAATATATTGAATGTGCATGTTATTGACTTGAGTCTTGATTGTTTCTTCTATGACTAGGGGTGTAAGATATATCGACTCAATATCAGTATCGCAATATCACGCTGCGGAATATTATATTGAAAGTGTCGCGATAAGTATGCAATATTTAGTTTATTTTGTGGAGCACTGCGTCCCGTCCGTTGGCTGTGTGGCTTAGTTGTGTTTGATTTAGAGCTTGAAACGCTGTAATGCTCATGTTTCATTGGCCAGTTACCGTGCCACTTGCACATATTAGTGCACGTCAGTGACACGGATCCACTACGTGACAAACCCTAGCGTACCATGTGTGTGCATATTTTGACAGAGTGATAGAGTAAGTGAAGAAATTGATGGGGACAACAAAACGGAACGAATCAGAGAAGCGCTAAGACATTGTTGAAAGAAAAGTTGTATCCTGTTCTCATTTATTTATACTGTACAACCAGTAAAACATGTCCTGTTCTGTAGACATGGTCCTTATTTATATATTTTATACTGTACAGGTATTTTATGTTGTACCAGTTCAATATGACCGTCAGCTGAAATAAACCTTGTGTTGTAAGAAAACTTGTTTAATTTGATATTAATCTATTTTGATGTGTTTTCCCGTAACTGTTGTAATTTTACAGACAATCTCACTTACAAATATGAATATATATTTTTACTGGTATGCTTCCTAGTGACATTAACGCCAAAAAATTAAGAAAAAACTATTCCACCTGTGTGTGTGCATGGTTAAAATTCTGAAGTGCAAAATAGTTCAGGCTACAGCACAAATATTTCCATCCATAGACAAGAATAATCAAGTCTAACCTCCGAATATCTTTTCAAAGTGCACCAGATTGATGCATTTAAACGTTAAAATAGACAAAATTTTCTTACAGGGGTGCATGCTTGTGCCCCAGTGCAGCTCTAGGTCTAGTGATGCCCCTGGGGAAGTGTCCCTGTTTTAAGTTTACAAAGCTAAAAACATTACCTGTTTTGTAGGTATTTATGCTTCTGAGCTGAAAATGTCCCCGGATTTTGTCTCAGAAATCTGGTCACCTTAGTCTATGGGGAAATTACACTATTTCTCACTTGATTTATTACCTCAATAAACATTTTCATAATGAGTTTATGACCTCAATCACTAGTTGCAAGTGTTCAATGCAGCATGAGTTTCATTTTGTAAATGTGGTCACCTAAAAATGTCTTGTTCAGCGTCATGTCAACCAAGCTAGCTAGCTATCGCTAGCGTTAGCTGGTAACTTAAGGGAAAGTTTGCTGATTGTCTGTACTGCCGTACATGCAGATGAATGGCAGCAGTAACTGGAGGTCTGCATTTACCTGCCCGGTAAACTTCCATTGGTTGACTCGCTTTAGAAGAGTTAAAAATCAGCAACTTTACCGCTTTAGCGTTTAGCTTAGCGCAGTGCCATTGCAACCATAAACAACACTGGCACTGGAAAAACAGGAGGTGCTGAGCAACACAAAAGCAGCAAGCAAAACACTTCACTCTCATTGAAAACAATTACAAAAAACTGCCCTAGGCTGCTAAAACGTGATCTGTCTGATCAAGGCTTTACTTGATATCTAATAACATAGATTCAGATTGCTGCTATCAGAACAGCACTTTTGGAAAAAAGGGAATACATTTACCACAGGTGGGTGGCAGATTTTCACCAAGAAGCCCATCACCTTTGGACATTCTCATACCATATAATTATGGTACAAAGCTTACCATAAGTTCATCATGAGCCATTGGGAGATTAATAATTTTCATTTTAAATAGTCGCCTCAGGGGGAAAAAAAATCTGAATGAATATATAATGGATGTGGCTTTTATGAAGTAGTGTGGCTTTTATGTGGGTTAAACACTGCAGAACTCTGCATGATTTCTGATGGGACTTTACAATCCAAGAAGAGCACTACACGGAGCTGAACAGCATGTAATTTTTCTAGCCTATGCACTATGCGGAGGTCGCCGGTTCAATCCCCAGACCGGCAGGATAAAATCTGGGTGGGGGAAAGTGCAAGAGCAGCGCTTGTCCCTCCATCATTACCACCACTGAGGTGCCCTTGAGCAAGACCACCACCGCAGCCCTGTCTCCTGACAGCAGAGGGGCTGGAAAAACAAGCTGAAATATGTCGGTCAATGGCAGAAATAAATTGTTCACTTTTGGCCATTAACAACACTTTAAAAAAGAAACGAAAACCTGAAGAATAAATAAAAATGTTGTGCATCATCATGTTTCCTGTATTGAGTATCATTGCCAAATATAACACTATACCTTTTAAAAGCGAGGAAAAATATCCTGTCTCCTTCGTATAGCCCCCAGTTGGGGCTGTGCTGGACACTGCTCTCTGGGCATCGGCTCACCTGGCTCCATCACTACACTTAAGGCCTGTTTTCCTGCGCGATGTTGTACAGAACCCCACAGGTTAAAATAATGTTGCAGACTTTTTCTGCCTTGTATAGTAGGGTCCCCCCCCTCCCGCTGATGCAAGACAGAGCCATCTGCCCTTAATCAATCCGATGGAGCGCTCCACCGTGGCTCGTGTGAATATGTGTGCACTGTTGTACTGGCGCATAGGTCTTCTAAAAGAGCCAGCTCCGCCATTGCTGATAAGTGATCAATTGATGACTTCTCCTTCTCCTGTTAAACTGATTATATGCTGCACCGCAAGTCCACACTGACTCGAAAACTTGCGTACACAAGTTTAAGCTTGAAGTGAGATTTGATCGTAGATTGCGTGGAAAATTACCTTACACCGGTTTTACGCCCGTTTTCTGTCGTACAGTCATTTCATAAATGAGGGCCATCAAGTGGATAAAGAGGTACATAGACAGAGGTATCAAATTGGCGACAGATAGAGGAGGATATGATATTTGCAGAGGCCAGCTGCATGCTGATTTACTTTAGGTGTCACTTTTCTGACTCCTCCGCTTTACTCCCCCTTTATTTCTCTTTCTTTCTTTCTTTCTTTCTTTCTTTCTTTCTTTCTTTCTTTCTTTCTTTCTTAGCAGTCATCCCCCCTCTCTCTGCTCTTATAGTCTGTCTTTTTTTTCCACATATTCTTTTTTTATTCTCCCCATGGTGGACACCAATAGTGATAGATAGATATAATTAGTTTGGAGAAGAGGAATAGTAGAAAAGAAAGAAGGGAGGGCAAATACAGTTGGGGGAAAATGAAGATAGAAAAAGAGTAGAAAAAGAGTGAGTAGAGAAAATAAAGAGGACAGAAAGCAATGGATATCACATTTATCACTGACTTTAATTGGAGGAAAAATCCTCAGTCTGACTAAAGGTTGTGTTGGAAGTGGGACAACTAACATTGGAACTGAACACTTTTGACACAGTACTTTTCAATTTCAAAAGGAAAATCCATGAGTTTTTTTCATTTGAATTCCTTTTGTCTTTATTTTTGGTTTTCATTGCTGTGGTGTTTCAGCTGCATCCTCATCACTCAAACAGCATGGCCAGTGGTGTGTTGTCTCTTTTATTGGCTTTTCTGAGGAAGTTTCCAATTCCAAACACACTGCTGTTTACTGCTTTTAAAAACTTTTAAACCCATCACTTCCTGTGCACCAATGGACTGTTCCTGCAGGACGCTGAGGCTGTAGAGCAGCTGTATGACCAATATTAATAATAATAAGACAGTATATAATAAGTTAAAGCTATAGTGCGTCGTTTCTGTCTCCCCCATAAGGAATTCTAAGTAACGACAACAACACTGTTGGCGCATCCACATGATACAAGCCTTCTGTGATCGCGCACGCACCCCCACCCCTGCCCTACGCAGTTGCTAGTATGCAAGGAGGACACGGAGGATTAAAAAAACATGATGGATTCTTCAGAAGAGGTAATTATCGTCACTCAAGTATCTGCACGCAAAAGTCACCGGACTACATAATCTTCTGAGAAATACAGAGAGAGTTGTGTGGAGCTGATAATCTTAATTAGTTTTGTAATTAACGTATTTGGCAATGGCTTGAATGTAACGGATGTTCATTAATATCAATAAGTTACGCACTAAAGCTTTAATGTATGTCCAGAACATAGCAAAATTAATATGTTTATTAAAAATATGACTTACTTTACAAATAATAATAATAATAATAATAATAATAATAATAATTTATACTTTATTGACCCCTACGGGGGAAATTAAAAAAATGTCACTCTGTTGTTAGAACACATACACACAGGCCTGAAATACACCCACATGCTCAGTGAGTGGGCTGCGACTGATGGACAGGCGCCCGAGTAGTTGGGGGTTCGGTGCCTTACTCAAGAGCACCTTGGCAGTGCCCATGAGGTGAACTGGCATCTCTCCAGCTACCAGTCCACACTCTGTACTTTGGTCCATGCGGCGACTTGAACCAGCGACCCTCTGGTTCCCAACCGACTGAGCTGCTGCCACCCCAAAATACAGTTCAGTAAGGGGGCTGCATGCTATGTCAGCCCAAAGTGTTCCCTGCCTATTGCCTAATGTCAGCTAGGATCGGACACCCTGTCAAGCGGTTGCAGATAATGGATGTAGCACTTCACCCATCTTGGGTGTCAAATCCATGTGCTCTCGGTGACTGCTGGTCACAACAGAAAGTTGCACAGTGAACAAGCTACAGAAGCTTGGTGACATAATGACTACTTCCAGGGTCAAGTTGGCGAACTAAGGTAGCTAGTGAGCTAGGTGCTCACATGTGAAGCCAAATATCCCAGATACAGGGCCAAAATCTTGTAATTTTGGGAGCCCAAGTCTGTGCTGTAGTGTTCTGGCGGTGGAGCCGCGTTTTTAAAGTCCCAGCCATAGATGATAAGCGGATCACAGTTGTCAATCACAATGTTTCACCCCATTTTATAGCCTTAAATAAATAATAAAAAGCAAACCTATCAGAAAAACTAACACTTGAACAAACATCAGCATGAAAAGAAATACCTAAAATGACAGGAACAATCTTTGGGAAAAATTTAGATGAAAAGATGTCCCATCTGCTAACATGGAGTTTGGGCATAATCATGACCTACACTGCAGTCAGCCACCGGCGGACAATCAAGATGTTTTGGCTTCACTTATACAGTCTATGCATCAACCCCTGTAACCAACCAGGAACATGCCAGCACTAGTCACTCACAACAGCACTCTCTAGCGCTAGCTGGATACAAGCTAGCTGTGTTACTTACTGGACAAAGTTCACACAATTTATTCAGGAAGCAAAGTTTTTACCATTGACTCTAGTCTAATAACTGCATGCCTCTTTTGTTAAGTAGTGTAGTCTAGTAATGTTCTAGAAGAGCAGGGATATATAAAACAGTCTGTTTATTAAAATGTCAGCACTGTCAAGACCATTTGCTATTGATCAACAGCAAGTAAGTCAGAGTTCATCAATATTTAACTTAAAAGGTCCAATGTGTAGGAATTTCTCCCATGTAGCGTTGAGATCATATGTCGCAATCAACTCTCTTGCACCACGCAGTTCAAAGTATGTATTACAGCTACGGTAGCCTTTACGCTTCAAAAAGCCGGTCTCTTGCTCTTTTCAATATCCTTCTTCATTTTCTGGGCGAAGAAGAAGCTACGATACCCATTAGCAGCACCTGTGAGTTCATCATGTGACAGCGAAAACGCGAAAGGCGGAGCACTATGTCCTGTATGTCCCTTACCGGCTACCGTATTTCAAGATGGCGCATGAATATGGAGTGTCTACCCCAGTTCATGCGAATGCAAATGTAACATTTCAAGCCAAAAGGAATACTTGGAATTGATGGTGGTGGTAAATATTCATGAAAAAGGACAAGTTTATGAATGGGCAACACAGATTTTGATAATGAACAACTAAACACGTTACATACTGGGCCTTTAACGCAAAAGATTTACGTAGATTTACTTAAACCCTGCTAGCGGATCTGCGTATTGCAACGATTCCATTGAAAATCAATTATTTTGCTGCACAATTTCACAGTTTAAATGTTGGTGTGACCAGGCCTTCAGAGTGTCACACTAGTTCCTGCTTTGGGAGGGGAAAAAAAAAACAATTTCAAGTACAGATCATCTGAGCAGCAAGTATGTTTCTTCCATAATGCATTAGGAAATGCACATTAGTTGCATGTGAACATAAAATGTAAGAGACATGATTAAGGACAATTATTTGGAAGTCAGAAACCCTAAACTAACTGCAGTCAAGGTTTTGGAAATATCTGAATTGGTAGATAATTTTAAAAGAAGTTTGCTGTACAAGGACACTTGTCAATTTGGTAATGGAAAGACACTCTGCAGATTGCTAATTTGTTTTTGTCCCAGGAAGAAAGTGATGGCCTTGTGCAGGAAGTGCAAAATCCCCAAGAGTGAATTCATGGCATTGCAAAGAAACAGTTGCTCTAGCGTCTCAAGAGCTGCAGCCCAATGCCGAAAGAGATTTAATGATATACGAAGGAGAGCCAAACATAAGTTGCCAATAAAAATGGAGGGACAGTTTGGTGACAGGAGGCAGAACCTCACTGCAGCTGCATCGACTATCCCCTCAGAGTATGGGAGGTTTGGGAGGCATAGAGGTGTATGTCTGGTAAGAAAGCTGTTCCATTACCAAAACAAGTCAAGAATTGAAAGTGATCAGATAAGAGAAAATAATTGTGTACTAACAAAACCACTTTCTACAGAAAGAAGTCATAAAAATAATGTTGTGCTGCTTCTCCTATCAGATTTAATGGCCAAGTAGTAAACATATACAAGGAATTTGACTTTTGTGTTGCTCTCAAAGTACACAAAGTAGACATACAGCTAAAAACAAGGACAACAAAGCTGAACAAGGTAACCATTAATATTTGACTACTATCTACAGATATAAGTTGTATATATAAAAAAGGGTGGTTAGATGGATATGACAATATATACAGTGTATACTTGACAGATACAAACATGTTTATATTGTGTTTAACCAACCTGATCTCACAGAATTCCGTGAAATGAACATGATCCCTTAAGTTAAGGAAAAGGTTGTGGGTGGGCAGGACAACAACGACTCTCGTTTAGGAAAAAGAAGACCGGGACGGTTAGGGTTAGGAAACGTGACATGTGGGACACGAGCCCCGGTCTCCTGGGTGAAAGTCCTGTTGTTTGACCCATCCACCACCCCAACCAACCTCCCTACGCGGATTTTCGGGCTTTCATACTACTCGTTAGCGTTGTTGCTCTTAATGCTACGTCATCTCTCATTGACTTTACTTTGGCATTGTTTTCCGTGGTGGCCACACGGAATTTTCACACATTCTGTGCCACCACCGCGTAATGCGCTGTTAACAGTTTGTGATCATTTCACGGAATTCTGTGAGACCAGGCTGGTATAACACGATTAAATATATAATTTACTGAAAGGTGGATACTTGATGTTACAGGTTTATTATACAGTCCATCCTAGCACTATGGACTGGTGTTTAGTGACAGCCTGTGGGAAGAAACTGTGCCTGTGTCTGGTTGTTTTGGCAAACAGTGTTCTGTAGCGCCTACCAGAGTGGAGAAGCTGATGTTGTGTGTGGGTCAAACATGAAGGCACTACATTCAACTCCTTCATTTTGATTTTCAAGGAAAGAAGAGGCTACAAAGACGTGCAGATCAGATAAATACTAGTCTATATCGACGGTGTTTCATTTCCGGGATTGTTCAGGTGCTGCCAGAAATTCCGCCGGATGTCCCTCATTTCAGCCAAAATGTCGTAGCCTTCCGCTTTCTTGGTGTTGGCATTTAATCTCCGGTGGATTTATGAGGACTACGGTTAACTGCTCCTCAGATCTCTGCAGGGTAAGTCCAGACAGCTAGCTAGACTATCTGTCCAATCTGAGTTTTCTGTTGCACGACTAAAATAACTTTTGAATGAGCACGTTCCACCAAAACAAGTTCCTTCCAGAGGCTCTTTTACAGCTGCACCGTGGCTCTGTCCAGGGCTTAGCACCGCCCCAGACAATTGTGATTGGTTTAGAGAAATGTCAATAAACCAGAGCACGTTTTTCTCCCATCCCTTAATGCTGTGTGGACTAGCCAGACCCTCCTCCGCAGCGCTGAGGAGGAATGTCTGGCAATGCAAGACTAGATAAATACCAAGCAGCCTTTCCTTAATCTCCAGTGAGGTGGGTTTAACATGACACAAAGTGAAATGTCTTCCTTTAGAATAAATTAAAAGAACTGCCTTTATTGGCTGGAGCAAGCAGCAAGATCAGGGCTGACCGCCATCAATGGAAATGTAAGACATTCCAGAAGCCAAAGGATGGATGAACGGTGTTCCGAGATGCCAGGAGCATCATATAACTTCAGGTTCAGGCTGTGGCCAATACAGTAAATTCACCAAACGTCTAGCTTGGCACTCTTCCTGGGGGCTCGGGTTAACCAGCTCCAGTGCTCTGATGCCAGCCTCACCTGCCTAGTCTACCAACATCGGCTAAGCCTGCACCCGTAACAGCCAGGATGTCACCTTAAAAAAACAGGAGGCCAAAGAACTGGACTGTGAAATCTTTCCTTATGTCATTTTATTCTTGTTTCAATGTCCCAAGGTATGCAGACACATTTTAAGTTACGGTCACACATTTGACTGCAAATTAGAAAATAAAATAAACTTAACCAGGCTGATTTTGGGAAGACAACAAATAAACCATAATCATTTATCAATATCAATTAGTAATGTTATATTATAGTGCTCAAAATTGTGACACCTGTGTGTTTTTCTTTTTCAAATTACACAGATGCTGTGTGTAAGCAAAAATATACAAAATGAATAAATTACTCATTGTGGGAGGTTGTGAGTGAGAAATTACAAATGTTGATTCATGTTGTGATGGTTTCATTGCCTTGAGGAAAGAAGAATGTTTCAGTAGGAAATAAGAAAAGTCTGGGTAACGCATCCGCTAACAGGATCCTAATTTATCAATTACAGATCATGAACCAGAAATTCATGGCGGGGGGGGGATTTACTAAAAAAAAAATCATAATCTCACCGTCTCAATTTCCTTCCCTCCTCTTCCACTATCTGCGTACATGGATGTGTGCCCTGACCTGATTTGTTCCTCAGGATTAGTTGTGTTATGATCAGCAGACTTACATCACAGCATGACATGTCCAGCTGCATCTGTGGGCGAGTGTTCAGGTTTGTGTGTCTTGACCTGTTTTGTTCATCTGAATTAGGCATGTGATGACTAGCAAGATGACAACTTCAGCTACAGCTGTATGTGCGTGTGTGTTGGGAAGAGGTGTGGAGATGGAAAATCATCCCCGCAAGCGTCACCTTGACTTTTTCCTTTCCGTCCTCCTCTTTCTGCCTCTCCAATTACCCCTTTCTCCCATTTCACTCTTGTCTTTCTCTCTCCCTGCATAGGTGGTCAAACATCATGGCATCACTGTAAAACGAGCACAACACCCTGTCCTTCTTCTTGCCTTCACACCTGGCTGAGAATATTTTAGAACTCATTGTGTCAGTGTGAAGATGAGGCAGGACTCCCCTCCGTCTTCCTCCCTGCTCCTCATGTCGCCCTGTAGGTGTCAAGCACTTTGTTAATCCACTGTTCAACTAATCGGGATGATTGCTACCCCCATTCCTCTCTCCAGTATGCCCTGCATGCCATCGCGAATGAAACGCACCCGGCGCGCCAATGATTCAGGTTGATGTCAGAATGAAGACAAAGAAGAGCAGCTTTGTCTCTGTAGCTGCTGGTGGGTGGGTGGGTGGGTGTGTGTGTGTGTGTGTGTGTGTGTGTGTGTGTGTGGGTGTGTATAATGTGTGGGTGTATGCATGTGTGCTTTTGTCCGCACCTGGGTGAATGCCAGTGTACAGTATTATTATATTTATTTGTGTCTGCGTGTGATTACATGTTACATGATTACATTTTTTTTTAACACTTGAAAGAAAGAAAAGCAGTGTGTGTTCGGCCCCTAATGTAAGTGTAAGTGTGTGTATGTGTGTGCCTGCATGTGTGTTGTTCTTGCTATTGCAAATGCAGCAACAATAGACAAGATTGTTTCAGCTATGTTCATCAACACACATACTAGAAGCAACAGGAAACATTTGGACTGAATTTAGAAAAATCTTTGTTTTCAGCATCAACAAACCGAATCAGTGTGTGTGTGTGTGTGTGTGTGTGTGTGTGTGTGTGTGTGTGTGTGTGTGTGTGTGTACTAACCCTAATCCATAATTTTACAGATTAACGTGGAAATATGCTGGATTTATACACGCTAAAAGTATTGTTTATTTAAAGATGCAATAGGTAAGACTTATAAAACTAACTTTCTGTCATATTTGCTGAAACTGACCCTATGTTCGAGTAGAACTACATGAAGCAGGTAATAAAAAATAAAAAATCTGGCTCCTCTGGCACCACCTACAGCCTGTAGTGCGATTTGCAAAAATCCACCGCTCCCTATTCAGATTCACCAATCAGGGCCAGGGGGGGGATGTCTAACTGCGTGTCAATCACTTCTCATGCACACGCATTCATTCTACCTTGTGGGGGGAGGGGCTTAGGAGACCGTTTTGGGCTTTAGCAGAACGGGGGCGAGGGACTGAGAAGTTGTCGATGTTCAAATTCTTTGGCTAAGACCTGGATCTTCACAATTCTACCTACAGCACCTTTAAGTAGAGTCTGGTGAGTTTAGCGATAGTGATCTTGGAGCTGTTTCTGGTTAAACAAAAATGATTTTACTCTAACAAAAAAGTCTATCTCTATAGGGATCATTTCCATAATGTCATAATAACAATCTGAGCCTGTCAGCGTCAAAAACAGTACTTTTAGTGTACAAAATTGACAATGCACATTGCCGTATATTCACGTAGCCAAGCTATCTGTGCTAACTGGGTCATTAAAACAGCAGGGACCAGGTTCTAGTTAAGTGTTTGAAATCACTGCAGAAAATGCTGATAATGCTATGATTAATGATTAGGCGTAAACGTATATTGAAAAAAAAAAAATTAAGATATCCAGTATCTCTTCAGCCTGAGCCTGCAGAGGGTGCAGCTGCTGTGGAAGACGTCCTGCCTTGTCCCAGTCCCCAAGAAGTCGACTCCATCCGGCGTCAAGGACTACCGCCCAGTGGCTCTCACATCCCATGTGATGAAGGTGCTGGAGAGGCTGGTCTTGGCCTACCTGAGGCCGTAGGTGAGATCTTCTCTGGACCCTCTACAGTTTGCCTACCAGCCTCGTCTGGGAGTGGACAACGCGGTAATCTATCTGCTGCAGCAAGCTCATTTGCACCTGGATGGCGGTTGTGGCACTGTGAGAATCACATTTTGTGATCTCTCCAGTGCATTCAACACCATCCAGCCACTGCTACTATGTGAGAAGCTGCAGAGGATGGGTGTCGGTGCATCCACAGTCTCCTGGATCACTGACAGCCAGCGCTCTGTTCTCCTCCGCCATCTGCTGGGGCAGCAGCACCTTCTCTAAGAGGCTCCGACAGCTTCGATGTCGCACGGACCGCTACAAGAAATCAAAAAAATCTACCACAGGCAATTAAACTTTTTAACACTTCATCACTGAGTGTTAGATAAGACTCACAACCGCACTAAGTGCACCTTGCACAATAGGTTTATCTACAGCTTTATCAATACTAGTTAAACAGTTGTACATGTTTATTCCCAACTTGTATATCTTTTAAATTATTTGTTCTTATATTCTATCCTATTATCTCATGTATATTGTATCCTATTATTTCATGTATATTCTGTATGTGTGCTGTGTGTCTGATATTTTGCTGCTGCAACACTGGAATGTCCCATTTTTTGGGGTTCAATAAAATTCTATCTATCTATCTATCTATCTATCTATCTATCTATCTATGGTCTTTACTGACAATAAAAAAGGGTGAAATGTTGTCTGAGATCGTTTAAGCTTTGGTGGCTCCAAATGGCAACAATGTCGTCTATGACATTTGTAAAATGATGCCATTAAACTAGAGGAATTTTCTCTTGTAACATGGAACTCAGGAACATACCAATCAGTCCACATGAGGTATACCCCGTCATTGAGTGCGTAGCTGAAAATGAGCCCGATCGGACTAGTTTTCCAAAGTTAAATTAGGAAAAGTTACTGTCAAGTAAAAAAATACGGAAGTGTTTTTTTTTTTATTTTTAAGGTTATGTATATTTGTATATCATCCGTTAGTCTGATACAGTATATAGGTCTAAGTATCAGTGTATCAATGCTTACTTTATCATGCCAGCCTACTTTGGTGCTAGCCAGGGTAAAGTTGACAGAGACAGGGGAGTGACGAAAGCAACATGGACTTATTTATGTCCTGTTATTATAAAAGATGTATTTCTTTGTTCTTTATGTTTGAAAGAAATGCCCAGGATTGTTCTATGATGACCTGCAAATAAACAAATAAATGTTTGTACACCATCAATTGTTAAAGGCTACTTTGAATTAGTTTTAACGCAGGCAGATGTTATGAACAAGTGACTGAATTAAAAAATCCTTTAATTTGTTTTACCCAAATTGACAATTCGGCATTTTTCAACCTTATCTCTATCTGGGTTGGTGTAAAATAAGACTGCAGTTCTTTCCAATGTTCTCTGGGTATCAGCCGACCGCAGCTGCAGTGACGTCACTGGTGTACGGAAGAACTACAGAGTGCTACTTCAGCTTTGGTAGCTGGGGATGCAATGCCACAAATTTTTTTGTTCTTGTGAACGTCAATTTTTGATTGCGTCTGACGGAAAAACTTAATCGGTATTGGGTTTTGTTAGGGTTAGGCGGTCACAATAAAATATGGGTACTCTAATGCATCTTTGTGGAAAGAGAAATAAAAAAATAAAATAAAAAAACTTTCATCTCAGCCCTCCCCTACTACTATAGTTGGCAGTCTTCTCCTTCCCTGCCTATTTTGGCGCATTGCAGGATAACTTGGCACATTACTGTCGCAGAAACAGATCATTTTAATAATGTCGTCATTATTGTATTATTAATTGTAATTAATAATAATAATAATAGTATTGTCAGACCAATTCCCACCACAGTTAAGCTAATTATATATTTGACAGATTGGACTGAAAGGAAAATTAGGCAAATTGTGCTACAACATGATGTACATTTAATTCAAATATTTATAATTATAGAATTACTTTCTTATGTTTATTTGTATAGGGACAAGTATGTAGTGTAGACCTTGGCCACATACCACAGCATTTATAGCCTAAGCTAATTAGCAATGCACATCCCAGATGGACCCTTTTTTAAATACAATAACTCAACACTTACATTTAAGACAGTAGAGAACACAAAGTCATCAATAGATACAGAGCCGCGGGAACATATTTTGAATTGGGGGTACTGACAAATTTTCCAGAGTGAAGTTTTCGGCCAAAGTCAACCACCACCACACACTAAACGGCATCCATCACAATTTATTGAACTGTATAGAGATTCAATTAATTATAAATAGCCTATCCAAGACAATAATTAGCCTTCCATAGGCTACTGATCCCGAAACACTGGAAAATAATAGACAGTTATCGCTATTCAACCAAGTTAAATTTCTTTCATACCCATACTGTCAAGATGAAGACAAAATATCTATTTATTAACACAAAGGCACTTTGTGGTGTCAAAACAGTACTAAGGCTTTGGTAATAAAACAAACACAGGTACACGCTCCACAAGCGAAAAACAAAAAGAGTAAAGTCCAAAATCCAAGACCGCACAAACTAGGCACGGGTAACACAGGATCTAGGCCCAAAGCTACGACAATGGTACAGAATATGCCTACTACAAGCTCAAAAACAGAGCCACAAAACAAGGGTATAAAACACATCACTGAATTATATTAAATCAAATCAAAGTGAAGCACGCAGTCTGCGGTTGCCCTGGTGCTGCTAGCTTGGCTTACAAGATTAGCTCCCTCGTCGTCTGTTGCTAGCAAGGGGGTAAGCTTTGCTTCAGAGCTCGAACCTCCTATGGCGCCATTTTGATGTTACAAAGCGATCACCTCTCGTTAGCATTCCATTGACTGCCATTCATTTTGACGTCACTTTGACAGTGAATAACTTTACATCTGAAGGGTTTAAAGACTTTATTTGTCCATTGTTTATTTCTAAAGAAACACGACGATGTATAAAAGGCTCAATTAAACTTGTACCTCACATTATGGTTCCGTAGCAGATGTTTTTGTAAAAATAGGCTAACGATTGTGTCATAACTACGCGGCTTACGGTCGCATAGTAGAGGAATTACCGTATAGTACAGGAGAAGCTTGCAGGCAGTTTTGACTTACATTAGCTGTTTAAGTTGAATTACTAATGTTAACTAACATATTAGTTAGCAATAATTAGCCTGTGCCTATGTTATCGCCTTACATATACCTACTCTCTCTATCTCTGCAAGATTGGGAATGATTGAGATTTCACTTGGCACAGCTACCAGAAGACTTACAACTTTCAGACAGGTTGCTCACGTCACATTTACGTTGTCTCTCTCAGTTAGAGGCCGCGCAGCAACGCTCAGCACTCACCGGAAAAGTGCTTCTAACAGCCTTTACTGGTCTCCGTCCAAAGCAACGGGATCTGTTGGTCCATTCTTATATACTGTCTATGGTTGGTAGCAGGGTCGCTCTGGGAGTGACAGGTGTAGAGGTGCTGCTGCTGCTACTTTCGGATACAGTTGCTGAGTTTTCTGCCTCCGGTCTTTTAGGTTTTTTATCCTGTGGTTGATTTATAAAGAAATACAAATGTGCTTTTGTGCCATGGCTAGCCAACTTTTGTACTGTTGACCAGCCGGGAAAGTCTTCACTCATGAATGAGAGTCAGAGGCGCACGGCGCGCCTCGCTCTTGGCAAAATCAGCAGATTCATTCTAATCAAATTAAGTTATGTTTTTCTCTCTGCTGAGCAAGCCTAATTTTACCTTGTGTCCTGCTGCTTTCATTTATGGTAATCCTGTCTGAAAGATGCTTGAGATCCTGAAAGCCTGTTTTTGACCAGGTTCCTTCCAATGCTAATAACACACATGGGAAGCTTAAAAATGGATTTCTCTGACAAGCTAGCAGTTAGCCATGTTTTCCTGGAT
This sequence comes from Zingel zingel, assembly GCA_023566125.1. Taxonomy (NCBI): domain Eukaryota; kingdom Metazoa; phylum Chordata; class Actinopteri; order Perciformes; family Percidae; genus Zingel; species Zingel zingel. The sequence continues at coordinate 5,531,061 of CM042323.1, forward strand.
TATCTTTTACCAGCGGTACAATATCTCTTGGCTGGTGGGCACAGATGTGTTTAATCTCAAGTTTTTTTTTCTTCCAATAGGTAAACTTTGTGCTGTAGAAGATAATCCACATCGCTCATGGTGACCGCAGTCACTATATTCTTTACAAGAAAACTAACTTCTGCCAACTATGCGCCAATGACAACAACAGTATTTGGCAAATAGCCAATCAAATCCAGTGGCAACAGAAAAAACTCTCTCTCTCTCTCTCTCTCTCTCTCTCTCTCTCTCTCTCTCTCTCTCTCTCTCTCTCTCTCTCTCTCTCTCTCTCTCTCTCTCTCTCTCTCTCTCTCGCTTACTGCATAGGCCCTTTGACTTGCTATTCACACAGATAATACCTGTAACATTAACAATGCCTGAATTCCAATTAGGAGGTTACAGTTACTGTATTACCTGCATCAGTGATTTTGCTGCTATGCAGAACTTGATTGAGGTGTCCAAAAAGTTTATAAAGGAGCCCCTTTATAGGACTAATTTCTGTCATTTCCTCCTGGATGGTGTCAGGTCATACTGATTGCTGATTGTTCTGCAGCTGCACTGATTGTTGATTGTCCTTCACCTGGTGCTGAGGCAATGTAATATAGATGGTTGGTCTAGTATCTTCAACCTCTGTGAATTTGGAGTCTTGCTTTTTTAGGCATCCAGACATCTCTTATTTGAGCACCAGGTTGTTGAGTTTGCTGCCAAAAATTGCAGTTGGAATGGGGCCGAATATTTTAAAAGGATAAGAACATTAGAGAATCTTGCTTCGTACTCCCTTTGGCGCCTCTAAAGAATAACTCTCCTCCCTCCCAGACATCAAATAATAACTTAATAACTCAATGTTTGGGGTGATCTGCCACCAGTTTGTTCAAGGACCTCAAAATGCTAAATTTAAGAACAGGAATGAGGAGGCAGAAGAGCCTTTGAATTATTTGGTATGATAAAGCAAGTACCATTTCAGATGACCTCTTATGATAGGAACAAAAAATTAGAATAGATTATTTTATAAGCGCTAAAATTCATTCAAGCCATTGAAAACAAAATATATCTTCTGTGTTGTGCCGTTGAATTACTCCACAAGGTCATTGTTCTGTGGATGGTAGGGGGAGCGCAGGCTTCTTTTGATGCCCAGACTCTCACACAAGCCATAGTTGATCTTAAAATGATCAGTTTGGACAAACATGAAATAAGTCAGCACAGCAACAATTACATACTGGTGACTAGTGTAGTTTTACTGTAACTTGTTGTGAAACTGTGAGCCCTGGTCTGTTAGTAGTCTTTTAGGTGCACCAAGAAATCACGAATAAAACTGGTCACCTCATCTGCTGTTTTGCTCTTTAGTGGGAGGCCCATTTGGTGAAATACCAAACCATGACACACAGAACAATTGCATGGGTTGTGCCAACTGTGAGACCGCACAGGGCCTCGCGCATGCCTGCTTTACAATCATGCAGTTTCTTTTTTTTTTTCCTGTTCTTGACTCAGTGTGCTCTAAAATGAAATTCCGATTGGTAAAAAAATCCCCCCAAATTTTTTTCTTCATAATGTTACGTTAGTGTGCTTTGCAAAAGTGCGAGCAAGGACGAAGGAGACTGGAGAAATAATGTCAGCTACACAGCGCGACCGATGCTGGACTACAAAGACTTTATTGCTGAGTTTGTGAGCTAGAAGGCAAGGAAAGTGACTTCACTTTATCCAGCATCGTAAGTCGGACGCTATACAGTATAAAGCTATAGAAAGAATATAAAGTGACATGCTGCTGAGCTTTCATGCCGTAGGTCATACGGTCTATTATTCTGACTGCTAAATAGTCCATTATCTCTCTTAACACCAAAATACAAATATAACTATCTCTGTGACAATGCCTTTCATTCTATCTATTTCGGCACACACACACACACACACACGGATATGACTATATAGCTGTCTGAATAACTGTGGTCCTTGTGCAGGTTGACAGTTATTCTTGCACGTGTATCACTGTGCATGTCAATGAGCAGGGCCCTGCACGTTAAGTTCGCAGAGGGCCTTGCACCCACCCTGCGACTGCTCTGATGACACACATGTACTGGTTTCCACTATCTGTTAGAGTAAGTTTACCTACCGAGTCCATCCCAACAAGTTTGAGAGGCTCTGTTACCTGGAAGAAGAAAAAAGACATGATCATTATATCACTGTGGATGCCATTGTTTCCTTTACCTCTATTGGATAATATTCTCGCTTTTCTCTAATGGCTCTCTCAGACTGGCACCGTAGACACTGGGCAATCTAAACAGACAATGCAATTTCAAAATGATGACCAGTATGTTGCAAATGAAGTGAAAACTAAAAGCAGGCCTTTGAGCATACAGTATCAGCAGGCATAGTCATCATGAAATCACCCAGGATGGCCTGTTAGTGTTACATTCAGAGACAGACTGTCTACATTTGCAAAAATAGACATTTCACTCCGTTGTGCTCCACTATTGAACCTGAATGTGTGTTTCACCCAGGTTCCACCTCATTATTTTGAAGATACCGACTCACCCACTTGTGAATGTCATCCACCATGCCAGGCCAATAGTAGCAGTTTATAATTGCACTGTGGGTTTTCTCCACTCCCCACGAAATGTCTGGAATGAAGCTCACATATTTAGTCAGTGGACACGACTTTGGCAAGGTGATCAGATGTGTTTCTTTTGCACCTGCAAATGTCGTAAAGGTCAGCATCTGGAGTTTTACCATGGCACAGCGTGTCCTAAAAATCTTCAGTAAAAGTGTGAGGCCCTCTTCTTTAGCAAATTGTAATTGCTTGTTGTGAATTATTTAACAAATGTAGCAAAGAGCACCATCGGGTCATTGAAACACTATGAATTAGGAATAGAAATGAGATTACCACAGTGAATCACATGGCATTCTACATTTCACTCCAGTAGGCTACTATTTTGAAGCTACACATCGTGGACTTTAATTATGCTCATTTTCAGGTTAATTCTTATATTTAGTTTTTCTACGAGAACATGTTATGTGTAAAAACCTTTTTTTTATACCATGGTTGCTGCACCTGTGTTCACCCTTTGTGAACACCGGTGCTCTGTTGTAGCACCTGTCTCTTTATGCACCCCTTCCCAAAAAAAAAGGCCAGTCTGCTCGGATTGGTCAGCAAATCCGAGTCTGTGCTCTGCTCTCGCTGTCTCGTTACAGTCCATTGCAGCCGGAGACTGACTGTAAAAGAGTGTGGCAGTACTTTCTAATGTGAAAAATCACCAATAAATGCTTTCTAAACCAAAAACTACACCATCGAACATGTTCCAGCAGGAATGTGATCTGAAATTGTGGAGAATTTAACATCAACAACCTAAGTCTACAGCTTTCTCTGGTGTTAGCATGCAGCTTACAGCTTTCTCTGGTGTTAGCATGCAGCTAACGTTACTATTACATCTAGCAGTGGATTGACTTCAATAGAGTCTAGCAGCACTTTTTACCTTATAGTCAAAAAACTAAAGAATAAAACATGTTTTGGCAGGAATGTGATCTTAAATTGTGTAGAAATTAACATCTGCCACCAAGGTTACAGGTTCCCCTGAGGTTAGCATGTAGCTACATGTAGCAGATGATCTTATAAAGATATCTGGCCAGACTGAAGCCAGTTTGAGACGAGCAGAAAAAACAGTTTGAGCGAGTGTTAAGGTAAGGTTTTTTGCTCACAGGGATTACTTTTACATAAGATTACCACACCATTTGAAGCTTTGGCTATCTTAAATATGAACATCCAAGATTTAAACATTATAGATATTACAGAAAATAAGAAAAAGCATAATAGATCTCATTGGCGATTTTAGACCCTTTTTAGGTGGCTCAAGCTGAATGTTAGAACATTATGTCAAATTGGTCGTGTCAATTGTCAGATTGAGTTCCATCGTAGTGTTAATAGTGTCAAAAGGCATTAGCTGATGTTGTTGTTCAGTAGCTAGCTCAGGGATTACCGCTGCCTCAATCGGTTGATCTGTTTTAGTGTGACTTCAGTGTTAACGGATTAGTTAGGATACACCAAAGTCACACAATAACACAAATAAAATAACCGATCGAGGCAGCGGTAGACCAGCAACTCCCATTTTCTGATGGGTAAAATTACTATTTTTGTCAAAGGAGTTTGGTGGCTTTGAAAAGAGCATTAATTGGAGCATTGAAAAACCACCACCAGGAGCAGTTTGGGTCTATTTTGCACTAGTCTCGCACTCTCTTCCTCCACAGTGCTGTGGAGGAAGGTCTGGCTAGTACACACAGCATTCCGGGATGGGAGAAAAACGTGCTCTGGTTTATTGGCATTTCTTTAAACCAATCATAATCGTCACGGGCGGCGCTAAGGGTCGCACGGAGCCGCTGCAAAATAGCCTCGGGGAGGAACTTGTTTTGGTGGAACGTGTACGTTCAAAAGATGTTTTAGTAGTGCAACAGAAAACTCAGATTAGACAGATAGTCTAACTAGTTGTCTGGATTTACCCTGCAGAGATCTGAGGAGCAGTTAACCATAGTCCTCAGAAATTCACTGGAGTTTACAATTCCAACACAAAGAAAGCGGAAGGAAACGGACATCGGTGAAAAGACATGCATCCGGCGGAATTTCCTGCAGCAACGGAGCAATCCTGGAAGTGGAATAGTGGATATAGACTAATTTTGCACAGGTAGTGTACAGTGGGATTATCAGAGGTTTTTCTCTTTAAAACAGCTGCCCGCTGCTGGAAACAGCGGGCAGCTGTGACAACAATGAGAGCTGTGAGAGTGAACCAAAACAGTGAAGTTGGGCGCCAAAACCATAAGCTGAAAACATGCTTGGCACTTTAGAGAGATCAGCGGCCCGTTTCAGGAAGGAGGTTTAACAAACTCTGAGTCTAACCCTGATCTCTGAGTTGATTTACCCTGAGATGGGAAACTCTTAGTTTTCGGTTCCAGAACAGCTGATTTGAGTTGGTTCAATCAACTTGGAGTAGGTTGACTCAGGGTTAAGCGTGTAAAAAGGCAGCATGAATGGAGCCATGATACTATGATTCACCATGGCAACAAGCAATAAAACTCGGTCGGCATACTTTACCCCTCTGGATCTGGAAATACTCATGCAAGCCTACAGCGAGTATGAACATGTCATTCGCAAAAAGGAACATCAACACAGCTGCTGCAGCAAAAGAGAGCGAAACGGCGTAGGAGAAAATTGCTGCTCGGGTCAACGTCAAGTTCCAATATAGTGTTTTCATTTCATATTTAATTTATACTTTTTATTAATTCCCAGTAGGGAAATTACATTTTTTACACTCTGTTTGAACACACTACATACAGGCCTGAAATACACACCCATGCTCATATTTAATCACAAGTATAATATTACTGGTAAAAACTGGTGGAATAGTATTGAACCTATAATCTATTTCATTTAGGTGCAATCCTGCAGGTGAAAAACGCTTGTGGAAGGAGCTGAAAATGAAATATAAGAACATAGTTCAAACAGGTTAGACTTAGGTGTAATAGGCTCATGGTTGTACCTCATTTTAATCACATTTTAAATATGAGAGTACATATTCATTGGCAATTTGAATGTGCTGTAGTTTTATCCCCAACACATTTTCACATACATAAATGTCTTCTCACCTATCCTGTTTTGTTAATTAAAATGGCCCAGTTAAATTAATTGACTACTCAGCCAACAGAAAGAAGGCAGAGGCCAGGAAAACTGGTGGAGGACCAGCACCACCACCTCTGACAGAGGCAGAGGAGCTGGCCCTGAGCCAGAATGAAGGAAGGCCAGTGGCTGACTGACTCCCTGGAGGGAGCTCTTCCTCTGAGCCAGCCACATCCCAGGACACAAGTGCCTTCATAAGATGTAATATCTTATTTGATTCCTCTATCTATATATATATATATATATATATATATATATATATATATATATATATTAGAGATATATATATTTCCCTTTCATGGGTTTGTCATTTGCCCCAACAGATTCTGATGGTGTTCTCTCACTTGTGGACCCTCATGCCACAGCAGAACTCCTTGAAGCTGTTAAGTAGACAACTAAATACTCCAGACATGATGCAAGTAGTTTAAAGTCTAACGAAACAATGCTCATCTTCACAGGATGAAACAGATAAAGAGGACACATTGTCTGCTGCCATAGAGAGGGATCCTGAGAGGCCTACAGAGGTAAGATATCACCACTATGTTACTGATAGTCATCTCCACATTCACAATTCGTAACACTGCTGTGTGGTATATGGAGTGTGACGTGTATGACTGGATATTCTACTTTTTAACAGAACATAGCTGGGCAACAGGAGGAGGGTCCATCAACTTCCACAGCACAGATGAACACAGGGAGATGTGCAGCAACTGCCAGAGATTCTTTCTGTGGAAATAAAGTTCAACTGTATGCTTTTAATGTCATGCTTTTATGTATTCCCAGTTACCTGTGAAGGACCTATATAAAATGAATCTCATCAAAAAAATGCGGAAAAATGACCTAGAAATAGTATTGTTGGACCGCCAGATTCAGAAGACAGATCTGGAAATTGAAATCCTGAAACACAAGTTAGAGGTGGGTGCATGGTCACAGGTGACTTGTGTTTATTACTGGAACAATATAGAAAAAAACTAACCGTTGATTTTGTGTTTTTAGGAAATAAAGAAGACAAAATAAGATTTGAATTATTTTTATTTATTTGGGTGGGCTTGTGTTTTAGTCGAAGTGATTCCTGCATATAATGCTTCTGACCGCTCTTCCATCCTGGAAATCTGCAGGGTGGATGGGGTCCTCATCAGGGTCCTCTATTTGTAGGGTAGGGCGTTGCTCTCCTATAACTATGGCAATATTATGTCACAATAATTTCACAGGCCCTCTCAGGGGTTACCCTGATGTGGTCTAGGCACTGGAAATAAGCTTTCAGCAGGCCTATGGTCATCTCCACCCGGGCTCTAGTCTTGCAGTGGGCCACATTGAAGTTGCGTTGGGGGCCTGGCTCAGGGTCAGGATAAGGGGTGAGCAAAGTGGGCTGGCATGGGTAACCCCTGTCACCCAGCAGAAGGCCTTCAAACTCTCCTGTAATGTATAGTGTATACATTTGAGTGTATTTAAAGAGGGAGACAGGTGAATAATACTGTACAAAGCTTTAGGCTGCTTACCACGTTCTAGATTGTTGCTCAGGGCATACTCACGATATATATCCGTGAGTCATGCACAGACCCAGGCCATTTGGCCTCCACATTGGTTGTGAGATATGCAGCATCACATATGATCTGATCTTAACAGTGCAGAGAATGACAGATTTTACTTTGTGTGCCATCAATGCAGCCAATCACATTGGGAAATCCTAAAAGAAATTCAAATGACATATACCATTCTGATCTTGCCGCACCATGTCATTAACCTAATTATAATTAATAATTATTCATTGTAAGCGTTTTACATTATTCACCTGCAATCCTGTGGAACTCTTCTTTAATGGCTCTCACTGATTTGTGTCCAGGGAACACCACAAACACGTTTAAAAAGCCTTTCAGAGCGAGGCACACTTTTCTGACGGCCCTGCATACAGTGGCTTTACTAATATGCTCGGCATCACCAATGTTATAAAGAAAACTGCCGTTTGCAAAAAAAAAAACGTAATGCGACACAAAGAATCTGCTGGGATGTAAGAGCACGACCACAATGGGTGATGTTAGTGATATGAGGACGGATAAGGTTGTGTACTTATCTGATGGACTGGAAAGAATAACGATACCGCTCAAATAGGTAGTTATCTGGAAATAAATATACATCTAGTCGGGGCCTCAATATCCTCTCCTGACATATGGTTAACTCCCTGCAAAGTAAAATAGCTTCTTCATCAACGGGATCGTCGACAAAAGGAAATGCCATGTATTGAGAAAAAAAACCTTTAGTCTGTAACATTACCTGCGTTAATAAAACAATCCTATTTTATTCATGCAGATGACAATGCTGTGCCAAAATGCGCCAGATACAGACTAAATGAATGAATGAGGAAATGAAAGAGCGCTGTGTCAGAGGGAGGAGACTGAGAGAAACTTGAGGTTTAATGAAGAAAACCTGCTCCAGACCAGGTTAGGTTCACAGACTCAGTTACCATAGTAACAAACTGAGGTTAAGTTACCTCTATTTCTGAAACAGGCTGGAGTTACCCCTCTCTCTCAGGTTTGATTAACCTCCCTTTCTGAAACAGAAAACCAAGAATTTCCCTCAGATCAGGGTTAAAGGTCCCATGGCATGAAAATTTCACTTTATGAGTTTTTTTTAACATTAATATGAGTCCCCCCAGCCTGCCTATGGTCCCCCAGTGGCTAGAAATGGTGATAGATGTAAACCAAGCCCTGGGTATCCTGCTCTGCCTTTGAGAAAATGAAAGCTCAGATGGGCCGATCTAGATTCTTCCCCTCATGACGTCATAAGGGGAAAGGTTACCTCCCCTTTCTCTGCTTTGCCTGCCCAGAGAATTTAGCCCACCCATGAGAAAGAGACATCATGGCACACCCCAACCCTCCACCTTGCCCCACCCCCCCAATTCTCCTCCTCAATAGCTGCAGACACAGAAATGGCATATACTAAGGAAAGCTCACTGTGGGACTGGCTCTAGTGGCTGTAATTCTGCACCAAGTCTGAATTTCGGGAAGGAGACTTCAGAAACAGTATTAGGGGACCACTAAGGCCCAAAGAGCACCATGTCATGGGACCTTTAACAAACTCAGAGTTTTCACTAAACCTGCTTTCTGAAACAGACCCCCGCGCACCTTCAGAACTAGGTGATAATTCTCTGTGGGTTCATCAGTATTACATAACCTTTACATGCCTGTTGTCATTCGATCCATTGCTGATATAAATATGGTGATTATCGCAACTTCTAAGGAACTACCAACCTATAATGCAACACTGTCTTAAAGTGACAGGCTCACTAACACTCGCTCCATTCAAGGATACATCTGCAACTGTGAATACGTAAATATCTAGTCCCAAAAAATAACTCAGTCACACACTTTATCAAACTAATTTCTATACAACATATACAACATAACAGATGTATCAGTCTAATATACTGTATCTATGAAGCTCCTTGAAGCAAATTTGTGATATTGGGCTACAGTCCCTTAGACAGCAGGGGTTCTGGTGGTTCAAAAGAACCTCATCATTCAATACAAAATGAGGGAAAAACTGCAAATAGGTCCACTTTTTGAAAAAATAAAAACTCTCCATCCTCTAGGCTTGCTACGGACCTGGGCTATGTAAATAAAATTGACTTGAATTGAGTTATGCAACTCTCAGACACAAAAGTCTCATGGGACTCAAGAAACTAGTATCAACAATAATGAAATGTGTTGGGGACACACAGGGTGGCCCATCGTGACTGTCCACCAGCAGTAGATACATGCGATGCCATAATGAAGTTAAAATGCCAAGCAAATGCCATGAAGCTGAAATATCACAGAGTTAAATTTGGGGTAATTATGAAAACAAACAGCCATGCGATCAAAGATAGAGTTTGATCTATTAGAGCGAGAGCTGCTATTGGTCCCAGAAGTGGGACGGGAGACCTGCAGTTTATTAATATGGATGAGGGTCGTTCTCTTTCTGTAGTTCTAATTCAGTCTCATTTACACACTTAAACACACACACACACACACACACACATACACAAACAGGCTCTCTCATTCTCTTTGTCAGTTCAGTTTATTTCAAAGATTATTTGCCTCCCTGTTTTCCCACGAGTAGCCTCAGAACAGCTGTACAACAGTTTATTATATAAACGATGAAGACATTAATTTGCTCAAAGAGACAGAATGAGAGTGAGAGGAAGAGGAGGGGTGACAGATAGTGGGATTTTGTTAATATTATCTCATTCATCATCTTTTCATCACGCCGTCCTTTCTTTTGTCAGCTTCTGTTCTTCAATCTGTTTCTTCTCTAATTCTTGTAGTTTACAGAAATTTGTGTATAAGTGTATAGTTTAAAGGTGCAGTAGGTAAGACTTATAAAACTAACTTTCTGTCATATTTGCTGAAACTGACCCTATATTAGAGTAGAACTACATGAAGCAGGTAATAAAAAAAAAAAAAAATCCGGCTCCTCTGGCACCCCCTACAGCCTGTAGTGCGATTTCCACCGCTCCCTGTTCAGATGCACCAATCAGGGCCGGGGGGGGGGGTGTCTAACTGCGTGTCAGTCACTGCTCATGCACACACATTCATTATGTGGCTTAGAGGCTGTTTTGGGCTTTAGCGGAAAGGGGGGAGGGACTGAGAAGTTGTCGATGTTCAAATTTTTTTGGCTACGTCCTGGATCTTTGCAGTCCTACCTACAGCACCTTTAAGGGGCTTGTTGAACATTTCTAAATAATTTAGAAAATGTTACGCCCTAAAATAAAAAATAAATCTTAACTCAAGGCTGACTTATAGCTTTTTCCGTACCACATCTCAGTCTTCAGCAGATTGTGTTTGCTTAGTTGTCATGGAGATAGCCAAACTAGATAGCGCTCTTGGTTTTAAAGAGTGTTCAACCCTTTGTTGAACAGAGAGAGACATCTAGTGGGCTCAGAAAATAAAGAAAATGATTTATGAAGCTTCAGTTGGACATAACTAGTATTCAGGCACAGCAGCACTTTGAGCTAAATGCTAATAATAAAGGTTTTTGTATTTTAGACCACAAATTGCTCTATTAAAGTGTGTTTGCCCTACATATATATAGATACACATGTCTTTACACACACACACACAGAGAAAAGTTGAAGGAGACAAATCACCTCTCTGGCCCTTCACAGCAGGAGACAGCTCTTTGACAGTAGAACCAAAAATGTCACACAACAGTGCTCTGACGCACGCACGCACGCACGCACGCACGCACACGCACACGCACACGCACACACACACACACACAGGCCCCTTACGAGACTCTCGGGTAGGGAGACAATGGCAAGCTGTCAGTGTGTGGTGTATATGTGTGTGTGTGTCTTTCAGTGTAAGAGAAGCTCTTCTTAATTAGCAAGCTATCCTGATGACAACAGACTGGGGTCAAACTGTGCTGGGCTGCGCTGAGTGTGTGTGGGTGTTGAGGAGCGTCGTTTGACTTCCCTCCTTCATGACATGTCTGAGAGCTGAAAACACTCCCTAATCACTTCTGAGACACACACCCCCACCACCGTCACCAGGAAATACACGCACATGCACACACAGTTCATGATGCGTGTTGATGGATTGCACCCAGGCCAGGCAGATTATAGCTGCTCTTCCCCTTTGTTTCTTGTTTGTTGAACAGATGCTTCATAATGACACACACAGACACAACCTGGAGCTGTTCCATTTAAAATCAACAGGAAACCGCCTTTGTTGAGTCACTGCATCTTTCCCCCATGTTGTGGGTTGCACAGGAGGCCGGTTTTCAGCTGTGTAGCATGTTTTAAGTGGTTAAGAGCACATTATTTAATGATATCATTTGATGTCTTTAACCCTGTAAGTACTGGAATTAAAAAGGCTTGATGCAACAGCTAGTTTTGATGAGATTTCTTTAGAGTAACAACACCAGGCTGAAAAGTAGCGTCTCAATGCCCTCTCTAGTTCAAAGTTTCAAACTCTGGTTAGGTGTGGTCACATGTGTGCTTTTTTGCACCCGTAACCACACAAGTGTTATGTGACGGTATCCTGATGTACACTTGTACATCACTGCAGCAAGATAAAAAGTTGAATCACTGGAGATCAGAACAAGATTTCCAGGGAGTGTTAAGTTACTCTTTAAAGCATTTGTGTGTAACTTTTTGATATTAATGAACATTTGTTACATTCAAGCTGTTGCCAAATGAGTTGCTACAAAGCTAATTAAGACTCCACACAACTCTCTCTGTATTTCTCAGTATGGCTGTGTTCAGAAGATTTTCTCGTCCGGCGACTTTCGCACGCAGAAACTCGAGTGAAGATGATTTACCTCTTCTGAAGAGTCCATCATGTTTTTTTAATCCTCCGTGTTCTCCTTGACTACTAGCAACTGCGTGTGTGTGTGTGTGTGTGTGTGTGTGTGTGTGTGTGTGTTGGGGGCGATCACGGAAGGCTTGTATCATGTGGACGCGCCAACAGTTTTGTGGTCATGTTGTCAGTACTTAGAATTCCTTAATGGGGGCGACAGAAACGACACACTATAGATTTAAGATACAATCCAGTGAAGCATTTGTTCTCTCAGGCTGCCTGCGACAATACTCATACAATATGTATAAAAAAGAATATAGGAAAAAAATCTTCTGTGATATAATGTAATTCTATAATATCTAGAGCCCAGCTTGTCCCACTGCCAGCCATCGACAGTGCAGTATGTGGGCGTAGGCAACAGCAGGTGGTTTAGCTGACAGTGGGGTGTTCCACTCCCACTTGGCGTAGTGGAAGATGGGTGGGCAGCTGACACGTAGCTTGTAATGAAGCTTTGTGAACCATTTTCTTTTTTCTGAGCCCACTACTACTTTTGGTTTAAATAAATTGGCTCATGGAATGGCAATTTAGTGTGCTTTCAACCCTTTGTTGAACAGAGAGCGCCATCTAGTGGGCTCAGAAAATCACTACTGGCACGTGACCTTGGGGAAGAGGGGCATCCATGCGCTCTACGGCCAAGGTAAAAAGGCAAGGCAGGTTGACAACAAGGTAATACTGCGTCCTTGATGAGGGAAGCTGGGTCTTGTTCCTCATGGTCATCCTTCTCGTCTTATTCATCTCATGGTTTGGAGCATCGGGGTGCAGCCGATGCATTACATTACATGTCTTTTAGCTGCCACTTTTATCAAAGGGGACTTCCATTAAGTGCATTCAACCATGAAGGTAGAAACTCCGGACAGCAAGAATCAAGTGCAAATACATTCAAATAAGCCAAACTACAAACTGGTACGTGTCTTTTTTTGGGGGGGGGGGGTTTAGCCAAGATGCAGTTGGAAAATATGTGTTTTTTAGGCTGCAGCAGTAGATGTGTATACTTTCAGCTGTCTTGATGTCAATGGGGAACTCGTTCCACCATTTAGCAGCCAGGATAGCAAACTCGTTGGGATCGCAGTGAGGGAGCAGCAAGCAGATTGGCCGATACAGAGCCGGTGTGGACGGGCTTGGGTGTAAGGTTTGTCCTGGATGTGAACTGGGCCTGATCTGTTCGCAGCACAGTACACAAGTACTAGTGTCTTGAAGCGAATGCGGGCAGCAACTTATAACCAGTGAAGGAAGCGGAGGAGCGGTGTAGTGTGAGAGAAGACCAGTCGAGCTGCTGCATTCTGGATGAGCTGCAGAGATCGGATGGTACTAGCAGGCAGACCAGCCAGGAGGGAGCTGCAATAGTCTAGGCGTGAGATGACAAGAGCCTGAAGCTGAGCCACCTTCTGGGTTAGAAGAGGACGTCTCCTTCTGATGTTGTGTAGCATGTATCTACACGATCGGGTTGTTGTACCAGTGTTGGTAGTGGGTCGTCAAGTGACACAAGTGTAAAGTAGTTGACAAAGTGGCTTGGTAGAAGGGACGAAGGAGGGGGATTGGGGGGTGTTAGAGGTTATAGAAGATGAATAAGGCCTTGGCTCGGCACGGCCAGGCATGACAGCAGGAGCAGAGCTTATGACGAGGGTGGCAGCCGCGAGGAGCACATGGAACAAAGCTTGCTAGAAGACACCTGAACAATAATGGAGAGTGACTGGAATTGCGAGGTAGATATTGCTCTAGGTGGCTGACTAAAAGAGGGAGAGGAGAAGCAGGTGCGCTGGTGTCTCCAACAATATATTTTTTAACGTAGGACTGTTTCTCGGTCTGAACATCTGGTAATTCAGCAAGAGTCTTGGCAAAGAATGAGTCAAAATATATTGAAACTACAGAAACTTCTTGTCAATTCTCAGCCATTATTATGTACAGTTGTGTTCAGAATAACAGTGTCTTTAAAAAAAGTGAATATTGCCCAAAATCGTTAGAATAGCTTTTAATTCCATAATATCAATGCACATTCAATTCCAAATCAAAACATGACCAAAATTGATCAAGTTTGTGTTATACCTTGACATAAAGTGATGAAAAAGGAATATTAGGCTGTTCAAAAAAATAGCAGTATTTGCATTTTTCTTTACAATCTCAAACATTTACTGTATGAACTGAAAAATGTCTCAACGGTTTGCTTTACTTTGAATCATTGCACTAATATTTAGTTGCATAACCATTATTTCTGAGAACTGCTTCACATCTGTGTTGCATGGAGTCTACCAACTTCTGGCACCTGTGAACAGGTATTCCAGCCCAGGACGATTGAACTACATTCCACAATTCCTCTGCATTACTGGGTTTTGCCATAGAAACAGCATTTTTGATGTCACTCCACAAGTTTTCTATGGGATTGAGGTCTGGGGATTGGGCTGGCCACTCCATAACATCAATCTTGTTCATCTGGAACCAAGACTTTGTTCGCTTACTGGTGTGTTTTGGGTCATTGTCTTGTTGAAAGACCCATTTCAAAAGGCATTTCCTCTTCAGCATAAGGCAACATGACATCTTCAAGTATTTTGATGTATTGAAACTGATCCATGATCCCTGGTGTGCCATAAATAGGCCCAACACCACAGTATGAGAAACATCCCCATAACATGATTTTTGCACCTTTACTGTCTTCACAGTGTACTGTGGCTTGAATTCAGTGCATGGGGGTCGGCGGCTCCTAAACCTCAAAAGAACAATTTTGCTCTCATCAGTCCACAGAATGTTGCCCCATTTCTCCTTTGGCCAGTCAATGTGTGCTTTGGCAAATTTCAACCTATTCAGTACATGTCTTTTTTTCAGCAATGGGACTTTGCGGGGGCTTCTAGCTGATAGCTTTGCTTCACATAGCCTTCTTCTGATCAAAACAGTACTCACAGGTAACTTTAAGTCTTCTTTGATTTTCCTGGAGCTGATCATTGGTTGAGCCTTTGCCATTTTGGCTATTCTTCGATCCATTCGAATGGTAGTTGACCGTTTTTTCCCCACGTCGTTCAGGCTTTGGATGCCATTTCAAGGCATTTCAAATCATTTTGGCTGAGCAGCCTATAATTTTCTGCACTTCTTTATATGTTTTCCCCTCTCCAACCAACTTTTTAATCAAAGTCCGCTGTTCCTCTGAGCAATGTCTGGAATTACCCATTTTGCTGAGTATTTCAGTGTGAAATGCACTATAACCAGCATGCACAACATTTGCTTCCTTCCTTCCTTAAATATGGGCAATAATTGACACTTGTTTCTTCACAGAATCAATCACCTCACTAATTGAACACAACACTGCTATTATTTTGAACTTGCCCCTTTCAAATACAGATTCAATTACACAGAATGAGCAGCATGCATGTCATGTCTGTTGGGTCTGTTGGTTTTCTATGACTCTACAACACTTACTAGTAAATCATTTGCCATGTAGAAATATCACTTCTACCAAAATATTCAATTTATGAGGTTATGAATGTTGAAAGGTTAGTGTGAACCACCTCCAAAAAATGGTCTATGTGCTGGTTCTCCATGTATGGTTTCCATCATGGATGCATGGCCAGTATAGGTGTGCATTGAAAAAGTGATGAAGAGAAAGAGAAATTGGCTATGCCTAGAAATAAGGGTGGTCTGTCTTTATTACTTAGCATACAATGTAAGATTCCCACTGTCCTGGGCATATATAGATACAAATAAATGAGGTTGGTAGCTGGGAGTGGTTGGAAGAGAGGACTATATTTAAATATTATAAATGAATCTCTATATCGTCATTCTGGTACCATCCTAAATACAATAACAACATAGATAATCCACTATTTGATTTTTCAGGCAGTACAGAAACCATCGTCTATAAATAGACTGCTTCTACCATCTTATGATATGACCAAATGCTGGATGTCACTAAGGAATGAACACGACTTGACCAATAACCAATCAATTCTCAAAAGACTTTTCCATTTTCTGTCAGACATACCGTGGCTCAGGCAGCTTACTTATTTGCATCAAGCAAATGGGTGGAAACAAACCTAGTTCAGACATTTCAAAAGTTTCAGGCTGGACAGCTTGACAGTTGGGTGGAAAACGCAGCTCGAATGGTGTTAGCTGTCTCTCCTGCCAAAAACTGCCTGCCTGTGTTTTTGAGTGTGCAGCAGCCCTGCAAGTACCGATGCCCCTTCTGCTATCATTATTTAGCTACATTACATCATAAAGAGAAACAGAATAAAAAGAAGAGAATGGGGCCATGATGCTGCAGTAATGGGCTGGTAATGGACTATAAAACAGCAGTAAAATCCACACACTTGCCCTCACAGGCCAAATAAAACACACACACACACACACACACACACACACACACACACACACACACACACACACACACACACACCATATCTCTGTCTACCACAGGCCTCCTTAGACTGGCATCGATCAAACGATAATGATAAATAAACTGTTAAAAAACGCAGCTGGACAATTGCACTTGAATATGTTATAGAGTGAACAATTTGTTTGTTTTCTGTGGGAAACACAGAAAAATAGAATGGAAGAATACAAACAGGAACAGATAGTGAAGAAGACAACAGACAAACAGCTCTCCAGCTCTGCTAAAAAGAGTCTCTGAGGCTGTAGCCTGGGGATTAGGTTTGAGGATTGCCCTGGGTGATTTCTCCTGTACGCCCAACTACCCTGTTTTACCTTCTCCACCACATTTATACCATGAAGTACGCTGTGAGCACCCATTTAACCGGAATTTTAGATGGATCTCCATTTTTCCTAATTGAGCTTAAGACAAGTTTAAAATCTTGCAATCTTCCCTAATGTCAAGCGTTTTCTAGATCCAAGTTTTAACATTGTGAAAGATGCCATGGTTCAGGGAAATTACTGTAACAAGATCATTTGTATGGAAAAAACAAGAGTGGTTTGTTTATTTAACTTAGTATTGGAGAAAATGACTGAGTGAACGGATATTTCCTGCAGTTTACAATATTCTTTTCCGAATAAAGATCAAGTAGCCACAGTAACATTTACAGTAGGCTAGAAAGGAAGAGGCTAAAAAGAGAGCCGTGGGACCAAGATGCTGATCATTTATTCAAGATTACCCACTTCTCACTCTATCTGGAAATCCGAGCTTGTAATGTAATTGATGAACAGTGAAGAGGCTTCAGTGTACTGAGATTAATTTGGTTCCCTATTTAAATTGAGCCAACAGCCCAAAACCATATATACATATACATAGTGTTTCCCATACATAGGTTCTACTTGGGCACACCGCCCAGGAAATTGAGACCCACCCAGGTAGATACAAAATGAATTCAATTTTCTATCCAACAACGGTGTATTTTTTACAGCGCACATAGACTAGCTGCCTCCAGCCCCTCCCCCTCGTGAAGTTGCGTGCCACGTGCATGACAGCGTCAACATTGCACTTGCTCAGAGAGGCTATCGTTACATTAGTAGTAGCATGCTGCTGGTGGTCTTGCAATAGGATTAACTGTACTAATAAAACCGTAAGAACAACGTGGCCACACTGCTGTGAAAGCTCCCGGAACGTCATTTATCAGAGTCTGGTTGTTACCCCTCTCCACGGCAGTTTAGCTAGCTAGCTAGCTAGCTAACCAGAGCTAAACCGTCTCTGACTGGAGCTAACCGCTACTCAGAGCTAATGGTTGCTAACCGAGCCTTCAGTTCTCCATGTCTGTATCCATTAAAGGTGCTCTAAGCGATGTCACGCGTTTTTTAGGCTACAAAATTTTTTGTCACATATCTCTGTCAGGTATCTCCTTACTATCCATGAGCTGCCTGTCCCCTGAACAAAATGTAAAAAATGCAGTCTCTGTAGACAGCCCAGGCTCCACAAACGCCAACAAAAACAAACTGTGCCAACCTGCACCACGAAACATAACAAACAGCGTTCCAGCGTTCCAGCCAATAGCCGACAAGACAACCCGATCTCACAGAATTCCGTGAAATGAACACGGCCCCTTAACTCAAAATCTGTGGCAGTTTCACGGAATCGCAAAAAAATCCTTGATGGGTCCATAGAAGAATTCCATTGAAATGAACATGGATTGCCGAAAATGCTGTGATGGGCCCACAGAAGAATTCCGTGAAATGAACACGGCCCCTTAAGCTAAGGAAAAGGTCGTGTGTGGGCTTACGTTTCCATGACACGCGGGACAACAATGGGACGGTTCGGTTTAGGAAAAGAAGAACGGGATGGTTGGGTTTAGGAAAACAATAAATGGTTGGGTTTAGGAAAACAATAATGGGACGGTTACGGTTGGGTTTAGGAAAGGTGACACACAGAACACAATCCCCGGTCTCCTGGGTGAAAGTCCTGTGTTTGACCCATCCACCACCCCAACCAACCTCCCTACGCGGATTTTTGGGCTTTCATACTACTTGCTACTAATGCTACGTCATCTTCTCATTGACTTTACATTGGCATTTTTTTTCCATGGTGGCCACACAGAATTTTCACACATTCCATCCCACCACCACGTAATGTGGTGTTAACAGTTCATGATCATTTCACGGAATTCTGTGAGACCAGGCTTGACAAGAAGGATTTGGGGGTGGGGGTTAGTGCGCAGAAGCACGGAAGGGAGGGAGAGGGAAGAGGGGAGTCTTTTCGACTAATTTGTTTAATATGGAAATAGTTTTTTCTTTCTAAATTATCTGATAATGTTGTGTAGTCATTGTTTTCACCTTCGTTTGACTAGTTTATAACTGAACCTATTATTACTAAACCCAGCCGTCACCCAGCCATCACATCCTGCGCCACACACCACCGCAAGTACATTCTCAACCTGTGGGAAACACTGGTATATATGAGAAATGATCCGTTTCCTTCTGCTGCTGTGCATCATTAAAAATGTTACATACATATATAAATAATTATTTGCGAGTGCTGATTATGCATGTGAAATGACCAGGACTTCATAACACCGCATTATGTAGTGGTGGCA
This sequence comes from Zingel zingel, assembly GCA_023566125.1. Classification (NCBI taxonomy): domain Eukaryota; kingdom Metazoa; phylum Chordata; class Actinopteri; order Perciformes; family Percidae; genus Zingel; species Zingel zingel. Next base: position 5,550,032 of record CM042323.1, read on the forward strand.
CGTAGTGTATTAAATTGACATGCTGGCACCACGTAAACAATTTAGGTTTAGGCAACCAAACTACGTACTTAGATTAGATTTAGGAAAAGATAGTCTCGCATTGCCAGACCTATCTCCACAGCGCTGTGGAGATAGGTCTGGCAATGCGAGACTATCTCCACAGCGCTGCGGAGGAAGGTCTGGCTAGTCCAAACAGCATTCCGGGATAGGAGAGTAAATGGTCAGGGGTTGTTGTTTCTTTAAACCAATCACAATGGTCTTGGGCGCTAAACTCCAGACGCAGTGACGGTGGCTCTGCAAAATAGTCTTGGTTAAGGAACTTGTTTTGGTGTAACATTTGCACCTCGCAAAAGAAAACGCCACATACAATATTAAATTAAGTTAACTATTCACACAATACAGTAACGTGAACTGTATAAAGTAGCTGGATACATGGTTGAACGTAATTTGGCGGGCCCACACAATCGGCCAATGCAGAGAGTGCACAGATCAGTCCCCCGGATATAAATACTGGTAGGAATTCTTGCTCTTCTGCTCTGCAGGGTCTTCCCGGTTCGAGATGATGTCCCTGTGTGCTGCTCCTGCATCATCATAGTTATGACGACTCGTTGAGGTCCAGACCCAAAGTCCACTCGGGGCCGAGAGTTTGATATGTCCTAATGATTCCTGTTTGGGAGCGTTGCACACAGCCGAGAGACTGCCACTGTTGCTTTTTGCCGATTTAGATTTATTGTTCACAAGCTGACTCAATTTTTTTATTATTTTAGTTCTTCAACCTTTTGATTGTTTTAATAGACTGTTTATGTTCATTTCGGCTTTGTTGTGTTTTTTTGTTTTATCATTTTGTTGGAGGATGGTACTAAATTGAAATAGTGGGTTGTGGGAAGTAAGTGGATAATTCTTCTGTTATGTGCATGTTTTTATGAGTGTCTTTGCTGTGATTTGTTTTTATTATTTTTGTTTTCATTATGTTTGCTGTGTTTTGTGAAGTTTTAGGCCACTTGTTTTTAGGTGCCCCTTCACACTTCAGTTGAGTGTGGCCGTAGCTCCTCTGTCGCTTTTTGTATATTTTGTATCTTTTATTTGTGATTGTTTTAAATTCCAGGCATTAGTATTTTACAACATTTACTTTGTATCTTGATTTAATTGTGTTGTATAGATTTTTACTGAATTCTTTCTTTCAAGATTATTCTTTTGGCATTTTAGGCCTTTATTTGACATGACAGCCCAGACATGAAAGGGGGGAGAGAGAGGAACAATGACATGCAGCAAAGGGCCGCAGGTCGGAACTGAACCTGCGGCCGCTGTGGCGAGGACTGAGCCTCCGTACAAGGGGGTGCACGCTCCAACAGGTGTGCCACCCAGGTGCCCCTTTACTGATTGTCTCAATACAATATTTCATATTTTTGAATTTACGTCTCTGACTTTTAAAGATGCAGTAGGTAAGACTTATAAAACTAACTTTCTGTCATATTTGCTGAAACTTACCCTATGTTCCATTAGAACTACATTAAGCAGGTAATTAAAAAAATAAATCCGGCTCCTCTGGCACCACCTACAGCCTGTAGTGCGATTTGCAAAAATCCACCGCCTGTTCAGATTCACCAATCAGGGCCAGGGGGTGTCTAACTGCGTGTCAATCACTGCTCAGGCACATATTCATTCTCCCTGGTGGGGGGGAGGGGCTTAGGAGACCATTTTGGACTTTAGCATAAAGGGGTGGAGGGTCTGAGAAGTTGTCGATGTTCAAATTCTTTGGCAATATCCTGGATCTTCACGATCCTACCTACAGCACCTTTAATTTTGTACTTGCCTCTGTGGGAACCCCTGGTTTAAGAGAATAAGTAGTTTAAAGTCAGAAATTGGGTTTGGAACCCCAAGATTTGAGTACTCTTTGGGTGAGAGTCCCAAGGTGGCGTTGCCGACATTTGACCTGTAATCCAATATGGCCGACACCTCTCCAAGTGTCTGGTTACACATGTAGTTATTTGGCCACAGCCTCAGTTAAAAAGAAGGGGGCGGAGCACATTGACAGAAGTCTGTTCCCCTGTCAAAGTGTTTCCCTCCTGTTTAAATGCTCTGGTTAGGGATAAAGTTTGGTTTAGGTTTAGGCAAGAGGAAACACATTAACAGGGGAACAGTCTATGACACAACACCGGCAGGGGTAAAACGGAGTGGCGCAGACAGACGAGCAGAAGGGAAAACGGGAGAGAAGGAGAAGAAGGAAAAAAACCAGCGACAGGATGGAGTATCATGGTCCCTCTTGCAACATTGTTTTCTCTCACGCCAGCCAGCAGTTCTGCAAGTGGGCAGCCACCGCCAAAGACACCACAGAGTACGGCAGTGCCGCGGTCGGCAGAGTTTGGTGCTCTGCCCTGCTGTGAGACGGCGCAGTTGGTGAGTGTTGGAGAGGACAGACAGCGGCCAGAGCACACAGGAATCTGCTGTCCGTGAAACTCCTTAAAGAACAAGGCAAGTTAAGTACCACTTTTAGAGCATTTGTGCTTTACACATTTCAAAATTGATTAGGCTTATGTTTTTTTTGTTGTTTTGTGGAACAAATCCACGTGTTAACCTCTGTTCAGTAGTCTGTCTCCTCGGCTGCTTCAGTGTTTCTCCACACCTAGTCTCACATTGCCAGACCTTCCTCCACAGCGCTGCAGAGGAAGGTCTGGCTAGTCTACACAGCATTCCCGGGATGGGAGAAAAACGTGCTCTGGTTTATTGGGATTTCTTTAAACCAATCAACAATCGTCATGGGCGGCGCTAAACTCCAGACGGAGCCACGCTGCCTCTGCAAAATAGCCTCGGGAAGGAACTTGTTTTGGTGAAACGTGTACGTTCAGAAGTTGTTTTAGTCGTGCAACAGAAAATGCAGCTAGCTAGCTGTCAGGATTTACCCTGCAGAGATCTTGAGAAAAGGTTAACGATAGTCCTCATAAATCGACCGGAGTTTAACAACACAAAGGAAGCCCAAGGTAACGGATATCCGACCTAAATGAGAATGAAATCTGGCATAATTTCCATCAGCAACGAAGCAATCCCGGAAGTGGAACATTGCGGATATAGACTAGGGTCAGATCCACTCTTCACTCCTTTATTAGGATACATCATCTGGGAACCATGAATGTCGGAACCAAATGTTGTGCCAGTCCACCTCATAGGTGGAGATTTTTCATTGACTTAGTAAAATGACCTGCTGGTGGCGTTGGACGAAAAATCTAGGGATGAACTAAGTTATAGGATTCATCCTCTGGGCACCTTGAATGTCTGTACCAAATGTCAATTCTTTCAATAGTTTTTCTCTAAACCAAAACACAAGACACAGCTAACACAACTAAATTCCACTATCAGTTTTGTTTAAATAAATAATCTTTAGATTTCCCTCTTCAGTTGAATGGCATAAAGTACACTTTGACTTAAAAGAACATTGGACATTGTCACTGATTGGTTTTGTTTTTCCCTACAGGAAAAAGAATCAAATCCTCATGATAGTTGAATGTGAGTGAGCATGCAACCACCAATCGGGAGAGATGATAGGATGTAACAAACAGTGTAATGACACACAGCCTCCGGAACCACAAAATCTGAATTCCTGTCACCTTGTCTCCGCAGACTAAAACCTGTCGCATATCATCCTGCCTCATAACTGTCCCATCGATCTTTTCCCTACCACCTAATAATCTTAAAGCAACCCTTGCAGTGAACTAGAAAAAGATTTTAAAAAATCTCTTTGGTGATTCAAGCCACAGGCCAGACATTGATCTCTGTACTTCTACCAGTACACTGGTGTCACAGGCGCAAAACTAAATCTCTACCTTGTCTTTGAAGGGCAAAATTCAATTTGTATGCCTTCGAACAAGCATGTCCTTCGCGTGTGTGTATATGTGTGTGTGTGTGTTGTGTGTGGCGCTTATGAAGCTGATGGAACGTTGAGCTACTGGTTTGATTAAAGAGAGTTACTCTGTCTTCTTGTGCGTCTTTGCTCCCTCAAGTCTCTCTTTCTCATTTCCTCTTTCCCTCCGTTACCAGCGCTCGGGACGAATGGATCAGAGAGCAGAGAAAGGAAAGGGAGGAGAGGTGGAGAGAAGAAGGTGGGTGGTTGTTAACCTTTGCAGAGATGCCCCTTTGTTGATTTTCTCTCTGCGTTTCATCTTACACATCAATTAATTAAAGCCATCAAACATGCACACAAAGCTACAGGCATTTCTCAGTCTGCTAATTAAAGCATCTGTTTGCACCTGATCTCTGCTGCTTTGGCCTTGTTATCCTCTTTCACTCCATCGCCATAGCCTTCATTTAGACGGGAGCTGGTACATCACTTGTATGTCTTGGTTCATTTACGAGTCCACGCAGCTTTTGTTGCTTGTACGTTATTTTCTATGAAGATGCAGATTGATTCCGGTTTGTCGATGCATGTATTCTCTCCTTTACCTCTCCCTCTCAATTTGCTATCCTTCCTCCACTTCTTCTTTCCCCACTGTCACCTACCCTCTCATCCTCTCTCCTCTGTTATCCTGTTGGTGAAGAGGCTCAGCCATCATTAATGACCCCAGCGCTACCTCACCATAGTTTAGCAAACACTTCTGGGAGTTTGGACGGAATTTTCATATTTTTTGCAGGTAAATCGAATCTTGGCTCAACAGAAAACTTCTGACGATAGCTGGCATTTCTTATGTTACAACATTTATTTTTATTTTTTTAAATAATGAGACATTAACACATGGTAAGTGACAAGCATGTCAGGCAGAGCTGCTAAATACACTTAAGAGGGAAATCTTGTTAAATGATCAACAATAAAAGAAGTGGTGTCCCAGCATTAATCAGAGTGCCCTTGTGACTTGACAGCCAGCTGCTAAGAAGCATCCAACAGGGTTAAGTAAAAAAAAAAAAAAAAAAAAAATTGTGGCTAATCAAAGGACCAGTATGATAAAAGAGGTTGTCAAATTTTAATCCTCACATCCATAAAAAAAAACTAGAAATGTCTTTCTTCTGGGTTCCACATGGACGAAACAAGAGTGTGATATTCCTCATGTAGCAATCTCAGCCTTTTGGAAGGGATCACATACTGTCTTTTTTTACTGTTCTTTCTTTTAAGCTTAAAAGCTAGAGCTAGTGCAGACTGCAAGTCTTTCAAATTTTCAGAACTGCACAAACTACACAACTCATCTCAACAGGTATGTTGTCAATCGGGCGACAGACCCTCAGGTTCCAAAACCTAGCTCTCAAGATGTGGAATGGGTCTTGTTCACGAGTGACAGTAAGATGGAACACGAGGTCGAAAGTTGGATTGGTCAGCAGTTATTCAGAAGTTGTACCGTATTGTCATGGTTAACAGTGAATTGAGCCTGAAAGGAAAGCTTGCGATTTATCACTTGATTTACGTTCCAACCCTCACCTATTGAGCTTTAGAAAACGAATTTCCTTTGCAGGGTGGCTGGGCTCATCTTTAAAGATAGGGACCTTAGACATTCAGAAGAAGGTTGGAGTAGAACAGCTGCTCCAACGCATTGAAAGGAGCCAGTCAAGGTGGTTCAGGCATCTGATCTGGATGCCTCCTGGACGGACACGTCTAGATGGAAAGCCAAGATTTGCGAAAGTCTCACAAGAGGGTTAAGGTTTGGCATTGCCCTAGAATGGTTAAGGTTAGGCATTGAACTTGAATGGTAAACTCCATGTACAGGTGTTTCAGACACGTCCAACTGGGAGGACACCCGTGGTAGACCTAGATAACAAGGGGGATTACAAATGCTAACCGGCCTGGGAACGCCTTTGTTTACCCCCAGGAAGGGCTAGAGGATGTGCCTAGTGAGGAGGACCCCTGGGTTACCTTGCTTACCCTTCTGCCGCCATGACATGGACCCAGAAAATTGCGGCGGCAGAAGTAGTGGAGTGGTTGGATGTTTGTTTGAAATCTGTCATTGCGTCTGGGACACCTCATGAGGTGGTCAAGATGTGTCCCCAAAACCACTCGACCCAAGTTGTGATTTGAATGCAAACTTTTGTCGCAGATCTTAAACATTTATCTGGTTGATAGGTATTGATGTCCAGATAAAACTTCACGTACCATTAGTTGTATTTGTTGGACCAAATAGATGCCACTTTTGGTTAAAAGAAAAAGGCTCAAGGAAAGGCCATTTAGTCTGCTTTCAACCCTTTGTTAAACAGACAGTGCCATTTATTGGGCTCAGAAAATAAAGAAAATGTTTCACTGAGCTTCATTTGGACAGCACTACTTGTAGGACTGATTTCTTCAACTAAAGGTCTTGCCTTTTGCAGCTATAATCTCTCTAACTCCTAGCTTTACCTCCTCCTCTCCTCCTTTCATGCGTTGTTTTCCTCTGTTCTTGTAGGCTATCCCACCAGGAAAAATCCATTAATGGCCAAACAGATTTGACCAGTGTTTGGTCTATACTTGGATTAAAAGAAATGTACTGTTTTTCAGTCTGCTGAGCAACTTGGTCGAACCAAACTATCTTCGCTGTCAAAAATCCATAACTCTGCAGGATGTTCACCTCAACCAATCAGGAAGCAAGAATCTTGCCAATGCTCCCCTCGACGATCTCCCCGTGTCCCTCAACGATTTCTTTTCTCCAGCAACACACACACACACACACACACACACACACACACACACACACACACACACACACACACACACACACACACACACACACACACACACACACACCCTGCCGAGCAAGAGACTCAGGGTTGGCAGACGAGTAGGGCTGTCATTTGTCAGCTACATCCCAGAGGTAACATAAGGGATAGGCAGCACAAGTGTGTATCTGTGTGTGTGTGTGTGTGTGTGTGTGTGTGTGTGTGTGTGTGCTAAATTGGGCGTAGCAGTGATGTTGTATGGAACGATGAACCAAATGATCCAAAATTTAGTTTGATGGTTCCTGGCTTGAACTTGAGGAGGAGAGGAGGGGAGTGAAAAGACAAAGAACGAGAAAGTGAAAGACGAGACAGGGACGGGATGAAAAAGGGTGAGAGGAAAGAGGAGGCAAATAGTGTTCGCAGTCTCAATCTGAATACATTTAAATACATTCTTTCTCTTAATTTTAATCATACTCAGTGTGGCTACTGAAACAAGCCCAGTCGCCTCATGAGTGTGAATATATTATCTCATAATCTGAAGTTCATTGTTTGGAGAGAGACTTTTCTATTCTGGCACTTCAGGTAGTCCTGTGTAATATACTACTGCCATCCAGTGGTGAGACAATGGAATTACTTAATTCCAGTGGCCTCACATACAGTATCCTAAAATAAAACACTTCTCAATGATAGACCATAATTAAAAGGGTAAAATATGTTTCTGTGTTTAGTTACTATGCACTTTGATCATTTGTTATGCTAACATTCGCACAGCTATTCCTTCAAACACAAACATATAGCTGCACAAAAACATAAAAAAAATAAAGCTTGGATACACAAACTAATTTACTTACTCTCACACACACACACACACACACACACACACACACACACACACACACACACACACACACACATACACACACACACACACACACACACACACACACACCGTAGTGGGCAGTGCAGCCCTAATATCATCCATTACGCTGTGATCTCCACTAATAGGCCACTCCGGTTGCAGGCTAATTCAAGAGACTGATTAGCATAAATGAGCTATGGCATTCATTAGCCTTATCAAGGATTCATAAAGCTGACCAAAATGAATGGGATCCTCTACGAGGTGTCCAAGACAAGCACTGAAGTCATTTACCTAGTCTGTGTTTTTCTCTCACACGCAAACACTCAGATGCAGTACAATGGTTAGATGTAACCTGTGGCAATAAAATGTGTACAGCATCATGGCGGACTGTCTCTTTCTGATAACATGTTGGTTTATTAGGAGGTAGTCATGGCCAAATGGAGCTTCATAAAACTTCATGAACCATTTAAAAAAAAAAAAAATCTGAGCCCACTAAATTGCGCTCTTGGTTAAAAGAAAAAAAAGGTTAAAGGAATGGAAATTCAGTGTGCTTTCAACCGTTTGTTGAATAGAGAGAGCCATCTAGTGGGCTCAGAAAAAGAAAATTATTCATGAAGCTTGAAGAAGCTAGAAGTCTGTATGATATTAACCTTGATTTAAGAAAATGTTTCTAAAAAATGTTTTATTGGCAATGTCATGGAGAAGTACTACACTACCCATAATCCTAAGCGTAGCGGTGGAGCTCGCTGTTACCATGGAAATGTTTACCGCACCTGCGAACACCACGGATGGCTATAGCGAGCTGCTACCACTGAAGTCTATGATCGGTATGTACAGTCTTGTACCTTTTCGCCGAATTGAATGAAATGTCAAAGGTGAAAATCTCTTCCAGAACCAGAGCTGTTCAAAAATGGGACCGTCAGTGTTGAGCTCTATTAAAGTGTTACTAAAAGCTAGGCTAATGCTCTTGTGGCTCCAAAATAAGCTGCTTTCCGACCAAGTAGTTACAGGAACGTAGTTATAGGAACAGTCCACTTACAGTTCTACACCTACTCTCCCCCAAAACCGTTTTTTCTATTTGCATTCGCACTGGCCAATTGGCCATTGGAACTGGTAGGAGGGGTAAGAGAGTGACGTAAGCACGGCAACGTCCTTTACAGCATCGTCACTTGACTTTAGCGCTACAATAAAGAATAAACAGAGTTCAAACGGCGGCATTTAAAGACTAGGCTGGAGTGCTGAACAGAGAAACACAGAAGACGAAGGCTCCAGCCTAATATGATCCTAATTAATATGATGGAAGAAGATAGAAGAGCAGAGCGCAACAGGCAAACGAAACAACGTCAAAGTTTAACTAGCATTAATAATTAGCTGGTTGAATGTGGGATGTTTGTCTTATGAGTTAGCATACGTAGGCGAATTGCAACAAACAGTGAAGATTATGTACTGTTTGTGTTTCAGACGTTGCTAGGTCACTAAGGGTTCCTATTTGAAAAAGGGAAAAGGAAAAAGACCGAGGGCCCTATCTTGCACCCGGCGCAGCGCAAAGCCCGACGCAAGTATCTTTGCTAGTTTAAGACCGACGCGGTTGTCAATTTCCCGTCCAGCGTCCGCATCATTTAAATAGCAATTGCATCTGCGCCCATGGGCGTGCTGGTCTTACAGGGAGGTGTGTTCAGGTGAATTCTTGGCGTATTGCTATCTTGAGGCAGCGGGAAGTGATCGCGCCATTGACCAACAAAAACCTGGTCTAAAGTCAATAGTTATTTCATTGTTATTTTAACAGCAAATTAATAAAATGCACCTAGGCTTATGCACAGCACGCACACACACAGGGAAGCGCAGCAGCACACAAACATGCAAAAGATTACAAAAACTAAATATTACGGTGCAAATCCGCCACCATAATAACAATGTGCCAAGGTACAAAGGCGCCTGGCTTTTAAAGGGAATGGGAGATGACACTCTGATTGGTTTATTGGATGTTACACCCAAAACACACCTATGAATTAATGAAGACACCACACCGTGTGCTTAGATCGTTAAAATAGGGCCCCCTGCCCTGAAGTAGGAGCTGAAAGAGTTACAGGAACAGAGGAATTTAATAATCCCCCAAATTGGTCCAGTCAGAACACAAGAAAATAAGGGTTATAGGAACGTTATGTTCTAGGAACTGCAAAAATCCCTCCGTTCGAAAAGCGGCTATATATTTAGTTAACTGTCACTAGTCTGAATCAACGACTTTTGTCGTTCATTTACTGGATAATCGGCGGAACATCCGGCGGCAGATGTTTGTTTCGGGAAACAACAGCAAACTTCGAACTAGCAAGCTACACAGTGAGAATGGCATGTTTGGAAGATTGTAAAGATTTACAAAGAATATGTTTAAAGTTACGGCATTTACTATCTTACTTGGACGTTTTTGGCCGGATTGTGTCAGGATTGCTGTGGTTGAAGTTCAATTCAATTTTATTTATAGTGTCAAATCATAACAGGAATTATCTCAGGACACTTTACAGATAGAGTAGGTCTAGACCACACTCTATAATTTTCAAGGACCCAACAATTCTAGTGATTCCCCCAAGAGCATGCATGAATGTGTAAGTGCGACAGTGGCAAGGAAAAACTCCCTTTTAGGAAGAAACCTCGGACAGACCCAGGCTCTTGGTAGGCGGTGTCTGACGATGCCGGTTGGGGGGTTTGATGAACAATGGCAATAAAAAAAGTCACAATAAAGATAATGACTAGAGTAGTTGTAATAGTTCATGGTGTCGTAGAGCACAGCAGGGCGTAACAGGGCGTGGCAGGGCGTTGGCCGGACATAGCAAGTCGACGCCAGGCATTGCAGGGTGTAATGGGGCACAGTGTTACACAGGGCAATACAGTGGCAAGAGCAATTTACGTTTAACCATGTATCCAGCTAATGTAAATAGCTCATGTTACCGTTCTGTGTGAATGGTTAACTTAATTTATATTTCAGACTGTTCTCATGAAGTAGCGTATGTATGACACGCCAATTCGTATGCCATTATTGGCGTGTTATCAAGACGCATACTCGTATTTTAGTGTGTTTATAAACGCTGTTTGGCTTCCATTGACTTAAGTTACCTTGCAATTGAGCGTCAATCGACGCCGTAGCGAGTTGTATGAAAGGGCGGAAATCAGCATAGGGATGTTGGTTGGGGTGGAGGATGGGTAAAACACAGGACTTTCACCCAGGAGACCGGGGATTGCATCCCGCGTGTGACTTTGAGTCCCGTGTGTGGGGTTTCCTTTCCACGTTTTCCTAAACCCAACCAGTTCTTATTTTCCTAATCCCAACTGTTTCTTCTTTTCCTAAACCGTAGCCTCGCGATAACACGCCACGTGGCTTTAGAAAGTAGTTGTATGTTTACGCTGTGACGTTGCTGACTGCCGTCCGCTGTATAAAGCGTAGACATACACGTGGATAGCTAAAAATGCGTACAGATAACACGCCACTTGGCTTAAGAAAGTGGCGTGTATGTTTATGCAAAGTCATGATGTGTATTTTATTTTGCATTTTCTTTTATCAGGGTTTACATGTTCCATCAAAACAAGTTCTTTCCCGAGACCATTTTGCAGAGCCAGCGTCGCTGAGTCCAGAGTTTAGCGCCGCACAAGACGATTGCGATTGGTTTAAATAACTTTGAAAACCCAGAGCACTCTTTTTCTCCTATCCTGCAATGTATGTGTGGAGGAGTCAGACCTTAGTCCACAGCGCTGTGGCAATAGGTCTGGCAACGCAAGACTGATGCTACATTTACACGTGGCCAGCTATTTTCATAAACGGACATTTCAAACATCATGCACAGCTGTCAGTTTTCAGAAAAGTGTTTGTTTACATGTACCCGTGTATATATGCCGTCAAGAGCATGCCAAACCTGTAGGTGGCAGTGTAACAAGAAGCTCAAGCACACGTTAGCCAATCAGAATCCCGAAAATAGCAACAACAGCAACGAATCACTTCCTCTCTCTTCCTCGGCTGCCTAAACCTCCGGTTGTCTCAGTTTACATGCAAACGTGCAAACGAAGTTTTCCAAAATCTCCACTTTGGCCAGAGTTTTTAGAAATAATCGTTTTCTGTGATAAAAACGGGGTTTTCGTGTAAATGAGAGGCCAAACCGCAGGAAAATATCTGCGTCTTCCCTTTGTGTAACCTGAGCTTCATTGTCACAAACTGGGCCGCACAGCCATGACAAAAAAGGCAGATGTACCCCACAAAGCCAATTAACAAATGATTTATGTTTAAATCATAAAATAAAAAGAAACAAACTAACAGTGGGATGTGTAATCAGTGAGTTCAGCAGTGTGAGCGGGTGAACGAATGTATGTGCAGTGTTGCGCGGTGCAGTAAAGCAAACCAAACAATAACCAAGGCCAGGATGATGTGTCAGAGAGGAGAGGGAACGACTCAACCCAAAAAGCTTTTAAAGGCTCACTAGCCCACAGATCCCAGGTGTGGCCAGTGTAAACTAACTAGCCCAGGTGTTGCCACTCTACTAACAAGCCTCTGCCACGTCCCACCTGCAAGGGAAGCAGACATGGTAAAGAGGGCCATCACATGTCACAATGTTCATCTTGTGGGCATAAAAACTAGTTCGAGTTAAAAGTTAAAGGGACAGATATTTCTCTCAGGAGTAGGTAGAGACCAAAAGGAGCTTGAAGGAGACTCTAAATGAATGCTAATTTGTTATGGCTAACGTTTTAGCAAGCAGTTACCTAATTACACATCCAGCAGCAACATTAAAGCCCGATTTACACGACAATGCTCGTGGGTGAAAACGACAAAATATTTTATCAGATGTGCCTTTGGTTTAGACCGCGATGGCATTTTTGGGGCTTACAAATGCAAAAAAGTGAAACCACTGTAATGGTAAAAATTACCTTTAACAATGAAATGAATTATATTCTTTTACATTTGTGTTTAAACTTTAAGCTGAAATTGTAAAACCTTGTAGAGACAGAAGTGGTTCTTTTAGGGCCTCCTTCAGCCTTCTGTTTTGTGACTTTAGGAGCTAAAGTTAGATTGGTAATCATAAACAGTGTAAACTGCGTCTTGGGAAATGCAGCCTTCCTGTCTCCAGCAGCTGAGATTAACAGGTGTTGTGTTTTCTTTTAAAACAGGAGCAAAAGTCACAGTTGTAAAGAACATTCTGAGCTGTTTATGGTATTTTTGTTTAACTGTTGGCTCTTTCTAAATATACTAAGGAGTGTAACTGACTGTTGTAAGCTATATAGAATGAACTGATGGTAATCTCGTTAGACATACGCTTTTTCACTGTAGGGGAAAGTGGGGAGAGTTGTGCCAGTTTTTACTCAAAGTGACTTTGAAGTGAGGCCATGACAGTAATGCCTTCAACTTAAGGATGTATATATATTTTAGGATGTGGTGCATCCCTGAGAACAACAACTTTGGATCTGAAATAAATTGTTTCAGAAATATAGCTTTTAGGAAAAAAGTGGTCTCGCGGCACAACTTACCCCTGGTGCGGGGTAGGTTGTGCCTTTGGGGGAATACGTTGGGGTAAATTGTGTCAGTGATTTCTGAAGTAAATCAGAACATTTTAATGTTATGAACTGTAACGCTATATGAAAGAAAGACAAATTCAAAACAAAATTACTCATTTAAGGTTTATTTAGATATTGTCACCCTATTAAACTGTTGGAATAAGTCATATTTTGTAAACAAACAACTTAAATACACAATACATGATATTTGTGAATCATTTCAGGCAAAAAGGCTTTGGCAATAGATGCTTGTTGACATACATAGAACGCTGATTGTCAATTATGTAACATAAGAATAAAGTGACTAGGCTAATTTCTAAACATCCTATTGTGACTTAGGCCACTTAAAAACTAAAAAAACTTCTCTTTAATAACATAGTGCAAACTCAAAACTGAAATCAGTGTTAGCTAAATTAAACAAATGGCAGGTAGGCTTAAGTCAAACACTGATGAGGCATGCCCATCTCCTCACTTCTTCAGATTATCCCCTGTGAGTATGTAGGTCTAGGTGGTCTGTATCTGGCCTATTACTTAACATCCCACTTGTCAATGCTGCAGAGGAATATACACTTCTGCTCCCTTCTGGCTGTATCACCAAGTTTTTGGGGTGTGGGTAGTTTCTTGAGCGCATCACCTCTAGAGAGGACTCTATCTTTACATTTTCTTGAAATGTAAAGATGGGCTTTCCATCCACAGACTTCTTACAACTTTGCCTTAGAAACTGCGCTGATGTCTGCACCCTCAACCTTCTCCACCAATCCAACGTAGTTATGGGATTTGGTTTTACCAGCAAAGCTCACAATGACAAAGTCCCCAGCAGACAGATCCTTGTCACCACCATCATCATCATCATCATTCTGGACATCTGAACTATCATAATCAGTGGTGTCGTTCAGTGGAATGGAGACGTACCTGACGTATGGTCTTTCCTCTTGCACCTCTTTCACTGCTCTGTCCAACTCCACAAGAGGAGTTGAAGCCCTGTCTGTCTTCAGTTTATAAGTGCGTGGCATTATGGGTTTTGGTCTAAAATTAAGAATGTCACATAGTTTAAGTGATAAAATGTAAGACTACAATGTACAATTACAAATTAATATGTTGAAAAAAGTCATAAGTGGGGGTGAGTTGTGCCACTGGCACAACTTAACCCAGGCCCTTTCGCACAAGACCCACAAGTTTGAAAAACTAGCATGATCCAGCAGTTAAGAGCTAACATCATGCTAACTCTATAGACTCATTGTGTAGCCTGCTAAAGCACTAAAACGTGTGAAATGTTTTCAAACTTGTCTATAATTGTTCAGACACTACAATCAAAAAACCTTAATCATAGAAATTTTACTTTGAAAGGAAAATAACTAAATAATTTTTTGAACTATAATGTGCTTACCTCTCATGCCATGTGTCTCTCTTCTTTGAGGATTAGTAACATGGATGGCTTTTCAAAATGATGTGATCACATGACCAATTTCTTCTATGGTTTTCCAGAAACAAGGGGTGGATCTTCCGCACTGGCACAAATCACCCCACTCTCCCCTACTGTTGCTAGTACCTGTGAAACTGTATCTCTCTGTATTTGCAAATATAGTGCCTTGCGAAAGTATTCGGCCCCCTTGAACTTTTCGACCTTTTGCCACATTTCAGGCATTTCAGGCAGGTCCGAGATACTGTTGTGGAGAAGTTTAAAGCTGGATTTGGATACAAAAAGATTTCCCTAGCTTTAAACATCCCAAGGAGCACTATGCAAGCGATAATATTGAAATGGAAGGAGTATCAGACCACTGCAAATCTACGAAGACGGCTGTCCCTCTAAACTTTCAGCTCATACAAGGAGAAGACTGATCAGAGATGCAGCCAAGAGGCCCATGATCACTCTGGATGAACTGCAGAGATCTACAGCTGAGGTGGGAGACTCTGTCCATAGGACAACAATCAGTCGTATACTGCACAAATCTGGCCTTTATGGAAGAGTGGCAAAAAGAAAGCCATTTCTTAAAGATATCCATAAAAAGTCTCGTTTAAAGTTTGCCACAAGCCACCTGGGAGACACACCAAACATGTGGAAGAAGGTGCTCTGGTCAGATGAAACCAAAATCAAACTTTTTGGCAACAATGCAAAACGTTAGGTTTGGCGTAAAAGCAACACAGCTCATTACCCTGAACACACCATCCCCACTGTCAAACATGGTGGTGGCAGCATCATGGTTTGGGCCTGCTTTTCTTCAGCAGGGACAGGGAAGATGGTTAAAATTGATGGGAAGATGGATGGAGCCAAATACAGGACCATTCTGGAAGAAAACCTGATGGAGTCTGCAAAAGACCTGAGACTGGGACGGAGATTTGTCTTCCAACAAGACAATGATCCAAAACATAAAGCAAAATCTACAATGGAATGGTTCACAAATAAACATATCCAGGTGTTAGAATGGCCAAGTCAAAGTCCAGACCTGAATCCAATCGAGAATCTGTGGAAAGAACTGAAAACTGCTGTTCACAAACGCTCTCCATCCAACCTCACTGAGCTCCAGCTGTTTTGCAAGAAGGAATGGTCAAAAATTTCAGTCTCTCGATGTGCAAAACTGATAGAGACATACCCCAAGCGACTTACAGCTGTAATCGCAGCAAAAGGTGGCGCTACAAAGTATTAACTTAAGGGGGCTGAATAATTTTGCACGCCCAATTTTTCAGTTTTTTATCTGTTAAAACAGTTTGAAATATCCAATAAATTCCGTTCCACTTCATGATTGTGTCCCACTTGTTGTTGATTCTTCACAAAAAATTACAGTTTTATATCTTTGTTTGAAGCCCGAAATGTGGCAAAAGGTCGAAAAGTTCAAGGGGGCCGAATACTTTCGCAAGGCACTGTATATACTTAATTAAATAGACCAAATTTTGGTTTTGTTTCACAAATAGTCTTTATTCGTTTCATCTTGTACTTTTTGAAATACATTCCGACTGCAATAAGAAACTACCTCCACGCCACCCTCCAGAGTGGAATCAAAACGCTCAACCATTGCGTTCCTGTCTAAAGGGTAAAAAACGCAAAAGGCTGCTAGACAGCGAAGGCACCGATCTACTCATGGTGGCACCCCATATTTCCGCCGTTGGATATCCACATCCTGCCTATACTTGGTCCGAATGGCTTTCAGCTTTGACGATATCTGACTTTTACAGATAGTGTCTTTCTCGTGTGGCTATTACGTCCCTCCAGGTACAGGATACTGCTGAAGAAATTGGGTCCATATGTCTACATATTTTGACTGGCAGGACTCCCAGTCCACGCCCTGTTGTGCCTTTGTGGCTTTGTAATCTAAGGTTGTTTGGAGCAATAACGCCACCTCCTCGTCTGTCCAGACAAAATTGTCAGCATTTTTAAGTAAGAAAAGTTTATTTGTATAGCACCTTTCACATAAAAATGTAATACAATACAACAAATTAAAATACAAGAAAATATAAATACAAATAGAAAACAAACAACCATAAAAACCCCTCGACTAACTAAAAGCCTGCCTGAATAGCAGAGTTTTCAATTGCTTTTTAAAAGATTCGACAGAATTCACGCAATGTAGAGAAGGAGGCAAGTCATTCCACAGCCTAGGAGCCACTGCTTGGAAAGATCGATCACCTCTAGTTTTAAAATGAGTGCGGGGAACCACTAATGGCCTCTGACCTTGTTGTTTGCTTCACCATGTTTTGGTTTCGCGCTATTAGGGAGAGGAGAGGGAGAGAGGAGAGGGAGAGAAGTAGAAGGAAGTTTCTACGCAGGCACGCAGACTTGGTGGTGTTGTGTGCAGTGTTGGGGAGTAACAGAATACATGTACCGGCATTACGTATTCAGAATACAAATTATGAGCAACTGTATTCTGTTACAGTTACAATTTAAATAGTTGGTATTTAGAATACAGTTACATTGTTGAAATCAATGGATTGCATGACGATAGTTCTCCGTTTCACGAGTTTATTCAAAATTAGCTATTTGCGTGATCAATTACAATGGAGTCGGAACCGGCACAACAGAGCCAGGGCAGGAATGGGTTTCCATCTTGGAAATTCAAACAGCATTTCACATTAAAGAAAGAACAGGGAGAATGAAATATAACTGCAGTGCAACCTCCGCTTGCCAGCAACCAACCTCCTTTCAGCGTCCAAATTACTCCACCTCCAACCTGAAGAAGCATCTTAAAGTTATTTTTTTAATTAGCCAAGGTTAGTCGTCTGCTGTAGTTTTACTGGTCACCTTGCTATTTTATAGTTGACTTGCGACTTTACATTCCACTATGTGCTGATTTACTAGCCCCAGAGCCGTTGAAAGACTGACTAGCCCCGTTTGACATGCTAGCTAATGTTAGCTCGTGGTAGCTTAGACTGCGGTTAGATTTTTATAGTATGCAGTTCGGGACTACAAATACAACAATCTATCTGCTTGTTCAGGTACACATTCAGCCAGAAGGAACAGAAGAACACAACAGAATAGGGTTGTTTAGTAAGCTGTATGTGATGGTTGCATTCCTACACTTATAAAATGCAATTCAATGTGGAAGTAATCCAAGTATTCAGAATACGTTACTCAGATTGAATAACGTAACGGAATATGTTACAAATTACATTTGTGGGCATGTATTCTGTATTCTGTAACGGAATACGTTTTGAAAGTACCCTTCCCAACACTGGTTGTGTGGCAGTGCTTCACACTACCACCTAGCCGCCTGGTGTGCATACTGCATTGAATTTCACACACTTTTGCGTCACCATGTGCACGCAGATTTCCCCCCCCCAAAACGCTCGTCTAAAACGGAATAAAAAGTGAGAACGCAACGCCCCTTTTGAGTTTTCTCTTCAGATCGTTTCCGTCTAAACATAGCCTAAGTTGATAACATGGTAATGTTGAAGGTTGCTCCACTGCTCCCAAGGAGCCAACAAATTGGATTCAATTAGGAAACCTGTTTTACAAGGGCATGTACTTAGTGATTTAGTATTGTTCTTCCAAAAGTATGGGGACTTGTAAGGGATATATTTTTTGTTGTGAACAAGCAGAGGGTCTGAAAGGCAACTGAATAGGTGTGGATCCATTAGGAGAGAGCTATTTCAGCCCGCTGAAAAAAAATTGTTTTGTCATGCCATTCTGTTTTTAAATATTTTTGTTAAAGGTCCCATGACATGGTGCTCTTTGGATGCTTTTATATAGACCTTAGTGGTCCCCTAATACTGTATCTGAAGTCTCTTTCCCGAAATTCATCCTTGGTGCAGAATTACAGCCACTAGAGCCAGTCCCACAATGAGCTTTCCTTAGAATGTTCCATTTCTGTGTCTGTAGCTTTAAATGCTATTGAGGAGGAGAGAGGGGGGGGGCAAAGTGGGGGTGTGGCCTTGACCAACTGCCACTTTGATCGTTTGAAAGACATGATGTCTCTTATGGGCGGGCCAAATTCTCTGGATGGGCAAAGCAGAGAAAGGGGAGGTAACCTTCCTCCTTATGACATCATAAAGGGAAGATTCCAGATCGGCCCATCTGAGCTTTCATTTTCTCAAAGGCAGAGCAGGATACCCAGGGCTCGGTTTACACCTATCGCCATTTCTAGCCACTGGGGGACCATAGGCAGGCTGGGGGAACGCATATTAATGTTAAAAAAACTCATAAAGTGAAATTTTTATGCCATGGGACCTTTAAATCTTCATTGGACCAAGCCTCTCCCTTCTCAAATTCAAGAAAACGCAACAGCTGCCGGAAAGTTAAAGACCATAAAATTAGTTTGGAGCAATAAATTGTTCCAACCAGCTGAGGAGGTTTTTGCCTGGACAATCAATTTTTGGATGAAGTTGCTAGCCATGCTACGCTGCTGTGGCCTTCCTGAGTCAGTGGAATGCTGAGTGGAATGTAGTGTGTGTATGTGTGTGTACGTGTGTGCGTGTAGTTATATTGACACTGGGGTGTCTGGTTGAGTAATGGGGGCATAGCAGAGTTTAGATGGCTTCTATCCTCCTTCCTATACAATGCTTGAGAAGGTCATCACTTATACTGACAGAGGGGGGGGGAGAGAGAGAACAAGCGACAGTGCCCAACCAGGCAGGAAAGAGAGTGTGAAGTAGTGTGTGTGTGTGTGTACACACAAGCGAGAGCATGAATGAGACAGAGTACAAAGGGATGGTACTGAGAGCCACAAAGACGATGGAAGGAGAACGAAGCGACCTTCCAACCTTCGGTCATCCATTTATTTTCACATTTGCCAAATTTTTTTTAAATTAAAATTTGAATATGCTGACTTGCTACCCAGCAGTATGAATGTTTTAGACGCGAGGAACAAGAGCCGCTAGCTCAACCACTACAAAGCTCTAAACCCACTTTAAGCACAACAAACACTCCAGTCTGTGCCGTCACTGCATCAAATCCAGACTCACCATATTTGGGTCACACTGGTTAGTCACTGTCTAAATAGAGATTTTGATTTGGTGGACAGGTCATTACATTCTCCCTTTTGGGTGGTAATCCATGTCTTGCATTTGTGCCATTACTCTAGTTTTACTTGTTCTGCTGCGTTTATGTTCTAGTGGGACCATTCAAAGTTGATGGTAAACAGCTCATCTTTTACGTAGTCAGGAAATCAAACCCGAAAGACAAATGATGAGAAAATGAAAAGCTGTGGTCGTTTGCTTGTTTTAAGTTGTTCAGGTTCGGTGGATGATTTGTTTTTTTATTTGAATAGGGACAGAAACAAAAAAACAGATTATTACATAAAGAACAATCTGATGCCTGTATCACAGTGTTTATAGCCATGGCTAATTCGCTAATTCTGTCCCTAGAAGGGCCGATGCAGAGGACAGGCTTCCCACAGGCTTTTTCAGACAGAGGAAAAATCCTGCCTAAATGGGAGTCTTTACTTATACTGAACAGCAGGTAGGAGACATTATTCAGGCTGTAATTTAGAAACAAATTCCGGAGCTGCTCCACAGACAGTGAATAATGTAATGACTTCTCACGATTTCACTGGGCAATGTTTAACAGCAGGAAGCCCCAAATCCTGTAAAACTCGAGAAAATGGTAAACAACAAGACTGAGGGTCCTATCTTGCACCCAGCGCAATTGACTTTGTACACCGACCGGAAAAGTGCTTCTAATAGACTTCACTGGTCTCCGTCTAGAGCAACGGGATCTGTTGTTCCAGTTTATATACCGTCTATGGTTTAGACCAGCTCACCCGGAGACTGAAGGCAGGACATATTCAGAAACCCGTATCTCACTCAAAACAGCATGGATCTTTTTTTTTTTTTTTCCAAGTTTGTATGCGTGTGGAAGCACCAGAGACCCAAACTAACACCCCAAATCCCAGAAAAAGTTTTTTTTCTTCATAATATGGGCACTTTAATGCAGTGCTACTGGCAGATGATGCATGGCCTAGAGTGCAGATGTCTAATATGTAATAAATTGCTTTACACAATTTGAAACTAGCGAGTTTCATTTTTCAGTTTTTAGTTGTTTCCGTTTCCAGCTGTTATGCTAAGCTAAGCTAACTGGCTGTTGGCTATAGCTTCATGTTGAACAGACAAGAGAGTGGTATAGATCTTCTCATCTAACTTGGCAATAATATGTTATCTAATAATATTAACTATAATATAGTTAAGTGTTCATGCAAGTA
The DNA here is from genome assembly GCA_023566125.1 of Zingel zingel. Taxonomy (NCBI): domain Eukaryota; kingdom Metazoa; phylum Chordata; class Actinopteri; order Perciformes; family Percidae; genus Zingel; species Zingel zingel. The sequence continues at coordinate 5,570,651 of CM042323.1, forward strand.
ATAGTGAAGTCCAAATTGCTGTCATGTTGTAGGATCTGAATAAAAAGGGTAAGCACACATCTTTATATAAACATGGGCTTTTTAAATACCTAAATACATTTCGCACATTTTTAAGAAGATGTACATTAGTTAATTGTGGGCATAGTAACCATGGAGATGGAGTTTTATGTAATATAAAAATAATGTGTTGGATCATCTGGTTTCAGTTTTGTAAATTTGAATGTGATGCCTTGTCAAAGGATGCAAACAATCAAAATACAATTCATATACTTAAAATATAATTTATTTAAGACATAATTTAGACATTTTTAAAATAGTACATGTGTGTTCTCACTGTGGTATTGAGGTTCTCTGACTTAAAACAATGATTTAACGAAATGTACATACCCATAATTATCAGTTTCCAGACATATCCATCCATCACAAAGCCATAAGTTAAAACAAACCACGATCTCTTGATTCAAAGAGTGTTAAGACGAGCTGTCAGAAGAAGAAGGCACCTCCCGGTCCCACTACGTCACCAAGCGCTCCCTTCTTGATGGTCGCTCAAAACCTTTCGGTGTGTCCGATGTTCCTGGCCGCGTCCAGGGGTCCGTGGAGACACTTTCTACAGAGCTCCGATGGCTAAGATTGTGAAGAGGAAACCGGGGAGGGGAGGAGCTGTCATCAGACAGATCCACTGGTCCTGGAGAACAGGGAGTCAAACGCTAAAAGAGTTAAACACCTACCTCGTCGTTTGCGTGAAAGTCTCAACCTGCATGGACTGCTACAGAACGTAATGGAGTTTAATAGCTAAACAAATTATTGCAATGGCAACGCTATTCTTTAGCAAACTAGAATCAGCAGTCCCCTTGATTATTTGAATACTGGCTGAATTTAATGATGACAATGAGGGGGGGGGAGGGTCTCACTCTACTTCAAATTGTGGCGGTCCATTGCATTCTACCCACAGCAGCTTTAAAGTGCTCGTATTATTGCTCATTTTCAGGTTCATAATTGTATTTAAACGTTATATCATAACAGGTTTACATGGTTTAATTTAAAAAAAAAAAAAAAAAAAGTCGTACTGCACATTGCTGCAGCTCCTCTTTTCACCCTGTGTGTTGAGCTCTCTGTTTTAGCTACAGAGTGAGGCATCTCACTTCTGTTCCTTCTTTGTTGGGAGTCGCACATGCGCAGTAGCTAGTGAGGACTACTAGCCAATCAGAAGCAGAGTTTGAGGGCGTGCTATGCTAGCAGCTAGGCGAGCATTATAACGTGTGTTACAAAGTGACGCTTGTTTGTCTCTGAAGTAAAGGCAATAGAGCCGTTTGGAGCAGTTTGTGATCTGTTGGAGATGGTAAGTCCCTTTGGGCTTTATTTATATATATATATATATATATATATATATATATATATATATATATATATATATATACATACATACATACATACATACATATATATATATATATATATATACATACATATATATACATATATATATATATATATACATATACATACATATATATACATATATATATATATATATACATATACATACATATATATATATATATATATATATATATACATATATACACATATATATATATACATATATATACATATATATATATACATATATATACATATATATATATACATATATATATATACATATATATACATATATATATATACATATATATACATATATATATATACATACATATATACACATATATATATATACACACATATATATATATACACATATATATATATACACACATATATATACACATACACACATATATATATATACACATATATATATATACACACATATATATACACATATATATATATACACATATATATATATACACATATATATATATACACATATATATATATACATATATATATATACACATATATATATATACATACATATATACATATATATATATACATATATATATATATATATACATATATATATACATATATATATACATATATATATATACATATATATACAGTGAGGAAAATAAGTATTTGAACACCCTGCTATTTTGCAGGTTCTCCCACTTGGAAATCATGGA
>CM042323.1:5585243-5710243 GCA_023566125.1 Zingel zingel
GAGGAGCTGTCGGCCTTTATTTTGGCCGACCTGACTTGCTGGGTCGGAGGGTGGGCAGTCGGATAGCTAACCCGGAAATAACGAGCGGGATGAGTGACGAACGCGCAGAACGTACGTTCAAGACGGCGTCACTTCGGTGTGTTCCAAGGCACTTTTTGGACCTTGGGGAGCCGACTGATCAGTCCGACGGTCAGCTGTCGTGTTGGTGTGTCAGGGGCTTAACCAAGATCACCATTTAGTCGGGTCAACAAATGCAACTCCTCACGTTTGTTTGACAAGTCTGCCAGCCCCACCTGACTAGTTTGCATATTAAGATCTAATCACAGTGGGGGCAGAATTGCTTATTAATACCAGGTGTAAATACAAAATGGATGTGGATTAGATTTTATCATCCAGATTCAGATCACATGTCAGTATCAGTTGGAAATGGGGCCATACAGAGGAGATATTCATCCTCAACATCCACATTAGAAACTTAAGAGATTCAATACTTTTTAATTTAATATAATTGAATGGAAATAAGCTGTTCTACCTCAGATACATCTCTAATTAAAACTACTGCAAAGGGATAAATCGGACTATATGAAATGCAGTGAGGTGTATGTTTTTTTTTTTTTTTTTTTTACTTTGTTCCGTTTTTCTGTACCAAATATTTTATATAAGGATTAATGATTGTAATCTTACTTTCACCTTTCTAAAAAAATAAAATAAAATCAAAAAAAAATGAGCATTGACTTGACTAGGTTACTGTCTGTACAATAATCTTTGGCTCAATAAAAAACATTTTCAAACATAAAAAATGCAGTGAGCTCTGACCGTCCTGGATTGTAGACCTCTGGCTGCTGAGCTGGTGATATGGATCCCTGTAGTCCCACCTCCTCCCGTTGGCCACACCCACTTCCTCCCTCTTAGGAACCTCACTGAAGCCCAGCCTCGACTCACTGTCTGACTCACAAACACACATACAAACCAGTCACAGCTAATACGGTTGGTTTGCAGAAGAATACAAGTAAGAGAGCAGGACTTGTGTATTACCTGTGTATTTGAGCTGAAGGGAGTCGTGGATTTGCATCAGGTTTCTAGGCTCCATGTTTCTGGAGTTCGGCCTTCGGACCGGCGCCTGGAGCCGCAACCTGGCCATATCAAACACGTCCACTGGGGGACGCTCCCGATGTCTGCACAAAGAAAGACAAATGCTTACAAACCTAATTGGCATCAGTCACTCATATGGCACAGCAGAATCCTCACACTTGTTATTAACCATAAAGTCTGAGAAATAAGGGCAAACCATGGCGCACAGCTCTTTAATCAGAAATGGCAATAGATAGGGCAGAAATGTATAAAGCACAGAGACACAGACAGGTGAGCTGTCTGGCTTCCTGAGCAGTTCAAAAAATAATTAAGTGAAAGTTTGAGATGAAATAAAGATAAGACAAGCTTAATGCTAGAGCATTGCTGTGCCACCACTTTTTTTTGTTGCAGGAAACTCTTGAGTTGTGCAGTTTAAAAGCAACAGACTGACAGAGAGGCCAGAGCTTTAGAATCTCAGGTGAGGTTTACAGAAACAAATGTATTCAAACAGAGAAGTTATTATCCATTTGTTTTCTTAACATGTATTGTGAAAGTGTATCATATCTATTTTTTTTTAATTATTTGTCTTGACCTTGGTCAATAAAATCTAATCTAAAACATTGGCTTAAAATCAGAGAAAACTTAATATGCCCTGTTTTAGGCAAATTGTATAAGCAAATACATGGTGAATGAAGTAAAAGCTTTGCGATGTCATTACAGAGAATGCAAAAGCCCCATTCTCGTGTGTGTGTGTGTGTGTGTGTGTGTGTGTGGCTCTCTGTCCCTACCAAAGTTCAAACCAAAACCACGTGCTTGCTTTCAGCTATCTATTTTAACCATTAATCCTTTACTTTTAGCTATTTAAGCTAACTATTTTTCAACCATTTATCCTTCACCGTTTCAACTTCTCTGCTCACACACACACACACACACACACACACACACACACACACACACACACACACACACACACACACACACACACACACCTGTCACTCAGAGCAGAGTCTAGTTCCTCCCAGTCGCCCTGCTGCAGACGGCCCTCCAGCCGTTTCTGTTCACTGCGAAGCTGCCGACGCAGCGCTGACAGCTCGCTGAACACTTTGTGCTGGTCACCTGAAAACACACAAACACAGTCTCCATCTGAAACAGTGCTTTTAATACCAATAACAGTTTAAATTGCAAGATAACATCACACATTCATGTAACACATGAAGTAAATGGTCCAGGAACTGTGAAACAAATGTTACTGCCCGTTGGAACAATTTAACCCTGTCCATGGGACAGACTGCCAAATCTGCAGTGTCTTAGTGTTTGGCTCAAAGAACGTGCAACGCTCAGATTCCATTTTTCAACTGCCTAGCTGATACAGTACCTGCAGCTCGGAGCTGATTCCTACAAGCAGGGACAGGAGGGGACTGGAGACCAGATAAAGAGCGCTCCTGAAAGACAGAAAAGTGAAGAATGCATCAAGGAAAGAAGTTGCTGAGAACAAATCCTCTTTTATACAGAGACAAAAAGTGTCTGGGCGTGCGTGCGTGCGTGCGTGCGTGTGACACTCACAGACAGTGGGGCAGTTGAATGCTGGCTGTCAACAGTGGGGGGCCTGGGGGTGTACTGGTGTTTCCTCTGCAGAGCGGGGATTGGAGGTGAGGGCTCCCTGCAGATCTAAGAACAGAGCGGTCATTGACTGCATAAGAATTTCATGAAATAAATAAAGATGGTTGTTTCCCACTGACTGTCTGAAAATGGGTTCAAAATGGGTTTTCCAAGGTGGAAAAAAAAAATAAAAAATTTGATATTTGAACCCATTTTTCGGTTTTTCCAAATGTCCGTTTGTGCTTAGAAAATTGAACTGATAAGCGTTACACTGGCCGTTATGTGCCTTGAAGTCAACGGTCACAGCGCTGCCTGGAAGGAGACGTTGGGGGCTTAAAACACCATTGTGCGTATATTGCAGCATTCACAACACGGCCGGTTGCCTAGCAACGCTGTATTGTTTGACAAGTGTTTTGACAAGGCGACTGCCATATCACAAGCTCGAGCAAGCTAGATTTGGACATTAGTGAGAGAGAACCGGACCGGGGACAGATCAATGACCTGTCACTTTCATCAGATGAGAAATCTTCATTCAATCTTCGAATTAAAAAAAATGGAATCGTCGATACTGCCACGCCCCCATGTCACGTCCGGTCGGCTTGCCAAGCGGAAAAAAAAAAAAAACACACGTGTTGAAGTGCTGCGAGTCAGTCAACCTCCTCTAACTTAAACAGCCAGTCAAAAGATAGCATGGCAACTGCAGATGTAGCAGACCTATCAACAGAACTTGAACCCCCCACCTCCTCTTTCACTGAAGTCGCCGGTGTGGAAGTATTTTGGATTTCCAGTGAGTTATGTTGACGTTTGCGTTGTCGACCAAAAAAAAAAAACCGTTTGGAAGCTCTGCTATGTGCGTGTACCATATTCTGTGTGTTTACCATTGCACATTAGCCTAGCAGCTAGCAGAGATTCCTTCTGCTTATAGCTTTATCCCAACAAAACTGCACGGTTGAATTACAGCCTGCATGCACGTTTTGTAGCCTAAACAGAGCAGCTTACAGTATATTGGTTATATTAGAGAGAGCAACAAGTTAGGGGACTGCCGAGTTTTCCTCTCTGCTCTCTTGCTCAGCCACTCTGTGCTGCGAGCGTCTGCCCTGGCATTGTCGAAAACGTTTTTTTTTTTTTTTTTTACTTTATTGATAAATTATGTTTCCGATTAACTGAATTATGTTATAATAGGTTATTGTTACATTATGTTGTTAATAAATGTTTTAAATTTGACAATGTAATGTGGCACATTGCAAACAAAGGTCAGATATTATATTGCATAAAAGTTTAGTCTAAAAAGAAATAAATGTAAAAATCGAGAACTGAATCGAATTGTGACCTTAGAATCAAAAATGTAATCGAATCGAGGATTTGGAGAATCGTGACACCCCTACTAATTATAAAAAAATGATATTCTTTAGTGTCGACTTAACCAATACGGGACGGAAGTGTCTTCAACCTGGGAGCACGCGCTGTAGAGCGCAGTCACCGCCAGTGTGTGCGCGCGTGTGTTTGATCTGTGATGAAAAAGTAATGGCCATAAACTGACTTTTAAATAGTTACTTTGTCAAGTCGTAGTTATTGTTTAAGAAAATACATCAAAATGAATAACTTAACTGCTTCAAGAAATGCCATATTCCTAAGAGCTGACGCTGAAAATATCACCCCCTCGGTGGTTTTAGGAGTAAATGAATACTGGCCTTTCTAGTGTTAATAATCTCAAAAAAATAAAATAATTTAAATAAACTTTTACTGTCTCTCAATTGCAGTGTGGAGTAAACTAACCTCCTCCACCCGGGCCTGCCTCTCCCTCTCGTACTCTCTTCTCAGTGCTGCTCTGCTCTCCTTCTCTTCTGCTTCCTTCTTCTCTCTCTCCACTTCCTTCTTCCTCTGTTCAGCTAGCTTAATCAGCTCTTCATTCTTGGCCTTTTGCTGAGAGACAGGAAAGAGAGCATGCAGCGATAGATAAGAGGGGTAAGGGTGGGGAAGATAGGGGAAAGGGGGGGAGAATTGGAGAGTCAACTTTAACTTCTTGCCATATTTAATGAAATGCAAATGTTATCGCATTGTCCTGCAGAGTAGCATTTAGTAATAATTAAGGGATCAAGTGCAATTATTAAACCCAAGTGTGACTTAGTTTTTAAGCTGCTCACCTCCATTTCCTTCCGTTTCTTCCTCTCTTGTTCTTCATCATACTCCCTCTGGATGCGAGACCTCTGCTCCGCCAGCCTCTTCTCCTCCTTCTCCTCCTCCAATCTTGTCTGTTCCCTCTCCTCCGCCTTTTTACGCATTTTCTCCTCAATCTGAAAAAAAAATTAAAATAAAAAAATAAAACAGATTAATCCATTAACACAACCCCAAAACAAATTTTACTTGCAAAACTTCAAGCAAGGCCTGAAACAAACCTCGTTCTTCTCGTTTGTGCTGGTGAACTCAAATTTACTCGCACTTTTCTACAGGCAGCTGGCCAAATTTCAAGAGAACAGAATGTCCAAAGGATGGACGGCTGCCAGCAGAAGAGATACCCGCCTACCATAAGACAAGACAGTGAAAGTAGTTTGGAGTGGTACCTGCTGTTTGAGGTAGGCTTTGTACTTGTCCTGCTCGTGGAGCTGTTGCTGGCTGGGCTGGTTGGAAAACACATTGCCTCGGGCAAACTGGGGGGTCTGGGCATGGGTCAAACCTACAAAAGACGGAAACAAAGAGTCAATTCTCCGCGAGTAGCAGCAAAGAACCTTCTTTTCTAAATAAAAAAAATCTCCCCGAGCAGTAGCTGAGGACATCAGTATGTTAGAAGGTGGAGCACAAACCTTCGCTGCCATGCTCTGGTGCTAGTGTTCATTTCTCAGTCGAGAAGCAAATATGACGCTTTGTACGTCGACCCGAATGCTTCTCTAGGCATTTGTTAAAGCAGCAGTGTCCCTCTGCTGTCTTTCTATTTTACAGTGCTTTGTGACGGTGTGGAAGGTATGATTAAAATATCTCCGCTACTTTCAAATGTTGCATGTTCCAGTGCAGGCTGTGATGCGAGAGGTGTTCTAATACATTGCAAAAAAAAATAAAAAATTATATATATATACAGTGAGGAAAATAAGTATTTGAACACCCTGCTATTTTGCAAGTTCTCCCACTTGGAAATCATGGAGGGGTCTGAAATTGTCATCGTAGGTGCATGTCCACTGTGAGAGACATAATCTAAAAACAAAAATCCAGAAATCACAATGTATGATTTTATAACTATTTATTTGTATGATACAGCTGCAAATAAGTATTTGAACACCTGTCTATCAGCTAGAATTCTGACCCTCAAAGACCTGTTAGTCTGCCTTTAAAATGTCCACCTCCACTCCATTTATTATCCTAAATTAGATGTACCTGTTTGAGGTTGTTAGCTGCATAAAGACACATGTCCACCCCATACAATCAGTAAGAATCCAAATACTAACATGGCCAAGACCAAAGAGCTGTCCAAAGACACTAGAGACAAAATTGTACACCTCCACAAGGCTGGAAAGGGCTAAGGGGAAATTGCCAAGCAGCTTGGTGAAAAAAGGTCCACTGTTGGAGCAATCATTAGAAAATGGAAGAAGCTAAACATGACTGTCAATCTCCCTCGGACTGGGGCTCCATGCAAGATCTCACCTCGTGGGGTCTCAATGATCCTAAGAAAGGTGAGAAATCAGCCCAGGACTACACGGGAGGAGCTGGTCAATGACCTGAAAAGAGCTGGGACCACCGTTTCCAAGGTTACTGTTGGTAATACACTAAGACGTCATGGTTTGAAATCATGCATGGCACGGAAGGTTCCCCTGCTTAAACCAGCACATGTCAAGGCCCGTCTTAAGTTTGCCAATGACCATTTGGATGATCCAGAGGAGTCATGGGAGAAAGTCATGTGGTCAGATGAGACCAAAATAGAACTTTTTGGTCATAATTCCACTAACCGTGTTTGGAGGAAGAAGAATGATGAGTACCATCCCAAGAACACCATCCCTACTGTGAAGCATGGGGGTGGTAGCATCATGCTTTGGGGGTGTTTTTCTGCACATGGGACAGGGCGACTGCACTGTATTAAGGAGAGGATGACCGGGGCCATGTATTGCGAGATTTTGGGGAACAACCTCCTTCCCTCAGTTAGAGCATTGAAGATGGGTTGAGGCTGGGTCTTCCAACATGACAATGACCCGAAGCACACAGCCAGGATAACCAAGGAGTGGCTCTGTAAGAAGCATATCAAGGTTCTGGCGTGGCCTAGCCAGTCTCCAGACCTAAACCCAATAGAGAATCTTTGGAGGGAGCTCAAACTCCGTGTTTCTCAGCGACAGCCCAGAAACCTGACTGATCTAGAGAAGATCTGTGTGGAGGAGTGGGCCAAACTCCCTCCTGCAGTGTGTGCAAACCTGGTGAAAAACTACAGGAAACGTTTGACCTCTGTAATTGCAAACAAAGGCTACTGTACCAAATATTAACATTGATTTTCTCAGGTGTTCAAATACTTATTTGCAGCTGTATCATACAAATAAATAGTTAAAAAATCATACATTGTGATTTCTGGATTTTTGTTTTTAGATTATGTCTCTCACAGTGGACATGCACCTACGATGACAATTTCAGACCCCTCCATGATTTCCAAGTGGGAGAACTTGCAAAATAGCAGGGTGTACAAATACTTATTTTCCTCACTATATATATATATATATATATATATATATATATATATATATATATATATATATATATATATATATATATATATATATATATATATATATATAAATAAGATGGCTACTGTACCAGAGAGCCTGTCGCTAGTGTCATGGCTACTGTGCTCTGCTACAGTACCAGAGACAGAGAGTCTGTCGTTGGGGTCAGGGAGCTCCGCCTGGCGGGCCGTCATGGCAGCCGTGGCTCTCCTCTGCCACTGCTCCGGGTTAATGTAGGCCTCCTCATTCAGTTTGTGCATCTGGTTGAGGTCAGCTGACAACAACAACAACAACACGTAAAACCGTATCATTAGTGGACAATAGAGTGTGTGTAATTATCTTTCAGAAAAAATAAATAAATAAAATACCTTTCACGCACTGTACACAAACTAAGGTCTGCTCCATTAGTATCTTCTTCTAAAAGCAGACTAAAAACATTTTTTTTCCTCAAGCTTTAAGTTAGGCGAAAAGTGTAAATGCTTTATCATAGAATTAGCATTTTTAATAATGTCATTCCTTTTTAGATAACATAATACATACTTATCTTATTCTATTTTTAATTGTAATACTATTTCATCCAGTTACCTTGCTTTTATTTAATCTTACATGTTTCCATATATGTAACACCTCCTTATATCATATGTTATCTTGTATTTTTTTGTCTTGCTTGCTTTTATTTTGACGTATGAAATGTGCGTATAAATAAACTCGACTTGTGTGAAACCATACTGCGGGCCGTACCGATGAGGTTTCCAGTGCTGTCTCTGAGTGGGGCTCCTCCGCCTCCTCGGCCCCAGGGCTGGTGCTTCTTCATGTCGGCCTCCAGCCGGGCCTCGTGGCGCTCCCTCTCGTCCCTCTCTAGACGCCTCTGTTCCTGTTGCTCCTGGATCTGCAGTACAGGATTATCTAAGTTACATCCAAATCCTCAAATGACAAATCGTTATTCTCGGAACCCACAGTTCTTCACTACGTCTTCTTCTCCTGCTTTGTGTAAGTACAGTTATTTCCAACTGACCTAGTGATGCGTTGGGTAAGTTTCAGTCAATAATATTACTCTCAGACAAATTTATCGGGATGCCTATTGTGCAAAACCAAAAATATAAAAAAGAACTCCAGCCAACAGTCAGTACATTTCTGTAATATAATCTTGATACCAAAACAATTGGTAATTGGGGCTATTTTGAGGATTAATGTGTAGCAAGTTCATGTTCACATTTTAGCTTAACTTATCACATGTGGTTAAATGAATGTATCCCACAAGGCACAGTGCATCAGACACCACAATTTCCTGAATATGGAACAGGAATTGGTACCTAAAACTCTGTAATAATAGAGGGAAAAAGTAAAGATGCAAAAGTAAGAGGCCTAATGTATGTGTTGGTATAAGCATAATACACTCTGGGATGTCCTAATATAGAAAAATTGGTATTTTGAACACAGTGACTTATCGAATAACAGAATTAAGTTCCAACATCAGCTCAACATACAACCCGAATACATCAGTGGTGACGAGCCACCTGGTAAAGCTTTGTGTGAGCCTGCAGTGGCACAAAAATGCAAGCTTAAGGGGGTAGTAGAGAGGATCTTTGTAGCTTCAGCATCATAGAGCGACTAGAGGAGAAAGATGAGGGAGTGGGATGGGATTGAGGTGGCAATGGGACATGAAGGAACAGCTGATAAGTGGGAGATTTCACAAACACTTCTACAGCCAACTCTATGGACAAATGAATGAGGAGCTAAGGGCGTGGCGTAACTTAACTTGCACTATAGCTTTTAGTCGTAACTAAGTCCATTTTACCTGGTTGTTAAGCTCACTGTTGCATCTCCTGGAAGCTTCCTGTCAACATGTCAGACTAAGATGCAGTGAAAGTTAAAAGTTACCTGCAACCACAGTATTCTGTAATCCCTAACAATGTTGTTTCCAACCAAATAGGACCTGGGGGCCAAGGTAATGCTCTTCATACACAACCCATATTGTGAGTTTACCCCATTATGAAGGTTGCAATGTGTTAAAGGTATCCATAGTGATTACCAAATGACACTTCATGAAGCTCCGTGAAGCATTTCCTTTATTTTCTGAGCCCACTAAATAGCACTCTTGTTTTAAAGAAGAGTAGCAGATCGGTGTGCTTTCGACCCTTTGTTGAACAGAGAGCGCCATCTGGTGGGCTCAGAAAATAAAGAAAAATGTATGGCCATCACTAGGTATCCAACAACATGAATGTACAAATCCTTTACCATCTTTAACTATCAACTAGTGCAGTGCCCGTTGAAAATGTGCTTGTTTGGAGCGGGCCGATTGCTTGGCCTGTGGTATTGCTGCTTGTAGAATTCTTCAAAACCAAATTGTACCCCAAGATGACTTACAGAAGGACCGCAAACCACTTAATATGCAACTCCACAGTATAGCCTACTACTGACTTACAGTGATAGGCTACTTCTAAATCAGAGGAAGACATTGTACTACTGTATTTACCTGACAGAGAACGCTGCAGATTCAGAATGCAATGTGCGTAATCAGACATTAGCGTCATGGACTCATGGCAGTGCGCTACCCAAATGGCCCGTTAGGAGAGCTAATCAGCACATATCTGCGTTTATCGACCACCAGAACTGGACCGTGTGGCGCGCACACACACACACAGAGAGAGAGAGAGAGAGAGAGAGAGAGAGAGAGAGAGAGAGAGAGAGAGAGAGACTTCAGCAGGGGATTTGATACGCGGGGGTATTTTTCCGACGGTAATATTATTAGTGTTGTAAGTTAGCAGTAGACTTAATTAACCCGACCCAGGGTGAGTCTGATGAAAACTGATGTGTCTGCCAGGTTCAGCTCTGAGATTTTCTTGCATTGCACAGCACTCTGAAGGAATAGTCACTGACCCAATTAATGTTGCTGTGGGACAAAGTGAGACTAGCCTCCAATCAAATGCCAGGTATGTAGAGATTATGTAGTGGATCGATACAAATAACACAACACCTCAACAGGCCACAACTGGGCAAAATTAAATTATGCTTGTTAAGCACTATACCAAAAATAAATAACAAATATATACACTCTTTGTAGTGCAAATAACGTAAGTGGCCTGATGTTTATACTTGTGTATGGGGAGCAGGTGATAGAGCGAGGGAGAAGTGAGAGAGTGACGGCGATTAGCTTTGGAGCGAGTAGCGACTCTAGAGTCATATAGTGAGAGAAACAAAGTGTCTCCCCTGTTCTTTCTGACCATGGTGGGAAATCTGAAGCAGGAAAAGTTAACCCTCTCCTTGATTTCATAACGCCATACCTGTCTCTCTCTCGTTGACTGACTTGCTTGTGTTGTTCTTGCGTGTCCGACTATGTGTGCTTTCGAACACCCGCCCAACTCTACCTCTGATTGGTTCACCATGACATTTTACTCAACCTCAGCCAATCGTCAGTATTTATGCACTTGCGTCGTGCACTGCCCACTAACCAAGGAAGAACAGTTAAAAAAAAAAAAAAAAAAAAAAAGGTCATTTGCCTCTCGGCTCAGACTCAAGAGATCTAGTTGGTCTGATGAAAAAAACAGGTTCAAATATAGTAACACGCCGCATTTTTTGGCAGTAACAGCGTTATTAAGATGGGAAGAGTAATCAATTAGATTCCTCATTACTGAAAAAAGTAACTCAATTATTCCCATCACTGATTAACAGTATCCTCTAAAAAATATTAAGACATAACAGAATGGTTCGTAGCTGGTATTTTAAAAAGAGGTGCTCCATCTGCTTTTTATGTAGTGATCAATTTAGATTAAATCCATCAACGTGTTGCTGTGCTTCTAACTCAAGCCTCAGCCTGCCAATCATTGTTTGGATTTATTTTAAGAAAAGCACAAATTGGAAATGTCATCCGTATACTTGTTGGTTATTATAATACAGTCATTAGATCTACACATCAGCACAAGAGTTCCTGGTGTTATGTAGAATAATTATAATGGATGATGAAGGCAGTAGGGAGGTTTAACCTACCTGTTGTTTCAAAGACTCCCTGTAGCTCAAAATCCTGTCCCGGGTTGATCTGGATCTGTCAGAAGGGAAAACCCTGACTTGCGAGTCGACAGCAGCAGCCTCTTTGCTAGGCCTGTCGGGAGAGTTGCAGACGCACACCATGATTTTGTTGACAGGGCCACCAAATGACGATTAATAAGATGCCTGTGTGTTGGTCAAGCAGATACACGTTCACTGCCACTTTGATGTTGGCTGCTAATCATTTTCTGACCCTTCTTCCCAGGCCAAAGTACTAAACAGTGAAGGGCAGATATTTACTGTACTGGAGGCTCAGGGAAGCTGCTTCCACTGTGCTGGCTGTGAGGGCTGTGGTCACCAAACTGGCTGGGCAGAGCTCCCCCCTGTACGTTCCAGTAGGACATGGGAAGGCTGGCACCCGGAACAGACAAGTGACCATCTGGACAGAAAAATTGAACACACATTAAATGTATGATAATATGATGTTGGATGTAGCATTTTTAGAGCCTACTACCAATATGTTTACTATGTGTGACGTAATACCATAGCCAAGAAAGTTGTTTTAGACTAGTGCTTACAGTAGGCCATGTTCGGGTCGAGCAGGTTTCCGGTGCCGTAGTAGTGATGGGGCTCTCCATATGGGTTCCTGTAGGCTTCACTGAGAGTGGAGGGAGGATGAGGAGGGAACAACGGCATTCTGAAGATAAAAAGTAGGATATCAAATAATCAATGATGTTAACTTTCACAGTATCCCCATTTGTAAATCTAAAACCTTCTGCAGGTCTTTCCTGGCTGTATTTGAAGAGTTAGGTGTTCTATATTATAGTATAAAGGCATACACAGTATTCAATTTTATTTATAGTCTCAAATCATAATAAGTTATCTCAAGACACTTTACAGATCACAGGGTTTCTTCTGTTTTTGTAGTGGCGGCCCGCCATGGCAAAATTTCTGCCGCCACGGTATCAGCAATAGGGCAGACGCACAATGCCTTTGATATTCTCCTGCTGCCGCTCCCATTGCAATTTAACAACAAGTAGAACTATTCAGAGGTTATTTGGCCCGTCCAGTTTTAACTCCACATACTGCTGTGTTGATGTAGTGTATTGTCAAAACGTTTGCTTTCTTCCGAGTCGACTATTAAACGAACAGCTCCACCAAAAAAAACCTTCAACTTGTCAGTTCTGCTCATCGTCCTTATATCAAACATCTGGAAACATGTAATACAATATAAATTGGAAATAGTCTATAGATGTAGTCATAGATGTGATAATAGTAAATATATTGTCAGGTAAACACTAAACATTTACTTATTATTATTTTTTTTTTTTTTTTTTTTTTTTTTTTTTTTTTTAAATCCTAAAGGACTGGATAGAGTAGGTCTAGACCACACTATAATTTACAAAGACATCAAAGTAATCTTGAGTTAAAAGTTACTTTATACTGAAGTAGATTTTTTTTACAATGAAAAAAACATGTCAGATATCTTGCAAGCAACCTGGTATTTAAAAAAATAAAAATAAAAAAACACAGATGTCAAAACTGCTTGTGACCACAGAGTTTACAGTTAAAATCCTTAAGATCTTAATGAAATGCTGCTTTTTTGAATTCAGATTGCCTTCACAGGCACAGGAGATCCACTGGAGAAGATGCATGCATGGAAGCCAGAATTACCATGTCTAATTATCTTATTGATACTGTATAACCCTCACTGTTCACTATTCACTCTATCACAGGCATATCAGGGCTGTAATAGGTTACTCCTAATGGCAACCAAAAATGTCCTTCCGTTTCACATTAGGCAAAAGATGGGGTGGCTTTTATTGTGAAACAGTCACAGGAAATTAAATGCATTTGTCACTGAGGTCAGCGCTGACTGCAATCGTTCATTAACAATGCATCTACAAACCAAGACGACAGTCATATTTTTGACATTTTTGGACAGTTAATCAGAGCATTGCGGGGATAACTGAACAAGGAGGAGCAGCCACAGTCAGCTGCACAACTCCAACTCCTCACCAACTCTCTGCTGTTGGGTGGAAAACTACTCACAATGTGTGCAGCAATTAAATCAGCTTGCAGTTGCTTCATTATTGACTTCTTTACTTCAAAACAATGCGAGTTTGTTTAGCTCTTCTGTATTTCTGACTAAGTTGCTGCTAAATAAGGGTGTATGCCAGCAGTGGAAGAAGTATTTATATCCTTTACTTAAGTAAGTTAAGTACCAGTACCACACTGTAAAAATACTCTATTACAAGTAAAAGTCCTGCATGGAAAATGGTACTTAAGTAAAAGTATATAAGTATCATCAGGAAAATATACATAAAGTATTCAAAGTAAAAGTACTCAATGCAGAAAAATCCTCACATTTTAGAAACTGGAAACGATCCAAACTGTTCTGTCAATCAAATAATCAACAAGTGTTTAATGGTCTAATCATTTCAGCTGGACTTATAGGCCGTTATAGTGTTGGGTAGTTTTATGTATAATAAAACATCGTATTTTATAAACTACATGTGTTTTTGCGTGCAAAAAAATGCACTTGCTGTTACCACAGTAACAGCATGTGTTGCCAAACCAAACAAGACTGACATTTTGAGAAGTGTAGCTTACGTGAAGTTTAAATATCGAGGGATACCTGGGAGTGTCCGTGGCTCTGGGGAAGGAGGGGGCAGCAGGCTGGCTGTTGGGAGACACACCTCCACCCCCCAGGCTCAGGGCGGAGCTGTAGTCCAGCAGAGGTGACTGGAAGGCAACATGGGGCTGCTCGGGAGGAGACGTCCCTCCGTCTCGAACACCGGTCTTCACGTTACTGTGGAAGCCTCTGGATGAGATTTGACTCCCTCCTGTCGCCGAAGGCTCCAGCACCCGATGATTCTCTCTTCTGTGCGGTCCCAACTGCCTGATTCGGTCTGGCTGATTTGTGGATTGAGAGAGAAACAAATATAATTGTGTACAACATATTGTCGCTGTCGGGCAGAAAACCCTCGTATCTCTGTGTTTCGTCATTTTATTTTGTTTTCCATAAATCAATGCTATTTGTCAACCTTTACGTCCGTCTGTGGGTTTTACAAACGTTTAAACAGTGACGAGCCGATTTCGTCTGAGGTAAATAGCTCAATAAAATGTTTTCAAAGTAGCCTTCCCCCCCCCCCCCCCCCCCCCCCATTTCCTGTTTTGGACATCCAAGGTTTTCATCAGACAGCGGCGATATGTTGAAAATCCCTTTGATATCCTCCCCCTAACACCAACTTCATCATATTTTCTGCGTGAGTGTTTTACTGTTGTATTAATATTGTCAGGGATCTGGGATTCTGGCCTTTGTCTGCCTTTTGGTGATCGGTTCGGACTGCACTTGCACTTCAAAAAAATACTGTCTATGTTGGCTGAGACACAACCATCAATCACAGATGATGTTCTTGCAAATGTAGCTGGAAGGCAAAAATCCTCAAAAACGTTCAGTGAATTTGTATCCATCCACTGCGAAAAATCAATCCATCTTCTTTACCCAAACTAAATGAGAGCTGGTCGTCAGGCACCTGCTCACCTGTTTCTCAGGATCATTTGCCCCGGTTGCAGCAACCTTCAGGCCCAAATCTTTCTCCCTGCAACAAGGACACACATATAGTATACGGTTGTTTATTTTTATTATTATTAGTTTGACACTAGGAAGCATTCAATGACACTCGGACACATTGCTGCTAATTTCCACAAACTGCGGAACGTCAGCGGATCCGCGGCGGAGTCGATAGGTTTTCATTAAAGTCAATGTGTGTATTTCCACTGACTGCTGACTGACTGACGGCTGCTCCGGCGGTCCTCAGCCCTCCGGAGCAGATACGCAAGAGCTTCTATTTTTGCCGGACGCCAGAGAGCTCCGCAGCAATTCAGCACAGGGATTGTGTGGGACAGGAAGTCGAGCACAGAAAACAAAATAAAACATCCGGTTAATTTTCAAAATAAAATACACCGTGCTCACGGCGGATCATATTTCCCTGCACTACACCTTGAAAACATCATAACGGATGGAAACAGCTACTGTTGGTTTTGTGGTTGTGTTTATAGAAACTACATCCTGTTATATCGTGCGATCATACGTGAATTCGCGAGATCTCGTGGGTCCTCATGACATCAGCTGTCAGCAGGGACGTCGTTAGGCCTATTTTAGGGGGGCTGAAGCTACCCCAAAATGTTCCTAAGCCCCCCTAAATAATAATAAGAACAACAATATCAATAGCCGTATCCTCATTCATATTTACACGCAACAAATGATATATATCCAGCTACAAAAAAAATAGCCGAAAAGTCGCAAGTTAGACATAAGTACAAAGAGTCGTTGTGCTATCAAGATGATGCACCGTCTCGTTGCATTGGTGTGAACTGGCAGCTTTCAGAGCACTGCAGACCGGAGCGTTGCAAGTAACTGGGGATTCATCTAGCCTCGTCGTTACTCTTTGGTCTGAACTCGCTATGCACCCTCCTCTCCACAAACACACACACCGATACACACGCTAATGGTGAAAGGAAGATTGATTACACCTAGTGTGATACAGAGTGAAATTGTAAGTTGTTTTTAATTACCTGCTTACCTTTAGCTACGTTTTCTTCAGGTAAAGGAAAGGAGATATTTTGGTTTGCTATGGAAAACTAAAGTCTAGCTAGAGTGAACGAGGGAAATACAAGAAATGGTTAACTTAGTAAACTAATCACAACTCTTTATTCATTGCCAATAATATAGCCTCTCTATAGTAGGCCTATTCTAAAACAATATCAATCCCCATAGAATGTTGTTGTCACTGAAAACCAAATGTCATAGGGTCCCTGTTAATGATTTTGTACCGTTGTATCCTTCAATTCATTGAGCAGATGAGATGGATATTGGAAGATATTTCAGCAGAGAGAAAGAGAAGCAGGAGATTGGCAGGGCAGTTGATTCTGAGGGAGCCGGCGTGATTGAGGTCAGTAGTGGTTTATAGGTCTAAGGATTGTTTTGTAACAGTAAGCATTTGTTAGCAGGCCTAGGTACTATGCATAGCCTAAACTAAATTATTTCATTATATTTATTATATATGCTAGCTATATTCTAACCAATATAACTTTCTTCATTCACTGGCTGTGATAAATTAAATATGTAAATGTTGCCTAAATGTAGGCTAGATTAAAGATGAGCACATGCCCACAGATACACATGTGAAAATAAAATTAAAGCAATCCTACATACAGTACATACAGTATATACAGTAATCATTACTCCAAATCTTTTATTCCTTCCGCCATCCGGTTATTGTATTTAGACAGTAGCAACTTTAAATAGGATCCGTATTAATATCTTACATGATAAAGTATGCAGTGATGCCTATTTTTTTCTTTTTCTTGTACTGCTATTTGTCATATTTGTTTAACTTACCAACTTATTAGCTGTCTGGCCTCTGTCAGTTTTTTGATAATTTGGATGTTGTTTCATGTGACCAATTTGCATTTCAAAGTCATGAAATTAGCATCAGGGTTTTTTTTTTATCTTAAAGGGTAAGACAGAAGGAACAGAGTAGAAATGGAAGAAGAGGATATGTCTGTCAATTTGTACTTGTTAACATATTGGTTTCTTGACTGGTTGTTGACATAAGTGTAGCTCTAATACAGTAACGAAAGATGTGAGTGCAAAGATTTTGCAAACGCAAGTTACAAATACCCTGGGGGCTAAGCCCCACATGTCTTTCAATCCTAGTGACGTCCCTGGCTGTCAGTCATGGCCGCAGCCGTTGCGCAACAAATCCGGGGCTGGTGGGTATTGAAGGACGGCGGAGCACGGAGCCGACACGCAGCGGAGCCGATCCGCAGACGTTGCCAGAACGTGTTGCCAGTATGGTAGCTGTCCGTATCTTATAACGGACATTCAGCCTTTCAGAGGCTTACATATCATACATTGCAGCATTTGCACAGCTCTGTGAATTTGCCTCATCTACCTGCCATAAATGTTGAAATTATTCAGAAGGGGTAGGTTTGCGACAATTGATTATTTTCCCTAGAATCAATATTTTTTATATAGCAATGATTCACCTAAATATTTTCTGTTTAAGCAGTACCGCTGACGGCGACTACGTCATATCGGTTTCCAAAACAGAGATAGCAGAAAATGCAGAAGTGATGTACTTCTTTAGAAAGGAAATAAATGTCAGATTCTTCTTAGGAAACAATTAGTTTTTAGAAATGTCTCATGATATATTGTCTCTAGAAGTGTATTATTAAACTCTTGTTTTTGTAAAAGAAGGAAAAGAAAATCGCAATACTCAATAGTATCCAATCACAACACCTCTAGAATCGCAATGAATGAAAATTGCAATACAAATCAAATGTATCGTGAACAAAAATCAAATCGGGACAAAAGCATATCGTCCCGGCCCTATTATTCAGCTGTTACATTCATACGTTGTACATGAAAAGACAAGGATCACTGAAAACGCACCTCTTCTTGTTCATATGCTGTTCAGCTATCTGCTCTTGCAGGTCCTGTCTGTAGCGCTCCTTCCTCCTCCGTAAGGCATCTGCTGTATCCGCTGTTCCTGAAAACATGGAATACCAAAAAGGGAGATCATTTCTTTGTAGCAGTTTGGTGCAAGTCTGTTTGGTAGTACATAATTACAGAAAACTGATCTTAAAAATTCTTTACCAACCAATAACTCTGGTATCAACTGTCCTTTCAGAATTAACAACACAAATTTATTTTGTGTCATTTCTTATAAGTAAATGTTCATTAAAAAAAGGTCCCATGGCATGAAATTTTTACTTTATGGAGTTTTTTTTAACATTAATATGAGTTCCTCCAGCCTGCCTATGGTCCCCCAGTGTCTAGAAATGGCGATAGGTGTAAACCGAGCCCTGGGTATCCTGCTCTGCCTTTGAGAAAATAAAAGCTCAGATGGGCCAATCTGGAATCTTCCCTTTATGACGTCATAAGGGGAAAGGTTACCTCCCCTTTCTCTGCTTTGCCCGCCCAGAGAATTTGGCCCGCCCATGAGAAAGAGAGAGACATCATGGCTTGCAAACGAGCAAAGTGGTAGTTGGTCAAGGCCACACCCCCACCCTCCACCTTGCCCCCCCTCTCTCCTCCTCAATAGCATTTAAAGCTACAGACACAGAAATGGCACGTCCTAAATAAAGCTCATTGTGGGACTGGCTTTTAGTGGCTGTAATTCTGCACCAAGGCTGAATTTCGGGAAAGAGACTTCAGATACAGTATTAAAGGACCACTAAGGCCTATATAAAAGCATCCAAAAGCACCATGTCATAGGACCTTTAAACCTTTGATTTTTAAAACAAACTGCAACAGTTGCACAAAACAACTGACCAGAGCCCTTAACATCTGGCTAAAGGAATACAGTTGAAAATTAGCCGGCTGGCTAACACTGGCAAATTTACAGAAATGTTGATTAATGTGCGTTGTCATTATAAATAAAATGTTTGTTTAAATTAAAATGAAAGTCATTTTACCTATTAAAAGGCCAGTGGCAAACTCTGCATCCTCATTTCTGGTCAGTGCTCTCGATCCCCTGCCCACTAGATTCTCCCTCTTCTCCCTGTTAAAAGCCAAATTAAAAGATGGACAGAAAATGATAAATAAGGACAAACAACAAGTCAGCTATTTTATAAGATGCATATTGAACATACATACATTAATAAACGTACCTGCCAGAAGTCCTATTGGATGGTCTACTGTCATAACTGGCCTCAGCCCCTATATGTCTGGGTCTTCTTCCTTCCATCAGCTCCAGCTCCTCCTCCGAGTCCTGGTCCACTAGTTTCCCCAGCCGGTCCCAATGTCTGGAAGGGACTGACGACTGCTCCTCGTCCTCCTCGGGGCGGAGGGTCTTCACCTCAGCGTGGCGTGAAGCCCTGTGTGACCCCCTACTCTCCTCCGTTAGAGTGGCGGCATCCCTCCGTGAGGGGGGGCGCTGTTTCGGAAAACCACCTGCCTGGTTTTCAAGCAGGTGTTGCTGAAGGAAATGCGATTGTAGGAGCAAAATGTTATCAGCTATCAATAGGTCATCATTGATCATAGGGCTGTGCAATTAATCAAATGAAGGTCGCGATTACGGCTCCTAACGATAGGGCTGGGTATGGTTGAAAAATATTCAATACCGGTATCAATACCGTGACTTTGATACCGGGTCCTTAACGATACTTTTTTCCGATACCAATTTTATAAAACAAAAAGAAATAACTTAACACATTACGGCACAAATCTTTTTATTTATTATTCAGCTCCTGCTACGTGAGCCGTCTCTATGTAACGTGGAGTTTTTCCAGCCTGCCTCTACAACGTGCAACGTTAAGACAGCCAATCAGCAGCTTCATTAGATCTTGGTAGAGGCATGCTGCATGCTTAGTCACCCACTGACGCTGATGAGATTTACTCCTTAGGTATCAAAATTGGTATTGAATGATGAGGCATTTTTCGATACTAGATACTAAGGAGGCAATTCGGTCGGCGCCTAAGAAGTATTGAATTCGGTACCCAGCCCTTTGTAACGATCACAAAGACAACGTGATCGAGAAAAAGGATTATTTTGCACATTACATTTTGCAAGTAAACTCTTACTTTGTCTCAAAGGCTAAGCTCACTCAGCCAATAGTCAGCGAGGACCTGTTTGTGGTATCTGGTGACATTTCAAAATCAGCGCGAGTTAGAGCTGCACAACATATCTTTTTTATTATTATCGTCATCACGACATCAACTGGCGCACTATACATATCGTGATAGGCTGCGACATGTCGCGAAAGACACTCCGAGATTTTTTGTGTCAGTTGAAAGAACATATCAGTAGAAAACTGCACTTTTAAATGTTACCGTCGTTCTTTTTTTAGTTGGTGCCTTTTTAGGTTCAATTCATTGTTCAATTTGTTCAATAAATAAATAAATGTAAAAGGATTTCCTTTCATTTGTTTCAAAATCAACATGCAATTTGTTGTATTTTAGAAGAATACTGAACGCGGCAGAAATGCAGACCTGAGTACATTTTAATATCTACTTATTTATCGCAAGTAATATCGTTATCGTGATTTTCAACAACCCTCGCGCATATTTTCCTCATATGTTGCAGCCCTAGCGCGAGGGTACCTGCCAACAGGTACCCTTTTTTAGTATCATCTCCATCAAGGTTCCAAACGAGCTGAGGCGATACCAAAAGGTGACGTGAAACCTGCAGACTGCTGATTGGTCGGAGAGAAACGTCACTAATCACTGCGTCATCATTGCTAGCGCCAGACGGGTGTCCTGAATAGACCTGCCGTGTTTAAATAGTTGTTTTTTTTGCCTCCAGCTTCTCTTGAAACTAAATTTGTCTTCTGGCTGTGGCAACAGCCACATGCAGAGAGTCAAAAACAACACACCTTCGACTGTGTGTGTGTGTGTGTGTGTGTGTGTGTGTGTGTGTGTGTGTGTGTGTGTGTGTGTGTGTGTGTGTGTGTGTGTGTGTGTCGAGTTAGGTCACGGCAGTTTCCTGCGGCGGCGCTACGACAACCAGCCACGCTCGCCTCACGCATGAGGCGGTACTAAATCTGCACTGGAAAAAGGCAGAGTCGAGCCGAGAAGAGTCGAGCAGTGGAAATTTCCATGTAACGGAAAAACGCCATAACTGTGGACGTCACAATTTGTTGTTTTTTTTTTTTTTTTTTTTTCAAACAATTGGGACTATCAATGTTTGAATTTGTACTACTACCACTTGGACTGGCAGAAGCCGGATGATTCAATGGTTTATCCATTCATCTTAGCTATTATTTCAAGCATTTATATATTACTTTTAGCCAAATATTTCAACTTCTCTGCTCGCTTTGTAACTAGTTTTCACTATGTGACACTTTGAGTCACATAGTGTTCAGGTGTTATAGCTGATGTATTTTTGTAATCAAATTGTAATTTCCTTCTCTCTTTTTTTCTCCAAATGAGTTGAGCTACTGTATGTATGGATATATGCAGTGGATACATCTTTCCATGTATCCATTGAAAACTGCAGAAGTACCCCCTGGGGAGTACATGTACCCCTAGTTGGGAATCAATCTTTTTTTACCTTGTAAAAAAGGTGCATTATGCACATTATGGGAAATAAACACAGGCCTTTTGGATCTTTTATTGAATCTTTATCTATGAAGAATGAAGCACAAGGTTTTCACCTACTCCGTTCAAATTGCTCTTCCATAGATTTTGGCAGCCATCCAGTAATAAGGAGGACTCTCAGTTGTTTTTGTTAATAAAAAAATAAATAAAAAATAAAAAGTTGCGAGTAAAACAGTCATAGTTTATAGTTAAATGTGTGATATGCCAGCAACAGTCAGATTTGTGTAAAAACATAATTACCCTGTCCAGTCAAAGACATGATTTTCCAATCACCTGACATCATCAAGTCATTAAAAGAGACACATTTACCTTGATAGATTTCCTGTTATTGAGGTGAATTAATGGTCCCAGCTCTGCATGGTCAAAGTGCTTTTTCTGTAACATAAAATGCTAGTATTATGATTTCAACATTGTTAATTTTACCCTTCCTACAACAGATTCAACAAAAAAAAAAAAAAAAAACGGTGCTGACCTGAGGATCAAGTGAACGCTGAAATCTAAAGCTAAAAAATTGTAATATAGTGTGTTTCTATACTGTATTTTTATTCCATAACACTTTGTGATTAACAGCATATCCAGAACAGAGAGAGGAGTTGATGCCAGGTTTTCATATGACATGACATCATGCAGTAGATGAAGTCTACTTCATTCAGTAGATGAATGATTTCCAGACTGTAAACATTGCGGAGGATACCTGAACACTGCAGAGATCATGGGATACTGAGAGCTTCTGAGGATACACCCACTGTGTCCTAAAGTACTTAAAGAAAAAAGGTTTCTGCATTTCATGACCTCATTTGGAGGGGTCTGGATCACAGCACAGGTCTGTGTTTCGGCTCTCATAACACTCCGGGGAAGTGATATCTACAGTGAGGAAAATAAGTATTTGAACACCCTGCTATTTTGCAAGTTCTCCCACTTGGAAATCATGGAGGGGTCTGAAATTGTCATCGTAGGTGCATGTCCACTGTGAGAGACATAATCTAAAAAAAAAAAAAAAATCCAGAAATCACAATGTATGATTTTTTTAACTATTTATTTGTATGATACAGCTGCAAATAAGTATTTGAACACCTGTCTATCAGCTAGAATTCTGACCCTCAAAGACCTGTTAGTCTGCCTTTAAAATGTCCACCTCCACTCCATTTATTATCCTAAATTAGATGTACCTGTTTGAGGTCGTTAGCTGCATAAAGACACATGTCCATCCCATACAATCAGTAAGAATCCAAATACTAACATGGCCAAGACCAAAGAGCTGTCCAAAGACACTAGAGACAAAATTATACACCTCCACAAGGCTGGAAAGGGCTACGGGGAAATTGCCAAGCAGCTTGGTGAAAAAAGGTCCACTGTTGGAGCAATCATTAGAAAATGGAAGAAGCTAAACATGACTGTCAATCTCCCTCGGACTGGGGCTCCATGCAAGATCTCACCTCATGGGGTTTCAATGATCCTAAGAAAGGTGAGAAATCAGACAGGACTACACGGGAGGAGCTGGTCAATGACCTGAAAAGAGCTGGGACCACCGTTTCCAAGGTTACTGTTGGTAATACACTAAGACGTCATGGTTTGAAATCATGCATGGCACGGAAGGTTCCCCTGCTTAAACCAGCACATGTCAAGGCCCGTCTTAAGTTTGCCAATGACCATTTGGATGATCCAGAGGAGTCATGGGAGAAAGTCATGTGGTCAGATGAGACCAAAATAGAACTTTTTGGTCATAATTCCACTAACCGTGTTTGGAGGAAGAAGAATGATGAGTACCATCCCAAGAACACCATCCCTACTGTGAAGCATGGGGGTGGTAGCATCATGCTTTGGGGGTGTTTTTCTGCACATGGGACAGGGCGACTGCACTGTATTAAGGAGAGGATGACCGGGGCCATGTATTGCGAGATTTTGGCGAACAACCTCATTCCCTCAGTTAGAGCATTGAAGATGGGTCGAGGCTGGGTCTTCCAACATGACAATGACCCGAAGCACACAGCCAGGATAACCAAGGAGTGGCTCTGTAAGAAGCATATCAAGGTTCTGGCGTGGCCTAGCCAGTCTCCAGACCTAAACCCAATAGAGAATCTTTGGAGGGAGATCAAACTCCGTGTTTCTCAGCGACAGCCCAGAAACCTGACCGATCTAGAGAAGATCTGTGTGGAGGAGTGGGCCAAACTCCCTCCTGCAGTGTGTGCAAACCTGGTGAAAAACTACAGGAAACGTTTGACCTCTGTAATTGCAAACAAAGGCTACTGTACCAAATATTAACATTGATTTTCTCAGGTGTTCAAATACTTATTTGCAGCTGTATCATACAAATAAATAGTTAAAAAAATCATACATTGTGATTTCTGGATTTTTGTTTTTAGATTATGTCTCTCACAGTGGACATGCACCTACGATGACAATTTCAGACCCCTCCATGATTTCCAAGTGGGAGAACCTGCAAAATAGCAGGGTGTTCAAATACTTATTTTCCTCACTGTATGTTAAGCATCGTTTCCGCCACGCAGTCCGGTTCGGTTTGTTGCACAATAGAACGGTTATTTTTGCGTTTGCATTGTCAAAGTTTGCGGATGGTACCAATAGAACCGCTCCATTCCGTCCTGTTCCTTCGTTACCCCTCTGCTGAGGTACATAGTACACTGGTCCGATACTAAAAAGGCGGAGCTAGAAACACAGCTGTCGGCGACTGGTGCAGACGTTCCTCTGTCCCGTTGGAGAAGAGGAAATACTCCATCGTGATCCATCACATGTCATGTTTTCGATATTTGAGTGGCTCCCATCAAGGCGCAGACTCCGCTGTCAAGGCTGTAAGACCCAGAGGAGGAAGGGGACCTTTGTCCCCAGGGATGTCCAGCTCCTAAACTCCCCAATAACACGAAATGTGATTGGCTGCGATATAAGTTGCATGTTGGTCTCATTTGTAGTCATAATATAGTGAGTAAATATTTGGACTAGCGAAAGAAAGACCTACAACAACCCAGAATAATTTTTTTTTTTTTTTTTTTTTTTTTAAACCATCCTAAAGCGCATTTCAGTGAGCATTAGAGGTTATTAGAATAGAGTGCTACATGGATGTAGGACAATAAAGACCTGTAAAGACCTCAAATACAATACTGCAGCGAATTTTAAACCTTTTAAGGCCTAAAATTTTGATTTTGAAATTTAAGACTTTTTAAGAGGTGGAAAGACAAAACTGATCTAGTGTTAGGGACGTGTCTGTATGAGTTCCCTACGGTTCTTAAGGTACTATACCCAAAGTGTATGATGGAAACGCAGCTTTATAGTAAAATTGAGCTAAATTTAAAACTAGAAAATATTAGAAAATATTGACAGATGTAGAACAAAGCCTGAACTCAGCTTCCAGCTTGTCTGCAACAGCCAAACACACTAGGGATGCACCAAATCCAGGATTCGGGTTTGGATTCGGCCCAACCTTGGAATTTGTTTCCACCAAACCGAACCCTACTTGCACTACACGGGAAGGTGTTTATGTAGGATGTGAGAAAGTGAAAATGTAACTCCTGAGCAAAAAAAGCGCCGCCAGGCAGCACCCCCAGCCAAAAGAAGGCGACCCAAGCCGAGCCACACGCCCCACCCGCAATGCCGACTTGTCCCGCGGCGGCAAGGACCCCAAACAACACACAGCATCGCCGCCGCCAAAACACCTGCACATGAAACATCCGAAAGAATACGAGCCGTGCATGGAGGAATCCACAGACAGCAGCCAAAATGCCGCAACTTCAGGTACGGCAAAGGAAGGACAGTGCCTCTCCCAGGCTGTCAGCTGTTCTCTCAGCAAATGAGTCTCCCTACAGTGGGAGCGGAGCGACCGGATGGCCGGCTGCTGCTCATTAGCTTTCTAATTTCACCCACCCAATGTGCCTTCATCTTACATCTGGCGATAGCGACGTGCTTTCCTACAATGTGAAAAGAGCGTGTGAATTCCACATTAAGTTGTTAGATTTAACTATTTTAGAGGCTGTGGACGTTTTTTTTTTTTTTTTTAACTTCATTAATGTGTTTACTGCGTTAATGGACTGAGGATGGGAGTAGGATTAGGCATTCGGATTCGGCTGAACCCTAAAAATCTCGATTCGGTGCATCCCTAAAACACACATGAGTAAACAGGTAAGTGTGCAACAGTCACCTGAGCCATGTAGCGCCTGTAGTCCATCCGGAGCTCGTGCTGCAGCCTCTGTTTCTTCCTCTCATACTCGACACCGAGCGGTAGACCCACAGTGCAACTCTCCTCTGACAAAACACATCCATCAATTTTTAATAGAGACGCGATGGGAAGAGTTACGTGCCAAAACAAGACAACTGCCACTTTAAAAGAAACAACATATCTACTCTGACAGACATAGCTCACGTGACAACAAGACACATTGTGGGCTACTATTAATGATAGACTATTAGGAGATCGCCATTTGCTCATCTTCTTTTTTGAAAACAATCAAGAGTTTAAAAAGGAGGGAAAAGTGGTTATGAACTGTACCTTTGCCCTGAGCTATAGACTTGGGAGGGATGTTCTCCTTAACGGTGGACCCATAGGCTCTGTGGGGTTTTGCCTGTCAGTCAAAAATAGAGGATTAGATTAGATTCAACTTTACTGTCATTGTGCAGAGTACAAGTACAAAGACAACAAAATGCGGTTTGCGTCCAACCAGAAGTGCAAAAAGAGCAGAAAAGTGCAATGTGATATACAAGTATAGACAGGACAAGAAGGAGGCATATGAATCAATGTCCGTGTCAGCTCCTTCTGGCCACACTTTGACTGTCCTTACTGTTGGTTTCACACGTTTGATGAGTGCTGAATACTTCCTACCATGTTTGTGGAGACTTGATCTAAAGTCATGCATTGAAAGATATCCGCAATAAGATGGCTGTAAATACGTTGTCCCCGTGCTCTGTTCAGAACTTTACGTTTCCAAACAAATACTAAAATACTTTCCATCATTTACAATTAAAAACTTTTTGCATCCCCATAAAATGAAGTGATTGAAGCCGTGTTTACTTTTTAATCAAGGTACCCCAAGGTTTAATTTAAGACTATTTTTAAGACCTTAGAAGATTTAAAACCAACTTCATGAACATAGTAGCACAAGTTGGTAGGATATAATGGAATATCAGAAAGGACTTTAGGCTATAAAAATAATTGTTTACCAAGTACTTGAACTTAATACAACATTTTATTGTAGTACTCCATATATCCATGCTTTGCGATGAAAACAATAGAGTTATTTAATCTTATGAAAGGACGTTACAAATGTTAGACTTTCTACAGAAATTAAGGACTTTTAAGACCATCTTTTTAAAATATTATATTTAAGAATCAGCTGGTACCATCACATGATGCACCTTAGGGGGAGATATATATAAAAAACAATAATATTAATGAATGTACACGAACAGTCAAATGTTTGGGGTCACTTAGAAATTTCCATTCCACTCCAGACAGAATACCAGCTGAGATCAGTTGCATTGTTTTTTTTAATCAGGGAAGCAGTTTTCAGATTACTTTATGTGCTTACATAATTCCAAAAGGGTTCTTGACTGTTGTAGAAAGAAGTGGCTGATCTTTAATGCAATATCTACATTGCCCATTATCAGCAACCATTCATCCAATGTTCCAAAGGCACATTCTGTTTACTAATCTGATATCATTTTAAAAGGCTAACCGAGAAAACATTGGAGAACCCTTTTGCAATTATGTAAGCACATAATGTAATCTGAAAACTGCTGCCCTGGTTAAAAAAACAATGCAGCTGATCTCAGCTGGTATTCTGTCTTCTGGAATGGAAAATTCTAAGTGACCCCAAACTTTTGATCGGTAGTGTGTGTGTGTGTGTGTGTGTGTGTGTGTGTGTGTGTGTGTGTGTGTGTGTGTGTGTATATATGTATGTATGTGTATATATAAAAAGTATAAAGTGGTTATTTATCGCAGACCAGTTTAGAATCACCTTTATTTCCATGTAAGGAGGGTCTTGTTCTAAACTGGCTATATCCTCAGCCATTCTCGCCTTCCGCTCTCTGATGAAGTTCTCCAGCTCATCATCCATCTCCTTTTGGCAAAGTCATACAACCCAACTGAGAACAAAAAAATGCAGTGTTCGGCATAAAATATAACAGCGTCGCATAAAACCCTGAAAAATGACGAAAACTCAAAATTGAGATATAGATAGATAGATAGATAGATAGATAGATAGATAGATAGATAGATATATAGAGAATAGTAGGGCTGGTCAATATATCGATATGATATCAATATCGTGATACGAGACTAGATATCGTCCTAGATTTTGGATATCGTAATATCATGATATGACATAAGTGTTGTCTTTCCTGGTTTTTAAAGGCTGCATTACAGTAAAGTGATGCACTTTTCTGAACTTACCAGACTGTTCTATTATTTGCTTTTTCCCCACTTAGACATTACATCCACATTACTGATGATTATTTATCTAAAATCTAAGTGTGAAGATATTTTGTTGAAGCACCAATTGTCAACCATAGAATAATCGCTGCAATATCGATATTGAGGTATTTTGTCAAGAATATCGTGATATCTGATTTTCTCCCCATCGCCCAGCCCTATTTAATAGGCCTAACAACCATTTGAAAAAAGGGGATTTTAACTATGTGCTATGGAGGACCAAATGTATACAGGGTTCAAATCCAAAGACTACAGCAGATGATTTAACTACGTTATATTAGTTTTCTAGCTAGTTCTCCTCTTTCTAATAAGTGCTAATCAATTCAATCACCTGCAAACTGGAATAAGAAATATCAGTTTTGTACTGCTGTGAGGCACTCTGCAGTTGACTTTACTGGTGCGTTTATCTGTGGAAATCCAGGAAAAGTCCGTTTTGGGGCCTTTCAACACTGTCTTATGTGCCATTAAAGTTTGTTTTTAGTGGCGATATAGTGGTCACATGCACCTGAAGGGCAAGTCGGTAACATTACTGTCTCTTTAATTTTTCGTTGTCCGGCAACCACAACGAACACGATAGCGTCATATTCCCAAATAACATTTACCCTTTTAACGGTATTAGCTTAGCGGCTATCGTCATACACACAACTATATAATTATTAGTAGTATAATAAGACCAACGTTAATACGTTTACCACGTTGTATGGAATAAAGGTTATTTTGTTAGTTTAAAGTAACCTATAGCGTTATCTTACGTTAGTTAGCTTGTTAGCTTTAACCAATGGAAAAGCAAACCCAAAGTAAAGCCAATAAGAACGACGCAAAAATTAGGAAAGCTAACCTCAGCTAATGACGAACGTCAGCTCCTCGCCCAGCTAGCGTTCGCTTTCTAAGGTAAATGTTATTCTCGTTAATACTAAACAAAACCTACCATTGAACGATGTTTGAATATGACATTACCGCCGGATAAGGCAATGTTTGCTAGCTGGCAAATGTTGGCAGCGCCTCGGTCGTCTGCTTTGAGCCCAACATCACAAGAAAGTCTCTCATAATAGTGCACTAACGTAACTTCCGGCTTTTAAATGTCAAAGTAAAACCCCATGTGAGAAATCCAGATGCACTGTCCCCTTGGGCCCACCATTGATATTGTTATATCTCAGCTGGTTATGCAATTCTGCAACTCTGAAAGCATTTGACGTGCCTCATAGTCCTCTACTTAATGTGTTTTTCATGTTTTTTTGTTTGTTTGTTTGCTTTTGTCTTTGTTTTCTTTCTTACATGTGACACTAGCGATTTTACTGTATATTGATATACTGTTGTTGATTTCATGTTTTTCTTTTTAGATGTGTGTGTATATATATATATATATATATATATATATATATATATATATATATATATATATATATATATATATATATTAGTTTACTCAATGAATTGTATGTATGTATTTCTTCTCACATTATTATCCTTGGTGCTTTGGCAATATTGTTATTTCTGACAAGTTATTCTTTTTGACTCTAATATGGTTCCATTCTAAAGCATTTAACACACTGATACACGTCTCATGCGATTGAAATTTCCTAACTGGCGGAATAGACAACCAAAGCAGGTCACAAGAGCAGCTCACTTGCATTTGTAAAATTACACCACTGTTTGAAAGTTAGAAATTATCTGCCGCATGTCTTTAGTTGCTTAATGTGTTGCTGTGGTTAATGGAATTTTTCCCAGAAATGTTGTTCTGTAAAGCCCAATCTTTGACGACACATTTTATGCTCTTACTTTGAAGGCAAAGTGATACACTTCCTGTCTTTACTTTCTGTAACTTGACATGTCGTGGCTCAGCTGTGTGGCATCTCATCTCAGTTTACTGAGAGCTGCACCAATGCTCACGCCCACTTCCCCCCAGACTCCATCCACTTTTGGGGAACACATGTTGCATTCATGTCCTTTGAACAACCTGTCAAAGCCTTTTGCAAACACACTATTCTGGTGTGTGTGTGTGTATATATATATATATATATATATATATATATATATATATATATATATATATATATATATATATATATATATATATATGGTCAGGAATGAACACTTATTATCCACTAACAGTTGAAGACTTTAAGCAAGTACTACTTGTTTTAAATCATTTAAATTCAAACACTAAGTTCATCCCGTGTTATATAAATGCAGATACCACTGAAAAAAAGAGAGGGTTGAAAGGTTAAGTGGCAGTAAGGTCTTTACAGCTGCTCACTTTACTCATTTTCTTGTGCATTAAATTGGTGAATTTATAACATTTAACATTACTTTCATATACTATCTTAATATCTGTAAAAAATCTTAGTTCTTAACGTACACCTCTGGTGCAACTCAGACACATCATCAGTGATGTATCCTGGGTTCACTGGGTGTTTCGGGTCTCACAACATCGTACACCCTTGCCCAGGCGATGAGCTTGTATGATCCACGGATTGCCCCGCTTGATCCACAGCCATCTTGACGCCTTTTCGGCGGCGGCCGTGATGTTCTCGACAGCTTTCCTGATGTGCAGTCCCTTCACTCCAAGCATCTTGAGGGCCCTGATGAGTGACTGGCCAACAAATCCTCTGCACCCGACCTTGATGGGATTGCACCGGGTCCTCCACCACCTGCTTCGGCATTCGCCTGCCAGCTCCTCCTACTTGGCCTTCTTCCTCTCAAAAGCCTCCTCCATCCTGTCTTCCTAGGGAACAGTCAACTCCAGCAGGACCACTTGCCT
Organism: Zingel zingel; assembly: GCA_023566125.1. NCBI lineage: Eukaryota > Metazoa > Chordata > Actinopteri > Perciformes > Percidae > Zingel > Zingel zingel. The sequence goes on from CM042323.1 coordinate 5,615,897, forward strand.
TGTTGTTTCTGACACCAGGACATTGTCTGGCCTGAGCGTGGTCACTGCGATGTTTTCTGGGAATTTGAGCTGTCTCCCAAGGTCGACCTTCAGCTGCCAGTCCCATGCTGTTGCAAGCAACCCCCCTGATTGATTCAGGCGCTGGTGTGGCTTCTCCACGGCTTTAACAAAGGCGATGTTCTGTCTTGCTCTACTGCAAGCGACCCCAGTGCTGATGACCTCTGCAATGACCCTCAGCACTTGGTCGTGGCGCCAACGGTAGCGCCCATCTCCCAGTGCTCTTGGGCAATAGCTCAAGATGTGCTTCAATGAACCTCCTTTCTGGCAGAGTGGGCACTGTGGTGTGTCTGCCAAGCCCCAGCGGAAGAGGTTGGATGGACTGGGGAGAATGTCATAGACATGGGCCTTGTTGAAGCGAGATCTTGGATTGCTCATGAGTCCTGCCCGTCCAGATGTCACTGCCCCACCAGCTCACTGTGTCGCAGCCGTGACTCAGCCTGGTCTACTGCCTCCGGTTCTGACCTCTATGCCTGCCGAGGAGACCTTAATGTCACTGGAGTCTCTGTACAGTAGCACCTCTTTTGCTCAGGATACCATAAACTCTTCCATCAGACTGCTGAAGGACAGTTTCAGCTTGTTCTTCCTCCCGTACAAGGCGATGTCACTGAGGCTTCGCCTAGCCACTTCCGCAGGGAACAGCTGACTTTCCTCTCGAAGCATTCAACGATGGTAATTGGCACGTCATAGACCAGCAAAGGCCAGAGCAGTCGGGGCAGGATGCCGTGCTGGTAGATCCAGGCTTTATATTTATCTGGCAGTCCTGACTTGTCCACAGCCGTCAGCCAGGTATTCAACTGGTTGGTGGTTGTCTGGAGTGCTGTGGTGTCCTGTAGGGTGCAGTTGTAGATCTTGCCCAGACTTTTAACTGGCTAGCTTGAAGTCCATCGCTCGAGCCCTTGGAGGATTCATCTGCACCCCAGAACCGATGTGGTCACCGTCAGATCATCCATAAATGCTTTGATGGGGGGCTGCCCTATGCCCAACTTGGCGAGTGGGCCTCTGCACTCCACCTCTGCTGACTTCACCAGCATATTCATCGCCAAGGCAAACAATATCACGGAAATAGTGCATCCAGTCATAATGTCCTTCTCAAGCTGATGAAATGCATGTTTCCGCTCCAGAGGTGACTCTCAAAGTGAAAGAATTGTAATAGTCCAGTATGAGGTTCTTGATCTTGTCTGGAAAGTGGTGTCGGTCAAGTGAGGTTTCCACCAGCCTATGCGGGATTGACCCGTAGGGGTTGGCGAGATCGAGCCAGAGGACTGGCAGATCCCCTTGCCTTCACATGCCTCACGTAACTGCTGGGTGACAACTCCTGTATGCTCTACGCATCCTGTCATCTTTGGGACTCCCCACTTCTGCACAGAGGTGTTGATGTACGTGTTCCTCAGACGGAACTCTGACAGGCGTCAGGCATCAGTACTAAAGAATATTTTGCCCTCGACACTGAGGAGCGAGATGACTCTGAACTGCTCGATGGTGCTTGAGCTCTCCTCCTTCGGAATTCAGACGCCCTCTGCGTGTCGCCACTGCTGTGCCACCTTCCCCCTTCTCCAGTGACCTTGATGAGTTTCCATAACCTCTTCAAGAGTCTGGGGCACCTCTTATAGACGACGTACGGCACTCCACTCGGGCCTGACGCTGGGCTGGTTCTAGCAGCCTTGACAAATAATTTACAGTTTTATACGATCGCTATGACAATTTTTTCAATTCTTTTAACAGCTTTTCTAAACTCTTAACACACCAACACACCTACAACACACAATTGGCAAAACAGTTCATTTCATTCTCAATATCACACATTGGAAACTAAACTCCAACACTGATTTTCAAAATACAATAATACACTAACACAATGTACTATGTCTACCAAAACAATGCAATTATGTCTCAAATCAAATAATTCTTCCAAAACACTAACACATGTTCTCTTCCAACAGGAACATTTAGTCAATCATTGCACAATGTCATACAAAACACTAACATCACATGGAATTACAGAAACTACATTATTTGATGTGTCAGGTCTGCCCTTATACAAAACTGTAATAATAGACAATAGTATATTGTATTGAGCATAGATTGTGTTTTGCACTTCAGTTTCTCTTGAAGCCTTTCCACATTTTTATTTTGTTGGGTTTAGTAAATGCATGCATTGTTTCTTTTGCTGCAGAAATTCAATACCGAAAATGAATGACCCATCTCAGAGTAGCTTTATAGAATGTACGGTCTATGAAAAAAAGAAGACAGAGACAGAATTTTCCTAGTACTTCTAGTCTTCCTCTCCCTCGTGCAGGCATTTTCCTCCTTTCTTTGTGTTCATCTATATTGTTCAAATAGGACCTCTTTTATGTACTACCATATGGTCATGCAATTGAAAGAACCTCAACACCTGAGTGTGTTTCCTAGAAGGGAATCAGCTGTGATCGATCTATTTGCATAACTTCAATCAGCTGTTTCTCAGTAGCAATGGAACAAAATCCAGGGGATATATTTGTGTTTCAATTTACAATATGAACCGCTGTTCACTTTGACTTTAGCCTTTAAGTTAGGTTTAGAACATGTTATCTGTTCTGTATACAGAGTGAAAGCATTTGTAAATTTGGTAGTAAAGATCCATTGTTTTGGTCTTGGTTGAGCTTGTTTGTAGAAGAAGTTCAAGCATTTTAAATTTGTGTTAACTGTATGCATTTAGTGTCAAAGCAACAAGAAATGTGTTAATTGTATAGCCTACACAGACAGATGTTATGCTAACTGTGTTAAGAGTTTAGGAAAGTTGTTACAAGTTTTGAAAAAATTGTCACAGCAATCGTAAAAAACTGTAAATAAGTTATTTTATGTTATGTATTTTTTTACAAAAAGTGGGGGTAGTCTAAACTTCTTGGGAGAGCAATGTAAGGTCTTGTATTTTATTTCATCACTTGTGAAACCTAAAAAATAATCAAATATATTCCCCATTGTAGATTTATATTTTATTTCATTTATCATTTGTGAGAGAGAAAAAAATCCAATAGTTACACTATATATATATATAAAAAAATAAATCCGCGTCAAGGGAGGGTTCAATTAAAATATGAATAATGCTGAGGATGGCCTTTTTAAAAAATAAAAAGGATTCAGCCCTAGAACTAGACTTTAGTCTTCTGCTTCAGGAAGCTGGCTCAATGGAAAGTCTGTGTCAATAATATTGATATTTTATATTCACAAGATATTTAATGGCTATTTAATTCTAGCAAATCTTGTAGTTTCAAAGACCATTTTAAGAAAACAAAAATGCCACATCCACTTTTTGTTTGCAGTTTATTGCTTATACAAACGCTCTCTAAACAATTTGTGGTAAAAATAAAATCTATCAATAATAATCATAAATAAAATCATCACAATAACTTTTACACGACATTATATTGCACAATTATAAGCCTTAACGAGAATCACAGAACACAAGTGTTGTTGCTCAGGTTGTGTGTAGGAGGAATGTTCACAGCTCTGTGGGCAATGACACACTGGTTGCCTTCAGAGGGTGACAGGAAATCTGAACTTCTGTGGTCTTTGCTGCATTTAAATCAAGGTCTTTAGATAAACTGATGACCAAACGGTCAAGTAATTTCCTTTCACAAATTGTTACTCTGCCTTGTAATGTATATACCGCCATAATTTACACAGGAACTAAATATTTGTTGTGGTACAGATCTGATGTTTCAGTGCTACTGAAATAACAAAAAAAAAAAAAAAAAAACTGTACACGTAAGTCACATAATGTCAAAAATACAATTTGTTCTTGTGTGAATGTGGACTTTCAGGTATAAATGTGATCTGTCTAGTTAGACGGCTGCCCAAATAGGAAAAAGTCAGGCTCCATGTGGATTTCTCCTTGTTCAGAACAGAAAAGTTTAGATCTGTACCACAACAAAGTCAAACAGCAGCCCCTTTAAGTCTGGTCATAGCTCAGCTTTTCATCATTTCACAGCAAAGTTCTACCGACAGAATCAGCATGTGTCTCAGTTCTAACCAACACAGCTGCTTTCTGTCTGAGGTTGAACCAAAAGGCCATCTCAATAGCCTAGCTGGCTTGGCAGTTTATGATTGGACAGCTACAGATAGGCCTGAAAGATCCAAAGATTTTGTGTGTGTGTGTGTGTGTGTGTGTGTGTGTGTGTGTGTGTGTGTGTGTGTGTGTGTGTCTTCAGATGTTGTCCACCTCCGCGCTGAGTTCAGGGCACACTTCCTTGAGTAACATTTCCATCAAGACCTGAGACAGTGAGACAAATGATTATGTTTGCGGCTGTAGTTACATTTTATATAATCAACTGTATGAAATCTTGACATTTGTCTGACATAGTATGTATTATTCTTACATAGAGAAGATGTTTGTTGGCGTTAGCCTCCTGCAGGGCATTGAAGATCTTGATGATTCCGTAGCGGACATTCTGCTGGCCAACTAAATTTGCTAGTGCATCTGTTGTAAAAGATCATATTGAAACAAAGTAAAGAGGTCAGACATGTTCATAGGTTTAAGATCTACAGGGCATGTTTATGGCGTCAGGATTAAGTCATATCTTGCAAGCGTGATAAAACATGCTCCACAGGGTGCTTTTGGTAGATCACCTGGTTGAGCGTGCGCCCCACATACAGAGGCTCAGTCCCTGCTGCAGCGGCCGCAGGCTTGGTTCGGACCTGCGGCCCTTTGATGCATGTCATTCCCCCTTCTCTCTCCTCTTTCACGTCTAAGCTGTAATATCAAATAAAGGCCTAAAATGCCACACAAAAACGAATAATAATCTTAAAAAACATGCTCCAAAGCAAATCAAATTTATTTCACAAATGTAATTCACGCAAGGACAAAATCCATTTCAAGAGTAAGAGCATGCATTTCCCTCCAGCACTAAAGAAGCCACTCTGACGCGTGTGCTGGCTGCTCTGTGCGCTTGCTGAATAGTTTTATACACGCAGGTGCCATTCTTTGCCTCTCCCTAGGTTTTGTTTCAAAGTCGAAGCTGCCTCTACCTCACCGGGTTGTTGAGAATTGATGTGCGAAGATTAGTCTGCGTGTGTGAAATGATATAATTTGCTCATGAGCATGTTTTTATCCCGCTCACAAGATAGGACATAATCCTGACACCATACATGTGATGCACGGGTTTCAGTTGCTACCTGGGATATTGTCAAGTAGTTTCTGTTGAGCCCGTTCCTTAGTTTCACTGCGTTCAATGTCAGTTCGGACCTTGACGTGTGGCGCCAACTTCCCGCAGGGCCAGAAGGTGTCTCTGAACACACTGATGTAACACACCGACATCTGTTCAGAGAAGATCCAGTTTACCGTGTCCCGGATCTGTCTGAAATAATGCAGAGAAGATGTTAGCCTCATAGCTGACCTCAGATAACAGAAAACATGAAGTTATGTACTGTAACTAGTAGGCTGTTTGTCGCCTTTTAAAGACAGTTACCTGCAATAACATTACTACAGCGACAAATAGGAAGTCGCCTGTTAGCTTGTTACTCAAATAAGGTAGCAGAGACACCGTGAATAAATGGAACAAAGTCAGTTCTATAACATAGTTTAGTTGTTATTCCTTACGTTTACAAAATGTGACAGCCTAGGCATAGGTAATCAAAATGCAAACTTGCAGAACTTACTTGTTGATAGTTCGTCCAAATGTCACCTGGACTAGTGCAATTAGAGTCTTCCTCACCCACTTAAACACTGAGCAGACAGACAGACAGACAGACAGACAGTAAGAGAAGGAATCACATCAGATATATTCACTCAGATGCAGTCGGAATTTATGATTTGGTCCCAAAAAGACACGTGTAACCTACAATTTTAGTGTCTTTATATAGGCCTCGATCTCTTTCGTGTCAGACTTTTTTGTTTTGTGTATTGATTAGAGATGTTCCAATGCCATTTTTTCCTCCCCGATACCAATTTCAATACCTGAACTTGCGTATTGGCCGATACCGATTATGTTTTAACAGCTGTACACTGCTATCCCTGTATCCACGTGATATGATTTCTATCATTGTTGTACGGCCTTGCTCAGGTAAAAATCCTTTGTCAAACATGAACAAACAATCAATGAACGCCACAGAACTTTCTTTTATTACCCAGTTTAACAGTCAGTCATAACGGAAAAATGAACCTAAACAAACTACTTTAAAAGTAGATTTTCTTCTGGGCATAAGCGCGAGTATTTGCCGTTACTGATACCAGCATTTAAGGCAGTATTGGAAGCTTTTTCCGATACTGGTATCGGTAACGGAACGTCTTTTATATTGCAAATGCAACAGTGATTAAAGAGACAACCGTGTCCTACTCACTTCCTCTGAGTTCAAAGATCTCTCCTATGAGCATGAAGCAGGGTTCAGCCAGGGCGTCTCTCCGCCCGTCTGCTTCATCGCCGTAGTCCGACAAGTCACTGTCATCGTCAGCCTCCTCCTAGAAACAGCACACACACACACACACACACACACACACACACACACACACACACACACACACACACACACACACACACACACACACACACACACACACACACACACACACACACACACACACACACACACACACACACACACACACACACACACACAGTGAATGAGGATAGACGACAGCTGGAGTGCTGAGACAGTACACGGGTTGCTGTGGCTTTAACAGTGGAGAAGGATTGCCGTACCTCAGTATGGGAGAAGAAGTCTCCAGGTAGCTTTTCCAGGAAGGAGGCCAGAGAGAAAGACGATTTCTTCTGGATTGACATCACCTTTGAGCATTGAACAAGATATCATCACTATACAAATATACTGTATGGAATCATACTAATACTAATGCTCCTAACAGGTCAGAGCAAGATGAGGACAAATGAAACAAACAGGGAATTCTCAAGAGAGATGTTCAAGGGATCAAATAATCCCTTTTTTTGTAATTAGTATTATTTTTTATTAGTATTAGTTTTTGTACAACCTTGTTAAATTAAACAGACAATGAAATTAAAAAGCCATTGAATTTCTAGCACTAAATATTCATGCATTGAAATTATGTGTCTGAACTTTTTGCCTCTGAATTTTACTCTTTTCAACAACTAATTCTCACCTTTTATTTTTGTTCATAAATTCAGAATCAAAAATTCAACGTAAAAAAAATTCAATATAACAAATTCAGATGCAAAATACAATGTTTAAAATGCAACTAATAGCCTATATATTTTCAATGTGCTCAAATTCAACAGGCCAAATTCAGCTGCAAAATGTAATGTTTAATTCAATTCAATTTTATTTATAGTATTAAATCATAAAAAGAGTTATCTCAAGACCGATAGACCTAGACCACACTCTATAATTTTGAAAGACCCAACAATTCAATTTAAAATTAAAAATTCAGTGATAACATCCAGGAACCCAAGGAAAAGTAATCGATTCTAGAATCTAGATTGTGAGTTTGCCAAAGTAGCAGCAGCCAACAACTGGAAACCTTTTACAATTTTCGTCTGCTATTTCATCACTTAATTCACTTTTGAGACATTTTCATGCAAGAAATCAACTGTGTAGAGTTTGAATATGGGCATTTTTACAAAAATTGATGGCGAATTGCACATTTGCTCCCATGTTGTCGGACTTGAGGAGCTCCAGTCTGACGTGACAGCCAGCTGGTGAATTTTGTATATTGAATTTTTTTTACGTTGAATTTTGGATTCTGAATTTATGAACTTAGAAAAATAAAAAGGTGAGAATTAGTTGTTGAACATTTGTAAAATTTAGAGGCAAAAAATTCAGATACATAATTTCAATGCATGAATATTTAGTGCTGTAAATTCAATTGCTTTTTTATTTTCAATAACCAATGAAACAGATTTACTTCCACATGTATCCCTTATTAATGATAAAAAAAAAAAAATCAAATTAAACCAAAAAAATTCATAATGGACATCAGATTATAAAATGAAATAAAAGAAAAACACTCATGGATCAAATGTATAGTCTTACAACAATAAGCAACATGTTCTCTTACTTGATCTGTCCAAAGCAGCAATGTACAGTATTGTAAGTAATCTCCCCGTTTTTCCACATATTTCTCAGTCCTGTCCTTAGAGTTGAAAGAGATTTTTTTTCGAAAGAAGCCACTTTTGCCAGCTCTATGACCCATTCCTGGAAAGAGTGTCTCCTGGCTTCCTCCAGTTTCTCAGAATCATTTGATTCCCAACCACTATACTGGTCTGAATAAAGACCGCTCCTCGACATTGCGATGTCATTTGTGAATCATTTAATACATACAGCCTCGGGCAGAACTCCAAGCTAGTCTGGGTAATGTTCTCGATGCGATCACGAACCTTTAGCCCGTAGTTCTATATCATGGGGAATTCCCAGAGCAGATGAAGAAGAGTCACATCAATTTTTAATGTGTCATCATGTTTTGCGTTAAAAAGCAGCTCAGTAGATCATGTAGAGGACTGTGTACATATTTCACAATGTCCCTTAGGTGCTGCATTACATTCAGATATCTTTAATCTAAAGCCTCAACTGCTAAAACTGACCTCAATGAACAAACAAAGCTTGTTAATGCAGTAGTTAATTGTAATTAATGTAATATATCATACATCTTTGTATGACATCGAGTGGAAATACGGAGAGCGGCCATGCTGTATTATTCTATTATAAATCCTAAAATCCTGTCAACCATAATGTCAACAGGATTCACGCATTCTGCAGCAGCCTACCGTCTACAGTTGTCAAGTGCAGCTCACATTTAATCCCCCGCGGCAGCAAGGGAGTCAAATGGAACCAGTAACATCTATATGACGCTGTTGCATTATTAGCCCTGTTTTATTTAAAATCTAAGTATGAGAAATTGGTTACCTTGAGGTACTCTGGGGACGGGCTGAGGAACGCGTAGAGAGCCTCTGACTGGCACAAACGTTCATCTGTCAGCAGACGCTACACACACACACACACACACACACACACACACACACACACACACACACACACACACACACACACACACACACACACACACACACACACACACACATTAGCTTTTTTCCATTTCTTGTAGCTTATTGCTTCAACTTCTCTGCTCGCTTAGTAGGTCTGCTTGATTATGGAAGAAAAAAATCATAATCACAATTGTTTTTTGATATTGAACATCACGATTATTTAACAAGAGTACTCATTGACTTTTGGAAAGATGTCGCATTTATTAAACTAAAAAAACTGTGAAACATTTAAACAAATCAATCAACAGTGAAAACACCTTGAAATGTGAAATTCCCCTTAATCATTTTGTGAACTTTTTGGATTCCCCTTCGGAACACAAGACAAAATAAGAGTTTACTTGCTAAATGGAACGTGCAAAGTAATCGTTTCTCTCGATTACTTTGTCTTTGTGATCGTTAGGAGCCGGAATAGCAATGAAAATTTGATTTGATCATTGCTTGAACTACTTCAGTCTTTCTATATATCCCCTGCAGAAGTACCCCTTGGGAAAGTACCCTTGAATATCTGCTCTAGTGTATTTAAATGCATGTGGTTTTATGTTGAAAGTAACGAGAGCTTATTTGGAAGTATAAAGTGTACATAAGTGTAAGAATTACAGCAGACAGTGTGAAAACACCAAAGTTATCCTGTTGTCAAGTTAGTAATAATATTCAGTCGAGTGTAATACAGTGTGTAGTGTTTGCATGTTTACCTGGAGGAAGGCATTGAGCTGAGTTCTGCTCTTGTCTAAGAATTTCTGGTCGATGGATTTGAAGGGAAGTTTACTGAGTGATGGTAACTGGAGTTTCTTCAGTGATGGAAAACACTGAGGAGACAGATGCACAGAGACTGAAATGTGATATCACAGTAATGAGAGACGGCCAAAACTAAAGTATTTTGTATTGCATTTCTATATGGTTTCCTTCATTCTATGAAGATAATATAGTATAGTGCATTAAAGGGTAATTTCCAGTTGTTGTTTTTTTCAACCTATGTTTTTGTGTGTAAGTGACTAATTGGAACAACAATCTTTGACATTGGTCTAGCATTAAGTGTGAACGCTGTAATCGGCAGCCACAGACCGGGCTGAAGTGTTACCCCTATGGGGCAAATGTGCATCGTCAATTTGGTCCACTAAAAGCGCTTTATTTTGTCACTGACAGGCTCAGATTATTATTCTAAGTGTCTGACAACATTATGCAAAGGATCCTTAAAGAGATAGACCTTTTAAAACCTCCTTGAGACCTTTCTGTTTAACCAGAAACAGCTCTGATATTTCTAGCGCTAAACCCACCAGACTCCACTTAACAAAGCAATACTTTTAACGTGTATAGAGCCAACATATTTTCACATATAAATCGGTAAACTATGTGTTTATTTCAAACAAACCTAGAGTTGTGATGGATGGAAAAGTGGAAAGACGACCCAAACCCGGCTTTTCATAGTTTTTTCTGTCGACTTTGACGGAAGTGTATTTTACGATGCTAAAATGACTGTTTATTTACATGGAGTCTGGTGGCTTTAGCGAACACAATTTCGCGGATGTTTTCATGTTTAAAAAAAGGATCTTAGTCTTTAACAGAAAGGTCGACCTCCTTAGAAATCCTTTCCATAATGTTGTCAGACATCGCTGACTGCAGCGATCTTGCTTAATACTGGACCAATGTCAAATATTGTTGTTCCCATCAGTCACTTAGACATGAAAACATAGGAAAATAGGGTCCAGGTTGGAAAAAGCACCTCTCCAGATCTCACTGCCATCAGATCTAAACCACTTTATGTTGATACAGTGAACTCATTGTGGGGGACTGGACACGGTGCAAAGGGACTCCGGTCTCTACTTTGTATGTATGTATGTATGTATGTGTATGTGTGTGTATGTGTGTGTATGTGTGTGTATGTGTGTGTGTGTGTGTGTGTGTGTGTGTGTGTGTGTGTGTGTGTGTGTGTGTGTGTGTGTGTGTGTGTGTGTGTGTGTGTGTGTGTGTGTGTGGAATCTGCAATAAATCCATCGTCAACTCAACAGAGACTGAGATTTGGGGTTGAAGAATTAGAACAGCAAGACAACAGTCACACATTTTTCAACTAGCGGTAACGTAGTATGCCCAGTGATAACTGCTTACTGATGTTAAGAAAGAAAACCATCCATCCTATCCAGATGCTTGCGGATTTGGTATTGTGTTACCTCAGTGAGTTTGCGATGCAACATCTGGAATTCAGTGAGTTTCCTCTGGACGCTCCAGCGACTGTTGGCCGTCTCCTCTCCTTCTACCAGGCTAACACACACACTGTAACAAGCTACGGTCTCACCACCCTCTTCTGTAGCCTGCAATACACACACACACACACAAATGCCTCAATGACTACACAACTAACACCTACCTAACTAGCACCTGTTGGGTTTTGGCTTTCCTACGCCACTGGTACGCTTACTTGTAATTGGGGTAATGTTTGTATGTTGGTCTTCAATTTAGGTGTTCATACAATAGATGTTAAGACATTGAATATGGGCTCTGTACTGGATGATTTGTATCCATTCCTTCAGTGGAGTTATGAGATCAGTGTATGAAGGGACATTTGTTAAAAATGTGCTGGGAACTTGGATATTAAGGTGACTGATAAATGTTTTTGCAGAGTTCACAGGTAAACTTTTGTGTCACATGGGCAGTTTGGGTCTAGTAATTGGGAGAAAAAGGATTCCAGTAGGACTTGTAAGTACTGCCAGCGTCAAGGCACTCTGTCCTCACAGCCAGCTGGGTTTGTTTTTGGCTTGGGCACTACACTACTGAATCTACTGAAATACATGTTTTATCCTATTTTGAAGTATTACTTAGTTTGGATAATTTTTTTTTTTAATCCTAAATTACGTGTGGTTCATGACAAAATGGCTTGGCACAACACTTTATTCCATATACAAGAATATATTTCTGGTTCTATAGTTGTTCCGGTGGACTGGAGCAGTGTTGCTCTGTACAGCTCTTTAAATGATTTGGGTGACTGACTGCATCTTAAATGTTTGAATGCTTTTCCACTCAAATCCCATGTATTTTCTGCTTCTCCAAAAAGCATGTCGATGCAAAGGCCATCAGAGCACTCCAGTGCCTAAGTTCCTCCACAGCCAGTTAGTCATGACTAGGGCTGGGCATCGTTCAAAATCTTTCGATCCGGTGCCAATTTCGATACCTCAGTTTCGATGCCGGTTCCTTAACGATACTTTTTTTCGATACCATGTTTTAAAATCCAAAAAACTAAAATACATTAAACACAAAACTTTTATTTTCCACCTTAATTGTGAATCAAAACGGTTATCATAATTAAACAATTCTGGTAACACTGCTCACTCAGAGTAACATTAATAAAACTGGGTGTTCTTTGGATAGGGCTGCGCCAGTCAGATCCTCAGGGTGACTGCCCTGTTGTCAACATTGAACTAATGGAGAACTAACTTAGTGCAAAGGAATGGAATTGAATTGCCTTGTTGCTGAAAGCTGCTGTAGAAATAAAGTTGCCTTGCCTTACAACCTCAGCCTGTCAGTCAGTCACCAGGGCACAGAAACCACTGTTGTGCCTGCTTGTTTCAGAGGAAGTGTAATGTCAACGGCACCGTGACCACTTTCGCCTCTCCATTAATATCATATCGCAAATGCTGTCTGCGTGAAGGTTTGAAAAACTGTAACCACACTTGAAACCACTTTATCAGCATTGCCGCGATTCACTGTGACTTCAACAAAACTGCAGAGCCGACGTAGTTTGCTCGACTTTACTCCGTCCGCACATCTGCGCGTGTGTGTGCTTGTTTTACTATATTCATGGGGTCCAAAAACCAGGAATACAGTATACTTGTGGGGTCTGCACAGCCTTGTGGGGCTGGACCCCACAAGGTTAAATGGCTGTTTGAGGGTTAAGACTTGGTTTTAGGATGAGGGTTAGAATTAGGTTATGGTTAGGTTGAGGGTAAGGGTTAAGGTTAGGCATTTAGTTGTGATGGTTAAGGTTAGGGTAAAGTGCTAGGGAATGCATTATGTCAATGAAGGGTGCCCACAAAGATAGTGTGTGTGTGTGTGTGTGTGTGTGTGTGTGTGTGTGTGTGTGTGTGTGTGTGTGTGTGTGTGTGTGTGTGTGTGTCGGAGCGCTGCTCTCTGTCAATATGCAGAGAGGACAGATAAGGTTGCGCATAAAAGGAAAAACAGAGAGAACAGTACCTCAGCAGTAGTGATAGTAGCCCTCCAGTGCCCCAGGTTTTCACACCACCAGTCAGTCCTGGTGATATGTTGCTGGAGTTCACTGTGTTCTTTCTCCATGGCTCCGATCTCTTCCTTTAGTTTACTTACAATCTGAAAGCACACACAAGACACAGATGTTAACGAGCAAGCCAATCATTTTGTTTTATCTATATTTGTAGTAATATAGATAATTTGTAGTATCAAATCATAACAAGAGTTATCTCAAGACACTTCACAGATAGAGTAGGTCTAGACCACACTCTATAATATAAGACCCAACAATTCCAGTAATTCCCCCAAGAGCAAGCATTTAGTGCGACAGTGAAGAGGAACAACTTCCTTTTAGGGAGAAACCTGGGACAGACCCAGGCTCTTGGTAGGCAGTGTCTGACGGTGCCGGGTTCGGGGTGTGATGAACAGTGGCAATTATAGTCACAATAAAGATAACGGAACTATGACTAGAAATAGTAGTTGTAGTAGTTCATGACGTAGTAGGTCACTGCAGGGCGTAGCAGGGTGTGATTTGTAGTGTGTTTTGTGGCTATTCCCTTCACGTTACTCAGATTAAACTAGAGTTACTGCTTTGCAGTTGTATGCCTCCACCAACCAGTCAAGTTGTTTATATCCATGTCTGTCCAGACTCATATAATATATGTATAGTGAAGACTTTGAAGTCATTTAATTATAAGGTATTAAGTGTATTTTTATTGCTATTACACACACACACACACACATATATCACATACACACATATATCACACACACACACACACACACACACACACACACACACACACACACACACACACACACACACACACACACACACACACACACACACACATATATCACACATATCACAGTTTCAAGGTGGGCACCCAAGATTGGTGTCACTAATTCAGTATCCTACCAAATCTCCCCCTTCTGTCATCACTTTATCATTTCATCCTATTAGACATGTGGGTGAAATGTTGTCATAATTAGCGTAGGAATTTTTCAGTTAGGGCCAACATCTAAGTGGATGTCTGTGCCAAATTTGAATAAATTCCCTACAGGAGTCCTGAGACAGACGGACAACCCGAAAACATAATGCCTCCGCCCAAGGCTGTCGCCAACGCAGGGGCATAAAAAAAAAAAAAAAAAAAAAAGAGCAGAAACATGGGCTTTTTTTTTTTAGCAAATCAGATGTGCTATATCTGGCTCTTAATTAGACTTTTTCAGCTCAGCCAGTTAACATCTTGACACTACAGACAATGCTGGAGGCGTCTGGACTAACTTTTATTTTGTGTTGGTGTGCTTTATGCTATCATGCTGTTAACTTTTAGAGTGTATTCTGATTTGAACCCTGGTTTTTTAGTCACATTTGCTTGTATTTTGTTACCTTTTTGTCTGGTTTGGGTGCGTTCTGGATAGAGCCCAGGGCCTGTCGTTTGTACTCCAGTTTGTCGTAGAGTTGAAGGAGTTTGGTAGCAGCGTAGCTGGCCTGCTCATTGATTCCTTTACTGCCTTCGTCACCCACCTCCTCTCCTGCATCTAGACCCTGGCACTACAGAAAAACATATATACAGTATATTTGTTTATCAAAAGGCATACACACTTACAAAATATAAATTTGAGTATCTTAACAGATTAACATTTTTGATAACATTGTGGACATCTAACCCCTTCCTCCTTTTCCTCAGTGCTACACTGCGATTGGCTATGCTGCTCGTCTCGTCTGATCAGCCTATCGTAGTGGTCAGAAACCAGGAAGGAGGGGTAGTAACGCTCTCTCATCTGCTCAGCCACCTGGAGGATGTAGGAGAGCAACAGAAATGCTTTATCAGCATTGTAGAACATTTTTGACACTGTGGAACAAAATGATACAAATGTTACTCGCACATGCGAGGACCTTTAATAATAATAGTAGCAAAAGCAGCAGATACCTGTTCTTGTAGTCTAACAAATACTTGAGTTCCTCTGTTTCCCACCAGACTCTGTTGGATCTCCTTGAGGAGAAACTTCTCCACAGGAATATCCCTGCTCTCCACAAAGAACTTCTGGTAGATTTCCCCTACGATTTGGGGCACTTCATTCTGTCACACACACAGAAACAAACAAATAGGCAATTACTCATGGACATTTCCCACCGCGTTAATGTGCTTTACTATACTACCGATGTCACAGTACAGAAATATCCAGGATTTAACTGGCAGTTCTGCATGTGGAAATGACAACTGCTGACACAATGTGTATTCTCTGATGTAGAGGAAAAACAGTGGCAAGATTTTGGAATATCGTGTGGGCGCAACACCCAGGCCCAGCACTGGTACGGAACACAATAGAAACACATCATAACTATATAAATATCCCCGTAACACTATATACAATTAGCAGTGTTGGGCTAATCCCTCTGGAATCACCTTATTGGCAGTTTTCAGTGTTTCCACCAGTTCCCAGAAGCTAATCAGTGCTCTCTTATCAACTCTCTCCATGTAAACTCTGAAGTGCTCCCTGTAACCTGGATTACACATGATGTCATCAAACTGGAGAATCTGGATGTGGAGAGAGAAAATCACAAAACATCAGCCAAGTGGAGCATGCTTTAATGAAAAGCACAAAACTCTCCAGCAAAGTCATGTAACTGTCATGCTCCTCACAAAAATATTATCATTAAAAATTTTCAGCAGCTGTTTCACAGTCCACCTTTATACGAGTCTTACCTTCTGACTTTGAGGCTCATCGCTGTCATCAGCCCCTCCTTCCTCAGTGCTCTCATAGTTTGGTCCGCCGAGTAGGCGGATCCGTTTCTCACATTGTTTCTTAGCAACCGTCAGCTGATTGATATATCGTTTCATATCTCTGGCCCTCAGCAGGTCGGCCTTCATGGCTGCTGACTCTTTACCTTTTCGCTCTAAGAGAGAGTGATAGCAGTGGTTGAGAGAAAAGTGTGAGCCAGCCTTGGTCGCACAATAACACACAATAGCGCAATACCCTGGTGTCGAGCCACTGAACCATCAAGATAAAGTTGCTAGACATGGTGTTACTAATAGGTTCTTTTGAGCAAGCATAGTGGTTAGTGAAAGCAAAGTTGCATACATGTTGTTTGATTTTTATGTATGCATGCATGCATGCATGTATCCCATTCAAGCAGCTCAAGGGTCACATCTGACCTAGTCTGGATCAACGACTGTACATTTCCAGGATAACTGCATCAACATCCTGCGGCAGTCCCTCAACTTCCGCTCTCTCTGTGTGTTGCCGTTGTCTAACTCTGTTCGCTTCGGGAAACAACAACAAACTTCGAGCTAGCAAGCGACACGCTGAAAATGGCAAGGTTTGAACAAAGCAGGCCTGCTTGGTTCTTTCGGGGAATGATTATAAAGATTTACAAAGAATATGTTTACGGCATTAACTATCTAACTGGGACCGATTGGTGGGGATTGCTGCGGACGAAATACACGCAGCGATACACAGGTAAGAGCAAATTATGTTTAACCATGTATCCAGCTAACATGAATAGCTCATTTACTGTATTGTGTGAACAGTTAATTTAATTTAATATTGGATGTGGTCTTTTCCACCACAACAAGTTCCTTCCTGAGACCATTTTTCAGAGCCACCATGGCTGCGTCCGGAGCTTAGCGCCGCCCAAGACTATTGCAATTGGTTTCAATAAATGCAAACAACCCAGAGCGTTTTTTTTTCTCCTATACTAGAATGTATCTGTGGAGGAGCCAGACACTACTCCGCAATGCTGTGGAGATGGGTCGAGACTTCATCTGACCTGACCATCCAGCTCTCTACATGAGACCTTCAGAGTTGTTGCAGCAACAAGAAAAGTGGAGAATTGTACCTGTAACTGTTGTAGACACTATTATGAATACTACCCTACATGGTGAATTAACAGCAGATCAGCGAGCTGTTGAGATGCAGTGGATTTGAAGTTGTTTTGTCACAATGTTTGTTTCGTGCAATAATTTTTTTTGGCGTCACTGTCATATGATGAAGTATAGTGCTTCAGTACCTTTCTGCTTCTTGAGCTGAGGGAGGCTGCTGATGGTGGTGGCATGAATAATCTCTACCACTATCTGATACCTACAAAGACAGATAGAGATGTACAATTTCATCAATCAATAACATCAAAATGGGCTGTCTTAGGATAAATAAACTGAATACTACTGAGGGAAACAAGATATAAATACAGTATGGCGTGGCACAACAGTAAAATCTTACATGCATGGTGACTCTAAAACATGCACAACATATAGTACAGAGCGTAAACAGGGAAGTAACTGAGTCTATGTCAAATATATCAGCAACAAATCAGTATTGAGCCATTACTTCTCAAACTAACAAGAGAGCATAGCAGTATCATGTCTCCCCCGCATTTAGATCTAGTATATTGTCACAGAGACACTGTCTGTTCCCATGGTAACCCTACACCAGCAGATGGACTGTGTTACTGCCGTCTGGTTCCCATGTTTCTGTATATTTGTGTATATATATACACACACACAGTGTGGTTCATTTAAGTACAGGACAGTCCCAGGTTAAAAAAGCAGTGCAGTTAGGGTCATGCCTGAGTTGTTTGAGGAAATTGACATCAGCTGAAGTTGATATCAGTTTGACGAAGTCTTCATAGGAGGCAGCGTAGGTGTAGGCTTTCTTCTGCTGCTCAGCCTGCTGCTCCCTCTGCTCCAGCTGAGACAACAGCATCCTGTTTATGGAGTCTGGATCACTGAGCACTTCTACCAAAGGCTTCAACACTGGAGAAGAAGAAACTTTATTGTCACAGTACAATGTAGTGAAATTCAATCTCTGCATTTAACCCATCCTAAGTATTAGGAGCAGTGGACAGCCACATACAGCGTCTGGGGAGCAACTTGGGGTTCAGTGTCTTGCTCAAAGGCACTTTAGAATGTCGTTGGAGGAGGCCTGGAGTAGAGCTGGGCAATATATCGATATTATATATAAAAATATTTTATATAAACAGAGAAATCTGCTGAATGCTTAACTGAGTCTGAATCAATGAACACTTCTATAAGATGCTGTTAAGTAACAAGGTAGTCTATATCCACAACGTTCCACTTCCGGGATAGCAAATTTTGATTACAAATCAAATCAAGTTCATTTCCCAACCATGGTCTTGTATCCAATGAAGTTCTAATGACTATAGTGGGGGAAAAAAACAAAGATGTCTGACCGAAATACACATAGGGCTGTGCAATCAATCAAAATTCATTTCATTTTGTGTCCTAACGATCACAAAATAAAGATTAATCAAGAAAAACAATTATTTTACACATTACGTTTTGCAAGTAAACTCTTGTTTTGTCTTGTGTTCTGAATGAAAAGAAAATTCAAACGGCAAAAGGGAAATTTCACAGTTCAAGGTGTTTTTACTGTTGATTTGTTCAATTTAAGTTCAACAAATGCAACATCTTTCCAAAAGACAATGAGTAATCGTGTAAAATATGTGATTTGATTATTGACCAATATAATCGGGATTATGATTTTTTTTTCATAATCGAGCAGCCCTAAATGTATGTACAGTACACACATACACACGTTACCCTCACCCTAACCATAACCTAATTCTAACCCTAATCCTAAAACCAAGTCTTAACCCTCAAACAGCCCTTTAACCTTGTGGGGTCCAGCATTTTGGCCCCACAAAGCTGTGCAGACCCCACAAGTATACTGTATTCCCTGGTTTTTGGACCCCACGAATATAGACACACACACACACACACACACACACACACACACACACACACACACACACACACACACACACACACACACACACACACACACACACACACACACACACACACACACACACACACACACAACCTTTAGTAGTGATGACTTCTGTGAGGCAGCAGCGTAGTGTATGGGACTTGGCATCCTTTTGTGGCAGCAGACATAGCAGCAGTATTCTGGCTACACAGCGGAGGAAGGCCAGCTCAGAGTCAGGACTGACCAAACAGGGATGGAGAGGAAACGGTCGAGCACACTCTTCTGGTCTGGATACACGCATGAAAGAGACACGGATTCAATTAAGATATAAACAGAAAGAGACAGAGTGGTATTCTGGCAGAGCTATATGTCAGATGATATTATATGAGATGCAACTTTATTGACATAGCTAACACTGCCATTGTTACTACATCTTTGCTTCTAAAATCTGACTGAACAAGACATGCTGCTGCTGCATTGTTCTCAAACTATTGTAGACGAGGGAGCCAGACATCTCTGCAGTGTGATCAAATCATAAGTCTCGCCTGACTTGCCAGGATAATGAAACCAGAGAAGTGTACCTGGCAGATGCTGCCTGGAGGAGAAGGAAGTGAGTGTAGAGAATTTGAATGTCATTTACATGGCGCTGAAGTGCCATAATTTCACCCCATCTGCATATACATTCAATTATGGTGCAGGGTATGAGCAATGGTGGGAAGGGAAATCTTTTTATTATCGACTCAAAGCAGACATATTTTCTGTTAAACAACAGTGAGTCAGCACACTATGCAATTATAGTTTACAAGTGAAGAACCCATTATTTCCCTGTGATAAACATTAAAAGGTGCAGTAAGCGACGCTGCGCAGAGATTGTTATTTGAACTCAACTGCCAAAACAAATACAACTCCGCCTCGATAATCTCCCTGCCCCCTCCCCCCAGATTCATGGATGCGCATTGCCATAGCAACCACTTCTGCTATTTTCTGACTCAATGAAATAATGGCAAAATCGATGTTAGCTCACGTTAGGTTGTGTCGCTACTGCTGTAAAGCCAACCAGTTGGGAGCAGCCATCGCAAACAACAGCAAACGGACAAGGTTAAACTGACCTATTGAAACAGCAAACAGCAAAGCTAACGTTATAACTCACTTGTCCATAAACGACGAGAGCCCTTATACAGACAACTTCTTTTCTTTTTTTTTTTTTTTTTTTTTTTTTTATTTGTATACTTCAGTGCTTCTCCTCTTTTGCCATTTCTCAGCGATCTCTTGATAACTCCTGGCCGCGGCACATTCACATGCTGCTTCCCCCCTCCCCCATCACTCGCTGTGGCGCCACCTGTTGCTGATTGGCTGGAATAGTGTTTTGTGGCTCTTGCGCAGCTTTCGGTTTGTTTTCCATTTGCAGAGCCAGGGCTGTGTAGGAATTAGTTTTCAGCGCACACGTGAGGAGATATTTGCTTAATTTGACAAAAAGAGTATTGGATTAACATCGCTTACTACACCTTTAACTAAGCTAATGCAATGTAAACTATTTAAAAGTGTGTGTGTGTGTGTGTGTGTGTGTGTGTGTGTGTGTGTGTGTGTGTGTGTGTGTGTGTGTGTGTGTACCTTGCAGATGCAGCCTTGAGGTCCGTGAAGTGTGTGTGTAGGATTCGGATGGTGTCATAACACACCACGTTGACAAGGTCAATGTCAGCGAGCCTGGATCGCAATTGGCCAATCATCTGCCACCAGTCCTCCGACAGCATGGAGTACAACTGGCCCTCATCATGACTCAGAGGGATGTACCAGGACAGGATGTAGTCTCTGTAGGCATAGTCAAACACTGGGAGGGAGGGGGGGGAGAGAGAGAGAGAGAGAGAGAGAGAGAGAGAGAGAGAGAGAGAGAGAGAGAGAGAGAGAGAGAGAGAATTGGAATATTATTTTTGCCTGAAGATGAATACTAAAGAGTGTTTACAGCTATTTACATTAGAATTTGAATCTGTTAAAAGGAAGAGATTGTTTAGACGTTTTAACTCTTTTAAGATTTAATCAGTAATATTTTTTCTTTGCAAAGAATGATCATCATTGTGTGCAGTAACAAGTGTTGCTGATCAATGCCAGTCCTCTATTACCAAATGGCTGCTGAGATTTCACCAGGACCCCTTGACTACCCACTGTGTGCATTGCACTTGGTTTCATTTCCCCAAATCCCACACACACACTTTGCAAGGTTGTGTAGCGAAACTAAACATTATCATCGTATACAACTTCAGGTTTTATCTCCTACTAATCTCAACATGTTGTAGTTTTTCACGGCTGCATATACAGTAGATGTTACTTATAAGCCATACCGAATAGCAGCTTTAACATATACACATACATGCACTGCACAAGAAGCAAATTCAACAGTGAAATTCCAATCCACATGCTGTAATAACTGATTCAGATTTGCTTTGAAGGGAAGTGTGGTACTTCCTCCTCTTTGAATCATAACTCCATAAATTATGTGAATCAAATCAATCTTTTCTTGTTTGATCTGTGAAGAAAAGGAAACATCTTTTAGCCTTTCAACTGTATCCACAGTAAGGGATCTTAATATTACAAGGATAACCAAAGGTATCGTACGCGGCACTAGGGTTATAGCAAGTCTTGGGAGTTTTAATGATCTGGGGCCTCATTTATAAAACTGTGCGGGAAATTTGCGCCAGAAGTGGAGTACGGACGAAACATAGGATACGAGTACGCACAGAAATATTCTGATTTATAAAACCGTGAGCACGCACATCCTACGCCGGATTCCCTTTTTAAATCACAATCGACTCTAACCGGCTTCATATAACGCCCATAATTGCCCTTAAATAGTCAGTGAAACGCCCTGAATTAATATTCAGCCATACCGACATCATGCACACAGAGGAAAACAAAGCAAAGGACTTTTACTCAATAGCCTCTTTCCGACCAAGTAGTTACAAGAACGTAGTTATAGGAACAGTCCACTTCTAAACAGTTCTACTAACTACTCTCCCCCAAAACCGGTTTTGCCATAGGAACTGACCTTTTGTTATTATAACACAGCCATCTAACCACCACTATGCGGAAAAGGGAAAAGACCCTCCCCTGAAGAAGGAGCTGAAAGAGTTACAGGAACTGTGCCCAGAGGAACTTAATAATCCCCAAATTGGTCCAGTCGGAACACGAGAAAAAAAAGGGTTCTAGGAACTGCAAAAATCCCTCCGGTCGGAAAGCGGCTAACGTGAAGTTGTAGTTCTTGATAAAGAGGTGGAAAAGAGGATTTTTTTTTTTGGGAAGGCACAGTGTGGGCATTACTAATGCCAAAAGAGTTGTAGAGCGACAACATGTTGCAGACGCAGTTAATGCCACTGCCTCAGAGGTCGGACCGTGGCCCAAATTAAACAGAAATGGTCCGAATTAAAGTTGATGCAAAAAACGGCTAGCGCTACGTACAGAGAAGTCAAGTTTTTATAAATCCCAATTCTTGCGTAGAGAGCGGCGTACGTCTTCTTTTGTGCGTACGCCACGTTTATAAATGAGGCCCCTGATCATTCAATCTGATCTGAGCTAAAGCTCCATTTACGTTGCTACATTTTAAATTAAAAACAAATATATTTTGCTACGTTTACACCCCGCATTCACATTGCTCTGGCGTTTCAGAACCCCTAAGATATTTGAAAACACTTCTGACCCCGTTTTGGTTTGGAATCCGCGGGGCTATGTTGCGGTCTCAACGGCCGCAAACGGAGACCTTTGACGACACCAACACCACACACTGGCGCCAATGTTTCGCTGCCTGATTGGGTCATGACCTCTCGTTCTGAGACTAAGCTACTAATGTTACCGTGGCAACTACCAGCAACAGGCACAGTATACATGCTGCCTCCTGTTTACCCCGGCACGCGCATGCCCAGTATACTGAATGAGAATGTTGATGAGATATGCGGTTTGGGCGTGTTAGTTAAAACAAAGATTAGCTCTTCTACTCTTGCGTGCACGGAGATCGCTTTTGGCTAAAAACACCGCATAAAAACCAAAACGTAGCAATGTAAATGTAGCCTAAGACTGTCACCTGTTCACTGTGTATGACGCCAATATACTATGTGGCAAACGTACCTTCTTTTCGCAGATAAAATGTATCACAGGTATACTGGTGCCCTTTTAACATTTACCATACAAAATGTTCTCCGTTTGTCTGCATAGGTTTTATCCCACCATCCCATTGGTCCTAAGACATGCAGGTTAGGTGAATTGGCAACTCTCTCGCCGGGGGAGAAAGCATATTTATCTGTCTGTATGAGTTAGTCCTGCGATAGACTGGAGATCAGTCGGGTGTGTATCCTCCAGCCACCGTGACCATGAAAAGGATCAGTGGTTTAGAAATAAGATAGATAGATGAGTGAGTGGATAGATGAAAAGGCTAGTGCCTTGCTAGTTGTTAAAGTGCATTTTACAGTAGATAATTTCCATTTCAGTCCAAATCCTCTTAAATGTCACTGAAATATCACCTACCAAATTAGATTCAATTCTCTAAATATTAACTTGAACTTTCTTATGTGCTATTATTAACCATCATAAAAATACATGAATAATGATAAGTCCCCTAGGAAGCTAAAGCCCTGAACGTGAGTGCTGGATTTAAATCCAAGAATTGAGATCTTCCACAAAACTTATACAGAAACACTGTTTATCAAAATAAATGACACAGCAGGTCTTCGATGTGTGAACCGTATAAACTTGTGCCACACTACGCCCCAAAAAACCTTTTCAAAACACACAGCATACGCATGTATGCAAATACACACCCTTGGTGTAAATCCTGGAGCCATCTGTCACTTGGCAGCCAGACCTAGAGTGTGAGTGTGAGTGTGAGAAATGGAGACAAATTTTTGTCAACCCAAAAGTGTGATCACTTTTAACCCTTGTGTTGACTTCGGGTCACATTGGCCCGTTTTAAATTTTTGTTTTATATCAGAAAATATTGGACGTAGAAATAAGTGCTGAAAATGTGTAGAAGAAAATTTAAAAATGTAAAACAAAAAAGTTGGAAAAAACAAATTGTGAAAAAAAGGCGTCAGAAATGTTAGAAAAAAAGTGTTTTTTTCAAGGTTGAAAGGAAGACGACACAAGGGTTAAGTTGACATGTTGAACAACGTGTTTAGTCTTTTTCTACTTGTGTATTGTATATTTCAAACTGTATATTGTCACTTGTAATGTCTTAATTACATCTTATACAGTATTTTTATATTGATGATTTTATATTTGATCCCTATAAAAAAAAAGTGATCCAATTTAAAGTGCTCATATTATCTTGTTATTCTGTGTCTCTGGTGCTTCCACACGCATACAAACTTGGAACATCCATGCTGTTTTGAGTGAGATACGGGTTTTTGAATGTGTCCTGCCTTCAGTCTCCGGGTGAGCTGTTCAAAATCGGGAGGGCTTTTTACGTCACTAGCCGAAACGAGGTGGCTAACCGTAGCATGCTAGCGCTGAGCATAATATGGCCACTTTAAGAATCCTGAATTGTTGGTGCACTTTGTTTCTCGCGCGTTCTCTGTGAAGAACAATAAACCCTGCTACAAAAATGTCAAAAGCTGCTTGGCAGCAAAGGTAAAGCTGCTGGCTGAAGTGGCCCCAGTGGAACAGATGTAATGTACATGTTTTTCTAATGTTTGATGTTTCAATGTCCATTTCAAAGTCTGCAGTTAACTTTTATACAAGGATGGTGTTTACTGTTGTCTGTGTAGTATTTTGAATTGTATTTTATGTCATTTCTAAACTGTATGTATTTCTAATGTATTTATTTTCCAGCCCTCCTTCCCTTTCC
The DNA here is from genome assembly GCA_023566125.1 of Zingel zingel. Lineage (NCBI taxonomy): Eukaryota > Metazoa > Chordata > Actinopteri > Perciformes > Percidae > Zingel > Zingel zingel. The sequence continues at coordinate 5,640,698 of CM042323.1, forward strand.
CTAAGGTGGCTATGCCACTTGTCAGGCTGCCATTGTAAATAAGAACCTGTTCTTAATGACTTGCCTGTAAAAATAAAAAAGGTGAAAAAAAAAGATCTGTAACCTGTAGTGCTGACCAAAATGTCTTGCACATAAACAGTTTCCAAATACATTTGCATTACATGGATATAAGATGTTCTCTGCAGTAAGTCGGAGTCGTTTCAGGTGAGGGTTGTCCTCCGCCAGGGCTGCGCTTTTCTCACCAATCCTGTTTGTGATATTTAGGGACAGAATTATCGAGGCGTAGTCGGGGTGGGGAGGGGTTGCAGTTCGGTGGGCTGGGGATCTCATTGCGGCGTTTTGCAGATAATGTGGTCCTGATGGCATCGTCGGTCCGTTACCTTCAGCACTCACTGGATCGGTTCGCAGCCGAGTGTGAAGTGGCTGGGATGAGGATCAGCACCTCTAAATCTGAGGCCATGGTTCTCAGCAGGAAACCGATGGAGTGCCTACTGCAGGTAGGGAATGAGTCCTTACCCCAAGTGAAGGAGTTCAAGTATCTTGGGGTCTTGTTTTCGAGTGAGGGGACAATGGAGCGGGAGATTAGCCGGAGAATCAGCGCAGCGGGGGAGGTACTACATTCACTTTATCGCACTGTTGTGACGAAAAGAGAGCTGAGCCAGAAGGCAAAGCTCTCAATCTACCGGTCAGTTTTCCTTCCTACCCTCACCTATGGTCATGAAGGCTGGGTCATGACCGAAAGAACAAGATCCAGGGTACAAGGGGCTGAGATGGGTTTCCTCAGGAGGGTGGCTGGCGTCTCCCTTAGAGATAGGGTGATAAGTTCAGTCATCCGTGAGGAACTCGGAGTAGAGCCGCTGCTGCGTTGGGTCGAAAGGAGCCAGTTGAGGTGGTTTGGGCATCTGGTGCCCCCTGGGCGCCTCCCTTAGTGAGGTGTTCCAGGCACGTCCAGCTGGGAGGAGGCCTCGGGGAAGACCCAGGACTAGGTGGAGGGATTATATCTCCAACCTGGCCTGGGAACGCCTCGGGATCCTTCCAGTCAGAGCTAGAGGTGTTGAAATTAATTAAATGATTGATGCATCGGAATGCGGACATGGACGATGCTGCATCAATGCAATGGCCCACCATAAATCGATTATAACGCAATGACGTCGCTCGTTAATTTTCTGGGCATAAACATTCAAATGAAAAATAACATTCTCAGTAGCCTAACCCGTTTCTCACAGACACACACACCGTTTCACTATCTTTGTGGGGACCCGTCATTGACATAATGCATTCCCTAGCCCCTTACCCTAACCTTAATCATCACAACTAGATGCCTAACCTTAACCCTTACCCTCACCCTAACCATAACCTAATTCTAACCCTAAAACCAAGTCGTAACCCTCAAACAGCCCTTTAACCTTGTGGGGTCCAGCATTTTGGCCCTACAAAGCTGTGCAGACCCCACAAGTATACTGGACTCCCGGTTTTTGGACCCCACGAATACAGTTAAACGAGAACACACACACACACACACACACACACACACACACACACACACACACACACACACACACACACACACACACACACACACACACACACACACACACACACACACACACACACACACACACACACACACACACACACACACACACACACACGAGAATCACAAATCAAGAATAGGAAAGAAAACACTGAGAAACATCGAGAGACACTAGTTAGCTTGGAGAAGATCTAAGTGGAATAACGAAGCTGAAGAGGTGTAGCCACACTACAGCACTTTTCCTGTCTAACAGCAGTGGTTTAGAACAAACGTTGTGCTAGTGTGCCTGGCTAAAAAGTTGGAGCTAATGGACTAGCTAAAGTTGGAACTAAGGGCCGAGAGTTGCTGATTCGGAGGATGCTGATTTTGGACCTGAGAGGACAACAGCGTGTTTCCCTGCTGAAGAGGACTTTGCCGTAGCTGGTTTTCGTGTTTGAGCTGTGTTTCTTGGACTAACAGCTAACTGTAAGTTGGATTTCTGTGCGTTTGCTTCACTGAAGATAACGTCCACACGAGCTACTATCAGGCCCGCAACTTTTTTTTTTTTTTTTTTCTCCTCTCGGCGTGTGTGGGTGTGTGGTAACACGGTGGTTTAATAGGCTTTTAGGAAGTTTTACATTGAAACTGCTGTAAGGAGGAATCATTTTGTGTAGCTGGAGTGTTTTAAGTGGAAACTGATAGAGAAACGGGTAAAGGGGTAGTTGTGTGTAATATCATTGGAAGAAATATTGCAGTTAGCATATTTGAAGGGTGTGATTTGTGTTGTGTTTTTTTTGTTATTCAACCTAACGGCTAAATAGTATTTGTACATTTAAGTTATCGTTCAGTAAACAATACCTTTTTTGTTAAATAGTTGTCCAGGGTCAGTTATTCCAATACAGCACAATGTATTTGCTGGTTAAAAGTAGGGTGGTATATGACTAATCCAAAATAGGTAATCATTCGTGGTAGCTACCTTAAAGAAATGAACCCAAACACTTCATCATTCCAGTCTAAAGTTACTTATTGCAGCTTGGGCATTGCACTTGACAATGCAAGTTTGTCAAGTCAAGTATCCTATATGGCTTTAATAGAAAAATATTTTTGATGCATCGTGATGCATTGTGATATCGAATTGCTGACCTGATAATCGTAATTGAATCGGGAGATCAGTGAATACTGAACTGCAGGCTGCAAAAGTGTGTTTACCCCTGCTACCACCAGAAGCTCTCCTCCCATGTCATGTTCATACGTCAGCTTATTAGTAATAAACTAATTTGCCTCATTGCGGGTCTTTACACCGTTATGGAAATGGAGACAACAACGGACTGTAGGAAATTCAACATTCCTTGAAAAGTAGACTCCTGGGACAAAAAAAACTTACCAGAACTTTTTAATGGAAACACTGCTTTTAAAAAAAAATCTCTTAGGCAAAGGTTACCTTCCTTCAAAGCTTTGTCCACATTGTGTGACACCACCACCCTCCTGCTCTGGCTTGACTCCTGAACTGGCACCAAAAAACGGGCCTGAAAAACAAAAAGAATATCAGATCACATCTCTTCCCTTCACAGATGGAGACAACAGCATAAAAAAACAGGAAATATTTGGCAAGAGAAGGAGGAGAAGATTGAGAGCTGTGCGTCTAATAAGGCTGAAAATCTAACAGACAAGACAGACAAGACAGACAGACAGACGATGACAAAACAAAACAAAAGATGACAAATGCTTGTAGAAATACTCCTCCACTGTCAACATCAATAAGTCATCAGTACACAGCAGCACACAAACACTGCTGAAAGGCAGCCACTGGGCTGTGGCTGTCTATTAAGGCAAGTCACCAGCCGCTTGCAAGGACACAACCACTTTCCTTTAAAAATAAATCAACCCTATATATGTGTGTGCATGTCTCTGTGTGTGTGTGTGTGTGTGTGTGTGTGTGTGTGTGTGTGTGTGTGTGTGTGTGTGTGTGTGTGTGTGTGTGTGTGTGTGTGCGTGCATGTGTGTCTGTGTGTATTGAGGTGTGTCTAAATCCAGCAGCAATGCATGACTCCACCTCATCTATTATAGAACAACACAGTGAGGATGCGGGGAGAGAAGATGAGAGAGGGAAGAAAGCTAGGGAGGGCAGATTAAACAGTTGAGAGGAGTTAGGAAAAATTCATGAAACAGATCACGCTCAGATGTGTCTGTTCAACATTTTTACATGTGCTCCAGTCTGTTGGAGTAAAGGTTAGATGTGACAGAAGTGCCACATCAGATAGATAACAGTGGAATTTGGCAGCTTTTCTCTCTTATCAATGGATTCCAGCAGTTGGTTATATATCATAGTGTAATGCTAATGTATTATCATAGAGAGCTGGTAGAGAGTGTGTGCGTTGAGCTGGTAGAGAGTGTGTGCGTTGGCGGTGGTGCACTATATGTGATGATTTAGTTTAAACTAGGAGATACCAGTATCTTACCATAAGCTTGTTGAAGAATTCCAGCCGTGCAGCTGACTGCCTTCTGTTTCTGTCAAAGCAGCTGACTTTGAGAGGACTCTTCCTGACCAGCAGAACAAAACTCCCAGCCAAGAAACAAAGTAGGGCGAATGACACATAAATGAACAACTTCAAGAAGAAAGAGGTGAGAGTCAGGCCTCCCCAGGCCAGCTGAAATACTACTGCTGCCACCACGCCCAGGCAGAAAGCCGGGACGAACCGGAAAGAGGAGCCGACAGAAGAGGTGGAGGTAGCAGACATGGGCCCCTCTCCTTCTCCTCCTCCGGCACTGCTACTCCCTCCGGCCAGTGGTGTAGTGGTAGTTGAGGGGATGGGCATACTGCGACCCCACCATCCATATATGAGTCACTACTAGTTAGGCTGAAAAGTTGGTCCGCTAGTCTATACGCCAAGTCAGAGAGGTACGTATACTGTGTACACTCGTGTATACCCTCGACTACAACACTGTCTCCAAGACAAGGCATCCCCGCTCTGACATCTCCTCTCCGACCCACACCGCTATGTTTCCCCCGCTCCTAGCATCGGCCACAGGCACAGAGCCCCGTCAGCTTAGTCATCCACAACGAGATACTCCAGACAACAGGACAGGGCACCAGGCTTTGCCTTGGAATAGGACACAGAAGCTGCCAGTCGCCCAGGAAGCAGACCGAGAGAGACCAGCGGTGATGGGATAGAATTAGCAACACCCACCGTCACCTTGGAGACAAATAGGTAGAAGGGTCGGTTAGTGACTGTTGCTAACCAACTGGGCTAGCAGGAAGCTCAACAAAGAAGCCAATGCTGCTACCTGCTTTAACGTTAAAACCAAAAAAAATTACATAAAAAACGAAGGGTCAGCAAATAATTCTAAACTGCTGTATGGTTTGACTAGCTAGCAACGTTAACGTTAAGTAAACTGCAATACCGACAGCTAAGTTAGCTAGCTAACTAGCTTGCTTGCTAAGTAACGTTTACACAATTAAACATCAGCTAAATGTTAGCTTAGCTACTTACCTATCGTTAAAAAAAGGTGTGCGATAACAACACTGCCTTCTCGCTTTCCTCTCAGTAAAATAATGTATCGGAGGCTTCGCAATGGCGAATTAAAAGTTTTATAAACGCAACAACAAAATACGTCAGGTACAGAATCCCCAACAGATAAAAACCACAGGCAACTGTTATTTTCCTCGAGCTCCAGCTGACTGACAATCTCTCTGAACGTGGAAGGGTGTCAGCCAATCAGCGCTTGTGTTAACCACGGACGGTGCGCCTGTTTTAAAAACCAAGACAACCCGGAGTAGACGGGGGGTTTTGATTGAACGTTGCTGTGGATGCACACCACAGCAAATACCGACCAACTCGGCAGCTACGAATAATAATCAAGCGTGAAACGAAATAAAGCATAATACCTTGTTTCTCTGACGACTGATTTTTCTTTCAGAGATTGCTTAAATAGCTGTCTGACATAACATTATTAAATAATTTGTTTTCCGTTTTGTGGTACAATACAAATATATCATACAGTGTACATACACAATATTGTTTTTACAGTAATGACAAATTATATTTCAGCCATATTCACCTTTTTACACTTGCTTTATTACTCTGGACATCTACTGAATAGTATTTCTTGTTCTCCTTATCTCTGTTTTGTAAAACAAATAAATCATTAAAGTGGATAACTTTTGCAACCTGTCTTGTCACAGACTAATTGTAATATTTACTAATACAAATTGACACGAAATGATCGGCCATCATTAATCCATGAAGGCTTGATATTAGGCAAAATTAAAAACAAGCAGACATGCACTTACAGACACTGTTCCATCAAAAACAAATTGTGTATGATATACTGAGGCTACATTTAGCAGATTTGTACTCTTCAAATGATTCAAGCACTATATCCAGTTTCTATCTGAGCTTTTCAGAAATGGCAACACATTATCAGTAGGCTAATACATAAAGTGTGCAAATGGTTATGATTAAGGTACCTTAACTGTAATATTTACAGTTGGTCAGGTCTTAAAGGTGCTCATTTAATGCAGGAATATGACAATATTTCAATAGAGAAGAGGAAGTGTTTCCTTGTTTTATTCTGTTAATTATGGTTATAATGCAAATGGCAGAAAAAAATATAGCTGGTTCACAAGTGGAGTTGGAAATAACCTGTAAGTGATAGTGAGAGATTAAGTACAGAGTATGGCCTACTAAAATCCTAAAACTAATCCTTTATATTTGTGATTTTCTTTTAACCGTATGTCACTTGTATCTTCTTCTTTTTTTATGTATATCATTCCTTTATTTGAGCTGTTTGTGATACACAGGTCATTTCTGCTAGTCTTCATAACATTTGGGCAAACTTTCAGTACTGAGCTCAGCTGCTCCTTCTATCATATATTATTGCATAAAAAGAACACTTTCAGTTCTTGTTTGCCATTTTCAATGACATGATAAGGGCTCCTTTCACCGCCTTCGGTCTAATCTTTCAGCCTTTGTCTGGCGCACACACTGACAACAGATTTCCCTTTTCATCACCAAAATAGACAGCTGTGTGTGCACGCTACTTCCCCTTGCGACATTCATGTCTCTAAAAAAACAGGAAAAAGGTTTCACAAGTCCTCTTACAAGTATGTTGTTATATAAGCTACTGAAGTCTTTAAAGATTTTGTCGTATTGTTAAAGTCTACATCCGATTTGAGAGGATTATAAAATTGGATTAGTGTTTTAGTTTTTTGGGGGAAATTTGAAACATGATTTCACACCAATTAATATACATTAATGAAGCCGTTTCTGCCCAAAATAGTGGAGCCAAGAAGACTTGATATCGCCTCATGTCCGATCTAGAAAGGTAGTCTGTGCTGAACAGCGTTGGGGTCGTTGATGGGATCCATTTTGAAGTCGATGGGTCGCAGCTTCATGATGCTTGTCTTCAGGGAGTACCACCATCCTTTCCAAGTGTACCAAACTACACCATCATCTGTCAACGCACTGTAGTGCCCATTGGGGTAGTACATTCCATTGAGATGTGCTGAGTGACACCTGGAGAATGAAAGTCATTGACAATAGTTGTTTTTAACTGTAATCAATGACTATGAGCGTATTGCTGCATATGTATGGGAAATAACGCAAAGAACTCCTACTTGTTGAACCACCAGCCTCCTTTGTCTTCCTGTGCGCAGTTCCCTTTGTAGTTATCGTTGTCCTGGTCGTAGGTGCTGAATTTCATGTCCTGGTGACTGGCCCACTCTGACACACCAACCTGATCCGTCCCAGACAAAGAATCTCCAGCTGTACCTACATAGGTTCCAAAGGTTAGTCGGTAGTGATCCTGCAGAGAGAGAGAGGGAGAGAGAGAAATGAGGAGAGCTGGTCAACTTGCTTAACCCATGTGTTGTCCTTCCATCCACCATGCACGTTTTTCTGGGTCAAAATTTAAAATTAAAACGTTTTTTTTCTGTCACTTTTTTCCAAGTCTTTTGTCACTTATTCTGATGTTTGTCGATTTCTTTATGCGCTTGTTTTTTTTTTTTTTTGACGTTTTTGTTGTTTTTTTCAACATTCTTTTATAAAAAAAAAATCTTCAAATACTATAAAATTAAATAAAACACCCAAATTCAATAATAGTAGTGAACAATCTTGTCAATGTTCAAATTCTTTGGCTAAGTCCTGGATCTTCACAATCCTACCTACAGCACCTTTAAGTAAAAGTACTAATACCACACTGTGAAAAAAATCACCAGGAAAATTTACTTTAAAGCTATAGTGCGTAGTTTCTGTCTCCTCCATGAGGAATTCTAAATAATGACAACAAAAGAGCATCCACATGATACAAGCCTTCGGTCATCACGCACCCCTCCTCCACACAGTTGCTTGTAACCAAGGAGAACACGGAGGATTAAAAAAACCATGGACTCTTCAGTAGATGTAGTTATCTTCACTTGATTTTCTGTGGGCGGAAGTCACCAGACGACACCAATTTCTAAATATAGCCATACTGAGAAATACAGAGAGAGTTTTGTGGCACTGAAAGGCTTAATTAGCTTTGTAGCAACTCATTTGGCAATGGCTTGAATGTAACGGACATTCATTAATATAAAAAAGTTACGTACTAAAGCTTTAAGTATTAAAAGTAAAAGTACTCAATGCGGAAAAATCTTCACAGTTAAGAAACTGGAAACAATCAAAACAAGTCAATCAACTAAGTATTTAATCGTCTAATCATTTCAGCTGGACTTGTAGGTCTATATATTGTTGGATAGTTTCATGTGTTTTGTGTGCAAAAATCTTAATATGTAAAGTAACTAGTAACTAAAGCTGTTAGATTGATGTAGTGGAGTAAAAAGTACAATATTTCTCTCTGAAATGTAGCGGAGTAGAAGTAGAAAGTGGCACGAAAAGAAAAGACTCAAGTAAGGTACAAGTACCTCAACATTTGTGCTTAAGTTCAGTACTGGAGTAAATGTACTTAGTTACATTTCCACCACTACCAATACCATGCTCATGTGTGTACACTAAATCTGAAGCTCCATGAAGTCACTGGTCCAGCCAGGAAGGAGTATTAGCTCACAACTTCCAGGAAAACCCAATCTGTTTTTATGGTTTTTACAGGCATTATGGGGAAAAAGGTATAATGTGTAAATTACTGATCTTTTAACCCTTGTGTTGTCTTCATTTCAACCTTTTTCCGTTTTCCAATATTTAAAATTTAAAAATTTTTCTTCTACACATTTTCAGCGCTTATTTCTACGTCCAATATTTTCTGATATAAAACAAAAATTTAAAATGGGCCAACGTGACCCGAAGTCAACACAAGGGTTAAAAAGGGCTAGGTGCAATTTTTAACTTTGGACAGAGCCAGGCTAGCTGCTTCCCCCTGTTTCCAGTCTTTATGCTAAGCTAAGCTAACCAGCTGCTGCCTGTAGCTTCATTTTTAGAGTACATACATTAAAGTAGCATCAATCTTCTCATCTAACTCTTGGAAAGAAAGCTAATAATTTCCCAAAATGGTGATACTTCCTTTAAGCCTGTATACATAATAGAGAAAGAGAAAGCAAGATGGTTACTTTTCTCAACATTTGCAAATATTTGTATAATTAAAAAAAATATTCAGGCTAATATCAACATGTTCTCAACATTTTAGTGGTCAGTCAGCATCAACACCTTTTCATTGGCCACTTTGAAGTTCTTGTACTCGGCATAGCGCTGATAACCATCAAAGTCTCCCAGGTTAATCCTCAGAGAATAATTCCCTGTAACAGACAAACAATAGAAGTTTTCCCAAAAATAAAAAAATAAAAACTCATATCCCATCAAGACAAAGAAGTATGATTGTTTTTCGGCAGGGTTTTGCAACAACAACAACACTGTGTGGCTTGTGAAGTGAAGGTGTGGATGGATGAAAAGTTATATTTGCATGATGTTTTTATATTTTCTAACATTAGATATTTACACAGCTAAAATCCATATTTAGCATTAGGAAAATTAGTTATCTGTGGCTTTCGCAAATGTTTCTTGAAGTTAGCTTATCTGTGTTGCCAGATCTCACGTGGGTTTGTTGCTGAGACAGAAACAGGTCTTGAACAAAGTTAATTTCCCCCTGATTTGTCCGTCTGAAAAATGTGTTTTTGTGTCAGAATGTTGAGGAGATATGTGGCTTGTGAAAAATGGGTCCAATATTTACTTTGGTGACTATGGGGCAAAAAAATCGGTCATGTTCTGTGTTCACGTTCACTTCTCCAATTGGAATCAATACACTCAGGACCTGCCGGCGAAATTAGGAATCCCACAATGGCCACGCCAAGACCCATATGGTCGATTGGTTGGGGTTAGGCATTTGACCTCGAGTGGTTAAGGTTAGGATAGCCGATTGCTCAGGGGATAGGACCTGAACAAATGGGATTACGTTACCTTGCGTAAGCATGGACGCCTGGCCAATAAATGCTATTGAAGGCCGGGTCTTGGCGTGGCCATAGTGTGATTCATAATATCGCGCCATGCCGCTAGTCTCCTAGCCGTGGCCAAGAGTTGCGCTGCCTCGCTTCTAAACCATCTCTGGAGTGACACAAAAACAGTGAAGCTGTGGGTTTGAAAACCAAAACAATGAGCTAAAAGATGCTAAAAGTCTCCGTAGCGCTCTATGTGAATATGGATTAGTGCAGCTTTAAATTACAACATTTTGTAAATGTTTTTGTAACGTAAGAAAGCTTTTTTGCACACCTCTTTTGTCAGGCAGGTGCGTAGGATATGATCAAAAGTAGCAGATCAAAAGCTTAGGGAAGAGTATCGCACACTGACCATTACCCAAGCAATAATTTATTTAGAAAAATACAACGTTTCAGTCCCAGACCTTCATCAGGTACCTGATGAAGAGTAAATGTTTTTGTAAAAGTGGTGTTGACCTTGTGTAGTGATGTAATGCAGGTTGTCATTGCCGAGCCAAAACTCTGCATCCATGTCTCCAAATCCATCCTTATACTCTGCCCACGACCTGATAGATAGATAGATAGATAGATAGATAGATAGATAGATAGATAGATAGATAGATAGATAGATAGATAGATAGATAGATAGATAGATAGATATACATTTTTTTCATATGATTTCATTATTGTACACTAATAGGTATCAGACGTCACAGACAGACACACCTGTTAAACCTCTGTGTTCCATTGATCCGTCTCTGAATGGCAATCCAGCCGCCTCCATCACTCATATCACAGTAGACTCTGATTGGGTGAGGGCTGCCGTGGGGTTTGATGGTGTAGAAACCACTGGATTTGGAGCCGGAACTGAAGAGCTGGGAGCAGTCTGACACACACACACACACACACACACACACACACACACACAGACACACAAACATACACACACACACACACACACACACACACACACACACACACACACACACTGCATTTCTACATACATTTATTGGGACTATGGTAATACAAAATCCAGGAAATAAGATGACCATAATGAAATTATGCCAGAAAGAATAGCAGGCTACTCAACTATGTATAAGAAAAATAAGTCTTTCTTTCTTTATTGCTTAAAATAGGGGCCAATCACTGAGACTTATAAATAATATAATACTAATTTGAAAGTGTGGGGGGCACACACACACACAAACAGGATTTAGAAAAGTGTGTGTGGGGCGGCATGTCCCCTATGTCCAGAGTGGAAATTACGCCCTAGCACACACAGACACAGACAGACACAGAGACAGACAGAGACACACACAGACACAGGCACACACACACACACACACACACACACACACACACACATAGTGCATTTCACTATCTTTGTGGGGACCCGTCATTGACATAATGCATTCCCTAGCCCCTTACCCTAACCTTAATCATCACAACTAGAGGCCTAACCTTAACCCTTACCCTCACCCTAACCATAACCTAATTCTAACCCTAATCCTAAAACCAAGTCTTAACCCTCAAACAGCCCTTTAACGTTGTGGGGTCCAGCATTTTGGGCCCCACAAAGCTGGTCGGACCCCACAAGTATACTGGACTCCCGGTTTTTGGACCCCACGAATACAGTTAAACGAGAACACATACACACACACACACACACATACACATACACATACACATACACACACACACACACACACACACACACACACACACACACACACACACACACACACACACACAAATACACAATCTGTGTTTGGTACTTCATCTGGTTCCTGTCTCTACAATATGAGAGCTGGAACTCATAATATTTTAAGCTTTGTTTCCCAGTCCTGAGGCCGTGGCCCTGACCTGTGTACTGGGTGTCCTGGTTCTGCTCGGGCCTGGCTGTGTCCGTGTTGCCCGGTTGGTTTAGCAAGTGTAGTCTGTGTAGGAGGAGTTCTTGTTCCTGAAGCTGGCCCTGCAGAAGCCTCTGCTTTTCCTGCAGACGAGCCACCTCCTCACCGCAACTGTCGGACGCCTACACACACACACACACACACACATTTGGATTCACATTGCTAGGATCTTAACTTGTAAATATTCTAACTCTGAGATCAAATAGTGCCTGAGTTGGACCAAAAAAAGGTGCCACTACCCTAATTCAGCAGTTGCATGACAAGATCATGGCATATGTTGGGCTATATGGGGGTGCTGAATGTCTGATTTTACATAGAATTGCTTGAGTTTTCCCAATAAATCATGATGTATAGCCTGGGTTGGTATAAATATCAGCCGTAGGCTGTATACAGTGATAAAGTGATATGATATCAGACTATAATACTGGTAATAACAATTAGAAGTAAGGGTACGCATGTGGACAAAAATAAGAAGTGCCGGTGCACAGTACTGGTGAGTTCTGGCCCATTTCAGGCAATGCGCGTAGTAGAAGTTGGATATATACAGCAAATTGGATCACTATTGTAAGCTATCAATTAGCAACATAATATAAAACAGATACAATATCACCCCCTTTGCACCTGGCATAAAAATGTGTTTGGTATCCAGCTCTTATCTAGATATAAATTTAACTTGATTATTACCTAATGGGTCTCCACTGTCCACATCCATGTGAGCAGATCCAATTAAGATCTGATCACCCAAAAACGCATTTCAATACCAGGTGTAAATAGGGTCTATGTCTCATAGATTACTACTCATGCAAGCCTAAATTTCATCTTCATAACATTAGCATTAACCCTAGCAAACCCTAGCACTAATCTAAACTAACTTCCAAAGAGTATTTTGACATTTTGGGAAATATGCTAATTTGCTTAAAAGATTAAGCCAGCGGTCAAAATTTGGGGGTTACTTTTGATTGCAACATGAAATTTGACAAACAGATCAGCAATGTTGTTAAAATGAACTCTTTCCAGCTTTGTCTCCTGGCTGAAGTTAAGCCCTTCCTTAACAGGCAGGATCTAGAAAAGGCGATTCATGCTTTTATTAGTTCAAGGTTGGATTACTGTAATGCTCTTTATGTTGCTCTGAATCAAACCTCCATCTCACGACTTCAACTTGTGCAAAATGCTGCTGCTCGCTTTTTAACAAATACATCTAGACATGCACACATCACTCCCGTTCTCTACACCCCTACGTTGGCTCCCTGTGCGTTTTAGAATCAATTTTAAGAAGTTATTGTTTGTTTTCAAGGCCTTAAATGGTCTGGCCTCTGAGTATTTGTCCGATATTTTAACCCTGCGTGAGCTCTTTTTAGATCCAAACTCAAAACCTATTTATTTAGAATGGCGATTAATACGTGGTAGTGGTGTGACAATTTCACTCTCCTCCTCCTGTTTCTATGTAACCTTTTCTGATTTTACTGTTTTCTATGTTTCATTCTTTTTATTGTATGATATGTTGTTTTATTCTTGGTTTCTGATGTAAAGCATTTTTGATACCTGCTGGTTGCTGTAAAGTGCTATATAAATAAATGTTGATTGATTGATTGATTGATTGATTGATTGATTGATTGATTGATTGATTGATTGATTGATTGATTGATTGATTATGCACTCTCTCATCTGTCCAGTAAATATGAAGTTACAGCCAACATAAAGATTGGAACAGTTGTTTTATTGTTTAGTCTGTACAAAAGCAAAAGTGTTTTTTTTTACCAACACTCCTGTTTTTCCAGGGTTTCTCCCATATTTATAGGCCATCTTTATATAGATATCTAGATTGACTATGATACATCATTTACACAGACAATGACAAGGATAATTGCCTGACATCTGCTTGCATGTCCCTCACTTTCAGCTCTTTGCTTCTGGAAACAACAACAAACTCCGAACTAGCAAGCTACAGATAAATAATTGGATCATGCAACAAGGCAGGCCTGCTTAGTTCTTTATGGGGAATGATTGTAAAGATTTAATTAGATACCTAATTTTGAAATGATGAATGATTTTGACTAATATTAGAGAAACGTATGTTGGTGGAGAATCATAGACGTGTATGTCAAAGTTTAGTCAGATTTGTTTTTTAAAGATTTTTTTTTTGTGGCCATTTTCAGCCTTTACTTTGATAGGACAGCAGAAGACATGAAAGAGGGGGAATGACATGCAGCAAAGGGCTGCAGGTCAGAGTCAAACCTGTGACCCGCTGCATCAAGGAGTAAACCTCTATATAGGGGGCGCCCGCTCTACCAACTGAGCTATCTGGGCACTCAGATTTTGAAACCATTTCATTTTTTTCAAATGCTATAAAATTGAATACCCACAATTCAATGAAAGTAGTAACCGAGTACTTGCAATTGTACTTGATTTTTTGAGAAATTTGGTTAAAAAGAAACCCATATTTCTGATATATAAGTTTTGAGAACAACATGAGAGTTATATGACAGCCATACATAACGATAATGAATTTAGTTTTCCAGATATAACAATATATGATAAGAACACATAAGCACATAAAAAAACAAAACCAAGGAAAGAAAGTGTAAAGCAACAAAGCAGCCTGACTGATTCTTTGCAGAGTAGGCCTACTTACACATAGAAAGTGAGAGCAAGCTGCGATGACCATCAGTCCTGTAAGCAGCAGCAGTGAGCCGCCCATCCTCCTCTAGTTTCAATAGCACAAAAGATAAAACAAGTCGAGAAACAAGAATTCTAATCCTCAGAGTTTAGTTGTCTCGAGAGTATTCTAGATTTTCTAAAATGTTCTCCGCACACCTGGACCCGAACAAAGCTGTGTACGAGGAGAAGGAGAAACTGACGAAATGCCTGATTCTCTACAGTCATAAACTACACAAAATATGCAGGGAGTGTCTAGAACAGATGCACACTTGCCAAAAGTAGACACACTTTCGGGAAAAAAATCTTTTTTTTTTTCTCTTATGTAATAGAATAGAATGTGAAGGAATAGAGGTCTGGTATTATGTTAACAGAAGGTATTGTGGGGAAAAAAAACTATAACCATATTCCTCTAAAAACATGCATTTGATCAGAGGAAACAAGGCCAAAAATCAGCTCAACATCCACAAATCTCTCTACTTGTTGTGTAATCTGCCATCTGTCCTGTCTTTTCCTCACTCCCTTCTGTTCCCCTCCTGCCAGCTCTTTGATTTCCCCGCTCCCTCATGGCCACTTATCCAGCTCTCTGAGTGTCATTAAGAGACTTGAGTAGTCATTTTGTTGATGTGCAGTATTGTGCCATTTTCAAATAAATGTGCGCGAGCTGCTAAATGCCACTGAAGGTCAGCTCTGAACAACGCAGGAAAGGGCAGAGCAGAAGGAGACATTTCATCTCAAAGGATCCCAAAGGCACTTGAGTGAATAATGTGGCTGTGGCTGGTTTCAAATGATGCGTGAAGAAGAGATATGTGTTCTGTCAAAGAAAAGGAAACAAGGTTTAAATAGCCCGAGATGGTCGAGCCGTTTTACCATTTACATTCTTTTTGCTATGCTAAGCTAACCAGGCTCTAGCAGTAGTTACGCGAGTACAGTGCCCGTTCAAAATATGCCTGTTTGGAACGGGCCGATTGCTTTTTATTGAGTTTCCCATTAGTGAAATGAGTGAATTTAAGCTGGGCTTTTATTGTGAAGGGTCAGAAATGCCTTATTATTGAGTTTCCTTTTAGCGAAATGCTCTTTAAGAAGAGAAGGACACAAGGTTTAAATAGCCCGAGATGTTCGAGCTGTTTTACCATTTACAGTCTTTGTGCTATGCTAAGCTAGCCAGTCGCTGGCAGTAGTTACACTAGTACAGTGCCTGTTTGGAAAGGGCCGATTGCTTTTTATTGAGTTTCCTCTTAGCGAAATGCAAAGACACACACACACACACACACACACACACACACACACACATATACAGAAATTCCCCGATTAATGAGAGAGATTATACACAAGAGGGGCGTTGTTCTTATTATAGGCTCAGCAAGAATCCAAATAAGCCTAATTCAAACAATGTTTAACACAGTTCTCTGCAACACACTATAGTTTATTTTGCTAATGCATTCACATGTTCAGGCGTTCAGGCCTTTTTTTACAGTCAATGGCTATGTTCACACTTGGTGTCTATTTGACAAGAAAAAGTTGACTAGAGCCCAGCGCTATTGTAGTAAAAAAGAAAAAAAAAAAAAAAAGCTGGCAGCATTGTAGTTCCAAAAGCAGACGAGAGCATCTTTTGTTGCTATAACAACAGCTACTGCCACAGTATCCTAGAGTGCTATGTGGACGTTAGATAATACAAAGCGGTGGAGCGAGCTAGAGAAAGAACAGAGAGAGAGAGCGGTGCTGATAACGTTACATAAAACAAAGCGAGTTCCCTCTACAGGGCGCACCCAGTCATACCGAATTTAACTCGCTGTGCTCCGACTCCATTTTTTCTTGTTATGAAAACAACAGGTCTGGCTACTCCGCTTGTCATTGGTCGGCTGTCGAAAAAGCGGTTGATGTAGGGTGTTTTTTTTTTACAGAAAAGTTTAACTTTTTTCAACTTCAAAAAGACTCTACAAGCTGCAGGAAAAATGTCGGCGGTTGCGTTTAAAAAAGCGCTCACGACTTTTTTGAAAACACGGTTTACTCCACAGGATTATAATTAGGGTTGGGCATCGTTTGGTTTTTAACAATTCTGATTCCAATTGCGATTTTTCCTTTCGATTCTGGTTCTTATCGATTGTCGATTCTTGAGGGATGGAGTTGAAACGGGTCACATGCATATTTTCATAAATAAGAGGAACGTTTTATTTTGATTCAATGGTGGGTTGCAGTTTTACAGGGCTTTTTCAACGTCAAATAAAGCCACACTAGAGCGGCGCTTACTGTGCTCCAAGGCTGCAACACAACAAGCGCCTGGCCGCTTCGGAAACCAAAACTTGCGCAAGTAAATTTTTTAACCCATGATCAGATTTTAAACCAAATCCTCCAAACGATTCCAATAAAGAAGCAATTCCACTGGAATCGTAATTTTTGTAACGATTCCAAGTAGGAATCGGTTCTCGATGCCCAACCCTAATTATAATGTAAAACAGATGCTAGCAGCTTCAAAAAAGACGTCAAGTGTGAACATAACCTATGTTTGCAAGGTAAGTTAACTACATCGGTTTTCACAAAACACTTAATTGGTGACCAACCATTGCGGTTTCAGAGTTCATCCCTGACATGTCGAGTATTGGGAACAAAATATCTATAATGTGGTTCGTTGTACACAAAATCATCAGTGTGTATTTCCACCTTTCCCTATCAACGTTCCTACCGGAAATTTGTTATAATGGTCTGTGTATCTACCGTCTCTCGCTGTGTATCTACAGGTTAAGTTAAAGTTAGGCAATTTATCATCATATTCTGTCTATAGCTAACCTACATAGTTAAAGGTCCTATGACATGCTGCTTTTTGGATGCTTTTATATAGGCCTTAGTGGTCCCCTAATACTGTATCTGAAGTCTCTTTCCCGAAATTCATCCTTGGTGCAGAATTACAGCCACTAGAGCCAGTCCCACAATGAGCTTTACTTTGGATGTGCCATTTCTGTGTCTGTAGCTTTAAATGCTATTGAGGAGGAGAGAGGGGGGTCAAGGTGGAGGGTGGGGGTGTGGCCTTGGCCAACTGCCATGCTTCGCTTGTTTGCAAGCCATGATGTCTCTCTCTTTCTCATGGGCGGGCCAAATTCTCTGGGCGGGCAAAGCAGAGAAAGGGGAGGTAACCTTTCCCCTTATGACATCATAAGGAGCAAGATTCCAGATCGGCCCATCTGAGCTTTCATTTTCTCAAAGGCAGAGCAGGATACCCAGGGCTCGGTTTACACCTATCGCCATTTCTAGCCACTGGGGTACCATAGGCAGGCTGGGGGAACTCATATTAATGTTAAAAAATATGAAATTTTCATGCCATGGGACCTTTAACGATACTCAAAGTGGCTTATGTTACTAAGATGGCAGCACCTTTTCCAACACATAATATTCACTTATTTTGGTAAATGCCTACAAGACTAACATTTATATAATTTAGTGTGGAGCATTCAACGTTTAACCTGATCCTCATCTATTACTGCTGCTTCACAGATTAGTTGTGCTACAGCCTACTGACATGGTTTAAAAGCTATTGTTGTCCAATTTTGCTTTCTAAACTTCTTAAAATGCAGGTTTAGGTTAAGGAAATCAACATTTTTGAATCAAGGATTATATGATTATTAATGTGGATAATTCTTAATTAACAATGTTAAAATATTCATTGATATTGTTTCCGAGAGAGACTGTTGTTCATCGCATTTGTCCTGTACAACACAAATGTAAATACAATACAGTTCTATGTGAATAATCTCCACAAATGAGTGACACAATGCTGATTTCCAAACACAGGTAGATCTGGTCGGAGAATCGGCGCAGTGGGGGTGGTATTACATTCACTTTATCGCACCGTTGTGACAAAAAGAGAGCTGAGCCAGAAGGCAAAGATCTCAGTCTACCGGTCAATTTTCGTTCCTACCCTCACCTATGGTCATGAAGGCTGGATCATGACAGAAAGAACGAGATCCAGGGTACAAGGGGCTGAGATGGGTTTCCTCAGAAGGATGGCTGGGGTCTCCCTTAGAGATAGGGTGAGAAGCTCAGTCATCCGTAAGGAACTCGGAGTAGAGCCGCTGCTATGTTGCGACGAAAGTAGCCAGTTGAGGTGGTTTGGGCATCTGGTGCCCCTTGGGCGCCTCCCTAGGGAGGTGTTCCAGGCACGTCCAGCTGAGAGGATGCCTCGAGGAAGACCCAGGACTAGGTGGAGGGATTATATCTCCACCCTGGCCTGGGAATGCCTCGGGATCCCTCCAGTCAGAGCTGGCTAATTGTGGCTCCGGAAAGGGAAGTTTGGGGTCCCCTGCTGGAGCTGCTGCCCCTGCGACCTGACTCCGGATAAGCGGACGAAGATGGATGGATGGAAATGAACCATCTGACTCAGCAACATCAACATTATTATCACAGTAATCACAGTTCAGAGCGTAAGCATCCTTTAAACTTCACGCGTCAATGAATTATACAGTGTGGTAAATTGAACACGATACAACTAACACATCAAACGTGTGGATACTATTATGACGATCGATGCACCAATCATCTGGCACACAACCTTAACAATACAACACAGTGACATGTAATTCAATGTGGACAATTTAGTTGACTGATTAAGGCAAAAGAATGAGAATTACCACCATGGAATAAAAGTGTTTGCATGTTTGTGACTTTTTAAATAGGGCATAGTAAGTATGTGAATGTTACTTCAACATGGATGGAGAAAAGGGACGGCGATCTCCAAGTTAGACACAATTTTATACATACAGTGGGGCAAAAAAGTATTTAGTCAGCCACCAATTGTGCAAGTTCTCCCACTTAAAAAGATGAGAGAGGCCTGTAATTTCATTCATTCATAGGTACACTTCAACTATGAGAGACAAAATGAGAAAAAAAATCCCAAAAATCACATTGTAGGATTTTTAATGAATTTATTGGTAAATTCCTCGGTAAAATAAGTATTTGGTCACCTACAAACAAGCAAGATTTCTGGCTCTCACAGACCTGTAACTTCTTCTTTAAGAGGCTCCTCTGTCCTCCACTCGTTACCTGTATTAATGGCACCTGTTTGAACTTGTTATCAGTATAAAAGACACCTGTCCACAACCTCAAACAGTCACACTCCAAACTCCACTATGGCCAAGACCAAAGAGCTGTCAAAGGACACCAGAAACAAAATTGTAGACCTGCACCAGGCTGGGAAGAGCAATTATAAGAAAATGGAAGACATACAAGACCACTGATATTCTCCCTCGATCCGGGGCTCCACGGAAGATCTCACCCGTGGGGTCAAAATGATCACAAGAACGGTGAGCAAAAATCCCAGAACCACACGGGGGGACCTAGTGAATGACCTGCAGAGAGCTGGGACCAAAGTAACAAAGGCTACCATTAGTAACACACTACGCCATCAGGGACTCAAATCCTGCAGTGCCAGACGTGTCCCTCTGCTTAAGCCAGTACATGTCCAGGCCCGTCTGAGGTTTGCTAGAGAGCATTTGGATGATCCAGAAGAGGATTGGGAGAATGTCATAAGGTCAGATGAAACCAAAATAGAACTTTTTGGTAAAAACTCAACTCGTCGTGTTTGGAGGAGAAAGAATGCTGAGTTGTATCCAAAGAACACCATACCCACTGTGAAGCATGGGGGTGGAAACATCATGCTTTGGGGCTGTTTTTCTGCAAAGGGACCAGGACGCCTGATCCGATGATGATGTAAAGGAAAGAATGAATGGGGCCATGTATCGTGAGATTTTGAGTGAAAACCTCCATCCATCAGGAAGAGCATTGAAGATTCAATTCAATAAAATTTTATTTATAGTATCAAATCATAACAAGAGTTATCTCGAGACACTTTACAGATAGAGTAGGTCTAGACCACACTCTATAATTTACAAAGACCCAACAATTCCAGTAATTCCCCCAAGAGCAATCATTAGCAGTGGTTAATGCGACAGTGGCGAGGAAAAACTCTCTTTTAGGAAGAAACCTCAGACAGACCCAGGCTCTTGGTAGGCGGTGTCTGACGGTGCCGGTTGGGGATGTGCTGAACAGCGGCAATAATAGTCACAAAGATAATGGAACAGTGACTACAAGTGATAGTCGTAGTAGTTCATGTCATAGCAGGGCATTGAAGGGCATTACAGGATGTAGCATGGCACAGAACAGCATGGGTGGGCGTAGCAAGACGCAGACACTTGGCAGGACGCAGCCGGACACTGTAGAGCAGCCAACATCAACTGGCGGCCCGCGGGCCACATCCGGCCTGCCAAAGCGTTTAGTCTGGCCCGCAGAATAATCATGAATTCAGAAAATGTGAAGAGGAAAAAATGCATTCTGTTATTTAGCATTTCAAGGATTTACAGCAGGTAACATTACACAGTTAGAGCACAAACCCAGCCCCTGTATTTGCATCTCTATTCACATGCCGGGATTCTGTACAGCAATGCCCGCGCTCCACATACACAGCTGAGCCGAGATGTGTGTGCGTTAAAACACGCAGTACCTGACTGGGAACGATACAAAGAGGATTACCAATGGCCGCTGCGCAGGTGAACTCACGCTAGTCTCGTTACTGTAAGTAAGGCTACAATAAAACCTTTGTGAGTAAAAACTCAATACGTATCAATGCACTCACCTGTATAGACAGGCATAAACATGTAGAAAGCATAATTCAATCTGCTCTGTCTGCTCAGTCCACTTTTGTCCACCGTGCTGTTTCAGCTCTACTCCGCAAATAGCAAATTTTTACAAACAAGCTAAAACAAAAGCTCTCGGTTTGTAGTCTAACTCTTTATTTTAGTTTGCTGGGAATCTTGAAATTTAGACAAATTATTATAATCTGCTTAATATGCACGTGAATGACGCGATCGTTATGTTCGCGTTCTTCATTGTTGATGATGATGCTGGTTGTATTATTTTGCAACAGCATCGTTTCATTGCAAATGGGGCATACATGACGAATGCATAGCCTGCTTATCAGTCCATTCATCATTCACCATTACCTGACAACAGCCATTTCTTTCTGCAAGCATTTTCCACCAATCAGGATGCTGCATACTACAACCATGTTTCCCTAATCACAGACTTTAACCATCACTCCTCAGTGAACTGCCTCCTAGTCTAAGATCTTTTTTTAGTTAAAGAGCCAGTTATCATTACGGAGTTACCATGTTTTTTAGGAGTTTGCTCACACTAATACATGTAAAAAAAATTAAATATAGCATAAATTCAGTAAGTGAAAATTTCGTATTAAGTATATATTTATTTTATTTTCTTTACTTGGAAGTCCAGTCCCCGGAGTGTCTGCTTAAAAACATTCTGGCCCTTGGGGAAATGTAGTTGATGACCCCTGCTGTAGAGCCTCGCCGGACACTGCAGGGCATTGCAGAGCGTTGGACCACAGTGACAGCTCCAACCAAGATCGTGGTGCCACACTAATCCAAGGGAATATTCCGGGGTGGAAAAGAAACATAAGGACTCCGGGGAGTAAACTCCCCAGAGCTAGGTTAGTAACAAGCATTTCAGGGGCAAGGATGCACACAAATGGAAACAAATGTAAAGAGAGAGGAGAAAGCAGCTCGGTGTGTCACAGGAAGGAAGGAACTCCCCCGTAGTCTAGAACTAATAGCATAACTAAGAGAGGCAGGCCAAAGAGAGGTGCCTAATCGGGCTAGAACTCTCCCCAACCGGACCGGGCTGGGTCTTTCAGCATGACAATGATCCCAGACACACTGCCCAGGCAACGAAGGAGTGACTTCGTAAGAAGCATTTCAAGGTCCTGGAGTGGCCTAGCCAGTCTCTAGATCTCAACCCCATAGAAAATCTTTGGAGGGAGTTGAAAGTCTGTGTTGCCCAGCGACAGCCCCAAAACATCACTGCTTTAGAGGAGATCTGCATGGAGGAATGGGCCAAAATACCAGCAACAGTGTGTGAAAACCTTGTGAAAACTTACAGAAAACGTTTGACCTCTGTCATTGCCAACAAAGGGTATATAACAAAGTATTGAGATGAACTTTTGTTATTGACCATATACTTATTTTCCACCATAATTTACCAATAAATTCATTAAAAATCCTACAATGTCATCTTTTTAAGTGGGAGAACTTGCACAATTGGTGGCTGACTAAATACTTTTTTGCCCAACTGTAGGGATGGATGTCTGATCATAACAGAGCAGGTCGCGGATGTAGGAGACCCAGGTGCTTCCTAAAAGAAAGACAGAGGAAAATAAAAAAAAGATAACACAATAATATAAACGAGTAAAAAGTAGGATAAGCATTTATTGATAAAATAAGATCATCCAAACCCCTCACTTCCATTCACACACACACACCTCATCGAGAGCTATGTGTAAAGCACAGCACGTCCTGTTCCTGTGTGCGCAGCAAAGAAGTACAATAAGATATGGGGACCTTTCTTTGATTATGTTAGGGAACAAATCACATTGCCTGACTCCCAGTAGAATGAGCAGAGACATGCTTTATATTTTATTTATTTATTTTTCATTTGTGGATATGTATGGAAGTTCCGTAATGTATGAGGCAGTAGTGTTAACCATACTGCAGTGATGGTTCTGTACAGTGTTCACTCCCTTCCATTGCCCTTTGTGTGATTTTTGTATATTTGTCTTTTTTTTATTATAATTATCAGTGTTTGTTAGTGGTGTCAGTATATTCAATGAAAGAATGTCTCCTTGAAATGAACAACCTGTCATGTTGAACTGCAATAATAATAAGAAAATAAACAAAAGAATTTAGTATTTCTATCAGGAGAGACTTCATTGCAGATATGAAAATAAGGGTTTAGAAAATGAACAGAAACAAGATTATTTACAATTAGTTGCAATTAACTATGAGCAGTGCTCTAATGTAATTACGTACATATACTTAAGTGTATACTTTTACTCCAATACACCTTATCTTACTGCATCTCAGAGGCAAAAATTTAACTTTTTATCCCACTGTATTTGTCTGACAGATTAAATTACTTCATAGATTAGGATTTGTTATTCTCTTACTGTCCAGCAAAAACCATATATATCTCAAAATTTGGGGATTTTGAACAATAATTGTATTTATGATAAACTGAAGGATTAAAGGGGAACTACGCAGTTTCTTTAGCTTAATGTACCTTAACTGAACAGCTTCGGAGTCATTGGAATGTTTATATGACTTTTTTTTCGAGTTCAATGGTGGTCATCTCGCTTCCCCCTACCGCCTGTGAGCGGAAAAACCACCCTTACAACTTTCGGCCAGCGAGCCGCCAAGAAGTATCGCGTGATATCAGGTCTCGCGATGTAACAAATTGCTTCACGGCACTGCACACATCCAGGTACCGGCTAGCTATACGAACAAGGTAGGCACATCTATGCCCATTCAGGAACCGGCTAACAAGGTAGCGATGGAGTTTTTCCACACTATCGTCATGGCTGAGCTGGCAAAAAAGAAGCAGAAAGCTAGGAAAGCATTGGAGGAACAGAGAAAGAGGAGACGGCAGACTGACCGAGCGAGGACTCAGACACAAGTAAACATAGGAGCTGCCAAATAATTATTCAGAAGCTGTAGGGGGAGCTCTATAGAGAAACCTGCGAGCAAAAAGCGAGAAAACAGCAAAGAAATGGCAAAAACTGCATAGCACCACTCTAAGTGTTTCTATTGTTGGGTTGAGAAAATTCTCCTACTTCAGCTGGAAATTGCATCGTCACAAAGCAAGAAAATATGTTAAGCTATGGTTCGAACCCAGCACACAGAGAAACATCCACAGACTCAGTGTTAGATAAACAAGAATACTTTTAATGAAAAGTTCAGTTCAAAAAGTTACGAAAAAATGAAAATGCAAAGTATGTTGGCTCCGGACAGGAGAGGGGCTGAGGCAGGCAGGCAGTGGAAAGTCCAGACGCCTCTTTGCAGGAATCCAAAACAAGGTTATGGAAAATGGTAGGTGAGTAGCTGGAGACACGGAATGCCACTGCAGCAGGTTGAGTGGTGTGGGTCTGAGCAGAGGAAAAATAAAGCACATTAGCAAGAGAAAGAGAAATTAACAAGACAAGAAACAAGTTAGCTAACTGCAACTTGGGAGCCTAGTTACCACACTGGTAAGTACAACGATCTGGCACCGATGGAGAGCCATGCCCAGGAATAAATACTGCTAGGTTGATAGTGAGATTGGAGGCAGCTGCGCAGGTAAGAATCAGTGGAAGCGTCCACAGCTGTACATAGAGGTAGATCTTCAGCCACGCCCCTTGACCTACTTTCAGGCGAGTCTGCCACACACACAGGCAGACACCACAAACACAATGGGGACACGCACACACGCACACACACACATACAGATACCACCGACAAAGTGGGGACAAAACAAGGGAGGAAAGGGACACAGAACGGGGAGAGAACAGCTGCCCACATAACAAAATAAGGCTGTTGTTCTGACACACATGGATGTTGTGTTGAATTTCAAAATTCAAGATTCTTTATCGTCATTGTATGAACACAGTGAAACTTGGTCGGGGGCAATCGGTGCATGAGCAGCAAATAAATAATAAAAACAAAATAAAAAAACAAACATGTAAAAAGATAAAAAAATGAACAAATAAAAAAAGGTATTGCACATAGTACTCATATCAGCATTTGCAGAGTTTTTTTTAATTAAGTTTAGTTTTTTTTGTTAAAGCGATATCGTGATTCGTCGTGATCGTATTTTGGAGATACGTGGTTCTCACAGGACAGCGGCACTAAAAACATATGATGATCCTTTAGAGTATGATGCATTGCTGTAGATTAACACTGTCAAACTTTTCACTGTAAATGTACAGTAATATACCCGAGCAGCTTTGCCTGTAAACTACTGTTCAATTACAGTAAGCATACCGTTTTTACATTTTAAGGTATTTTACTGTAAATAGACAGTTTCTTAATGTGTTATTTAAATCTACAGTAATACATCGGCAGCAGTGTAATTCCCGCCTTTTTTTTATTTTTGCAAGATGCATTGGTATTAACAGTAAATTCCTGTAATCTGTAACATATGCCGATAGTGCTGCAATATTATTATTTTCTCCCAGAATGCATTGCCATGTATGCATTGCCTGTATGACATTAAAACTAGAGATGTTTCGATACCGATACCAGTATCGGTATCGGCTCCCCTTACTGCCTAAAACGCTGGTATCGGTATTGGGAAGTACTGGAGTTTATGCACCGATCCAATACCACGTACGAAAGCCCTAAAGAAAATCTACGTTAAAGTAGTTTATTTATGCTCTTTTTCCGTTATAACTGGCTGTCAAACTGCATAATAAAAGAAAGTTCTGTGGCATTCATTGTTTGTGTTTGTTCATGTTTCACAAAGAGTTTAACCTGAGCCAGACCGACAACAAAGATAGAAATAATATCACATCCATACAGGGATAGTAGTATACACTTGTTAAAACATAATAAAATATATGACACACTGGTATCGGATCGGTACTCGGTATCGGCCAATACGCAAGTTCAGGGTATCAGAATCAAAAAATGGTATCGGGCCATCTCCAATTAAAACCAGTGGTGTAGTCTAATGTATTGCAGTGGGTATACTGTAGGCTACTGTATTTGGCCAACCTAATTTAAATTTGATTTTATCCTTAATTTTCGAGTTTAAAAAAAGCAGAAACTATGAATTATTTTGACTAATAGTTAAGATCAGAGGATGTTGAGTGGATCACAGACTGGTTTATGTCAAAGTTTAGTCAGGATACTGTTTTAAAACTTTTTTTTTTTAAAGTGCTATAAAATTGAATAAAACACCCACAATTCAATGGAAGTAATCATTAATGTTAACTGCGAATAATGTTGTATGGGTTCCATACAATATACACCCATGCATCCATGATATATTTGGGTAATTTGGTTGAAAGAAACCCATATTTAGATTAAACCCAAATTTGGCCTGAGGACAACACAAGGGTTAAAAAAGCATATATATATATATATATATATATATATATATATATATATATATATATATATATAATACAATACATACACTACCAGTCAAAAGTTTGGGCTCACGTATAAATTTCCATTCCACTCAGACAGAATACCAGCTGAGATCAATTGCATTGTTTTTTTAATCAGGACAGCAGTTTTCAGATTACATTATGTGTTTACATCATTGCAAAAGGTTTCTCCAATATTTTCTCAGTTAGCCTTTTAAAATGATATCAGATTAGTAATGTGCCTTTGGAACATTGGATGAATGGTTGCTGATAATGGGCAATGTAGATATTGCATTAAAGATCAGCCACTTCTTTCTACAACAGTCGAGAACCCTTTTGCAATTATGTAAGCACATAATGTAATCTGAAAACTGCTGCCCTGATTAAAAAAACAATGCAACTGATCTCAGCTGGTATTCTGTCTGGAATGGAGTGGAATGGAAATTTCTAAGTGACCCCAAACTTTTGACCGGTAGGGTATATATTGTTGTGGAAGTTTCCTTTGCAGCAGGGGGAGAGGTGTAGATTTCAAAGTTTAGTAAAATGAAACAAATAAGACAGAACTGAGACTAAAACCAAGTTGGGTTTTTGTATTTTATTAAAAGATATATTTTGCAAAATAGGAGGAATACAGTTTCACAAGAAGCACGTAGCTCAGTGTGTAAAGGATTCGTCAAATGAGTAAAGGAAAGAGTGAGCTTAAATGCACATTGGGAGAAAGGGGAGTGACATTTGAGCACATTCTTACAAACAATAAAGATATTAACCTTCTAGACCCTTCTTTCTGAGAGACAGATAAGATATAGGTCTAGTACTGGCATTTGGAAAAGAAAACACAAACATGCGTCATAAATTCCCTTCATCTAATCCTCTGTTCCTCTCTGCCCCAGCTGAGGTCGCGCTCCCTGTACATCTAACCAGACAAGAGGGGAACGTGATACGGGAGAGGAGGATACCAGAGTTGTGGCCTTGTGGGTTATCAGTTCACACAAAGGGCATACACTTTGAAGTCTCTGTGGTATAAACAACCTCCAATCCACAGCAGGAATGCCCATGAACTGTCGTTTATATTGGTGTATGAGAATGCAGTGTGCTGAATGAAAAAACACAAGGCACAATAAACAATAAAGGCTTAAATGTGATTTTGCCATTACAATATATATATACACTTAGCACAAAAAGTAAGGAAATTTGTGTTTGGTAGATTATTTTTCTGTGGTAACAATGCTTTTGCTGGTAACAAATCATATAACGTTGGAAAGCCTTTTTAGTACTGTTGCCAATATGTCTTGTTTCTTCAAACTTCAATCATCCAATCCACCAAACACCAAACGAGTCAATAGCAGAATAAGATGTTTGGCATTGGCAGAGAAGATTTGGCAAATTTTTCATGGGCGCAACCCACATTCTCAGCGCTGCTGCTCGTCCCACAAATGCATGTTCCTTACATATGGGGCACCATTTGAAAGGGAACTAAACAGGCTTTCTAACAGTATAACATTTATTGCCAAAAATCATTGTTACCACAGAGAAATAATCTACCAAACACAAATTTCCTTACTTTTGGTGCTAATTTTATATATATAGTAAAACACTGACAGGGAAAACTTTACTGCACCATGAGTATAATACATAACTTTTACTTCAAGTAGATTTTGCTGATAATTACTTAATATACTTTTACTTACTTTTAGGTTTGAATGCAGGACTTTTACTTGTAGTGGAGTTTTTTTCACACTGTGGTATTGTGTTAGGGAGGATGCACTTGTAGGCTAATTGCTGTTTACATTGGGCCCGCTCACAGAAACCAAATACATAGGCGGAGTTTGACATTCGAGCTGGGGGGCAAAAAAAAGAAAAACTCATTGTAGCAGCTGAGACCTGGCCTACCACTTGGGGAACATAGCACGAGCACATATGGACAAGACAAACATGCTAAATAAACATATATGTTATGCTGGGTAAGGTTAAATATTAACACACTGGTAGAAACACCCTATAATAATAATCTTGAACTGGAAGAACAGAAAAACACAACCAGGAAAGAGCAGTCGGAGGACATCATCAGTAATACGGACAAGGTATGTCTCCAGTTAATTGTATTTCTGTTTTTCAAAATATGCTTATACTCTCCAGTGGGGCGCAATACTTCACTGTAAGAAAGAAAGATGTAAAAACAACCAACGGATAATGTCCTGGCAGAAAATAACCTGTATCTTTTACGTTTAGTTACGTTTAGCAGTTTTCAGATTACTTTATGTGCTTAGATAATTGCAAAAGGGTTCTCGACTGTTGTAGAAAGAAGTGGCTGATCTTTAATGCAATATCTACATTGCCCATTATCAGCAACCATTCATTCAATGTTCCAAAGGCACATTCTGTTTACTAATCTGATATCATTTTAAAAGGCTAACTGAGAAAACATTGGAGAACCCTTTTGCAATGATGTAAACACATAATGTAATCTGAAAACTGTTGTCCTGGTTAAAAAAACAATGCAACTGATCTCAGCTGGTATTCTGTCTGGAATGGAGTGGAATGGAAAATTTTAAGTGACTCCAAACTTTTGACCGGTAGTGTATTCCAACAGACTTTTTTTTAACAGTGTTGATTGCTCAACATGCAACATGGAGTTAACATTTGTAAGACTCATAGTCAGTGGTGGAAGAAGTATTTAGATCCTTTACTTTAGTAAAATTAGGATTACCACACTGTGACTGCCATTTCTCTCCTTTATTTTACGATGACTTGTAAAAGTAATTTTCTAAGACAATCTGACATCAGTTTGATTACACAATGAACATATGTTTTGTATATTTTCTGTCTTTTCATGTTTTTCTTCTTCTTCTTCTTCTTCTTCTTCTTCTTCTTCTTCTTCTTCTCTTTTAAAAGATGGATGTCATTCCTCGACCAGAACTGTTTGATTTCCACGGAGTCTGCATGACTCACTATTACACAGACAACTGGGAGAAGGTTCAAAACTTCCAGGCCAAGCCAGATGATATACTTATTACTTCCTACCCTAAAGCAGGTCAGTACGCACACAGTAACAGGACGTGCAGTGTTTTAAACTGTAACTGTGAATGAGATGTGTGTGTATGGAAGTTAGAGATTTGGATGATCTTATTTTATTTATATAGGCTTATCTTATTTTTACTTATTGTTTATATTATTGTATTATCTTTTATTTATTTTTATTTTCTTCTATCTTTCTTTTAGGAAGCACCTGGGTCTCCTACATCCTTGATCTGCTGTGTTATGATCAGACATCCATCCCTTTGTTTGAAAGGGTGCCAAACTTGGAGATCGCCATCTCCTCTCTGCAGCTAGGTTGAATTAACAATTACATACAGCACTTAGCCTACCATGTTTCATATGTCACAAACATGCAAACGCTTATATGCCGTGGTGGTAATATTCAGTCATTTGCTTAAATTGTTAAACTAAACATTGAACGTTGGGAGGGGGATATGCGTGGGATTTCCCCCGTTCTGGTCTATATATCCCTGCCTCTGCTGAATTATTTTTATCCACGGTGGGAACAAAATTTACTCCCCACCCCCTCAAAGTGATCAATGCTACTTCACCAATAGACCACATATTGCATACCTAAAATATAAGTATTTTAAACTAAGTAAAGCGCTGTATTGTGAACAGTCTTTAGTACCATAGAACGATAAAATCCGAGCGGCAGTTGCTGGTTGTATTTAGCTGCTAAAGAGCTCCGGGACGCCGGCTACCAGCGGCAGTTGTTTAGCTGCCAATAGGTGACTGTAAGCCGGGTACAGGCACTTTCAGGGGCCATGGTAGTGGAATTTAGCCAGAAAAAGTGAGCGTAATGTGGAGATGACAGTTAAGTTTAGGCACAAAAACGACTAGTTAAGTTTAGGAAAAATATGTTGGTTTGGATTAAGACATTATTATTATTAATGTCTCCCGTTTCCTGGGTGAAAGTATTTAGTTTTCGCCGCAAAATGAACTCCGCTCTCCGGCTTGAAAGCGTTGTATTTTCCATTGAATGTTGAATGGCATATTTAAGTGTTTGGCATGCCTGGCACTATATCCATGGTATTGCAAGGGTGATTTAATTCTTGCATGTTTTCTTTTGTTCAATTGTTGTTACATCACAAGTTTTTACCGTACTGTAGGATTCACTGACATGTAAACTGTTTTAATAATGTACAGGACTGGATCCTCCTCAAGTCATGCTCAAAGGAACAGAAATGGCAGATAACCTCACCACCGTTCCTCGACTCATTAGGACTCATATTCCAGTCCAGTTTCTGCCAAAGTCCTTCTGGGAGCAAAACTGCAAGGTCACAAATGCCTTTTAAGTACAGTATCAATAGTAGGACAATTGCCAGGGAGATACAAACTGCCCACACAACAGTTTTTTCACACATCCTACACTTCCAACCCGGTCTCATGGCAGTTCGTGAAATGGTCACGTTATTTTTAATGTATTGATTCGTGTACACAGACACGTTTATGTCGGTTTTTTCGTGGTGGTCAGCACGTAATGGGAAGCATCTATACGGGGGTTGGGTTTAGGAAAATAAGAACGGGGAAAGGACACGTCACACGCGGGCCACAATCCACGGTCTCTGGGGGACACACAACAACAACGAAACGGTTGGGTTTAGGAAAAGAACAACAGGTAAATTAAACGCCACACGTGGGACACGATCCTTGGTCTCCGGGGTGAAAGTCCTTTATTTTTGACCTACCCACCACCCCAACCAACCTCCCTGTGCGGATTTTCAGCATTTCATACTACTCGCTACCGTAGTCATGCTGTGATCAC
Source organism: Zingel zingel (assembly GCA_023566125.1). Taxonomy (NCBI): domain Eukaryota; kingdom Metazoa; phylum Chordata; class Actinopteri; order Perciformes; family Percidae; genus Zingel; species Zingel zingel. The sequence goes on from CM042323.1 coordinate 5,671,940, forward strand.
AAAAGATGCTTCCCATTGAATACATTAGTTTAAATAACGTGCTGACCACCACAAAAAAAATGACAAACGTGTCCGTGTACACGAATCAATAGATTATATAACGTGACCATTTCACGAACTGCTGTGAGACTGGGTTGACACTTCACAAGTTAACAAATTTGATTAACAAACCACGCTTAATGATCAGGATTTTACATACAGGAATTATAGGACTGACTACAGATCTTTCCAGGTTTATGTTTTTCTCCAGTCTTGCATGGTCTGGCACCCCAGATACATTTTTGGATAGGATAAAAAAAAACGCTCTGGATTGTTTAAATTTCTTTAAACCAATCACAATGGTCTTGAGTGGCGCTAAGATCTGGACGCAGCGATGGTGGCTCTGCAAAATGGTCTCGGGAAGGAACTTGATTTGATGGAACATTTGCACCCCACAAAAGAAAACAGCACACATAATAGTAAATTAAGTTAACTGTTGACACAGTACAGTAACGTGGGCTATATATAAATTAGCTGGATACATGGTTAAAAGTCATTTGCTCTAACCAGTGTATCGCCATGTGTACTTTGTCCATAGAAAACGACAATGATGACAAGAGGCGACAGTGACATCTAATGCAGCTGATTCATGATCAGTTGTTCATAAACACTTAGGTATTTCACATTCCATGCAATGCTGCTCTTCAGATAAGTGTTTTCTTGTTGTGTAGATAATCTACGTGGCCCGCAATGCAAAGGACAGCGTGGTGTCTTATTTCCACTATGACCACATGACAAAAATTCAACCAGAGCCTGGAGACTGGAGCAGCTACCTCCCGAGATTCATGGAGGGAAAGAGTATGTATTAAAGGTGCCCTGCCGCACCAAATTGTTTTTACTTGTAATTTTTTTTTTTTTTTTAAATATGTTAGGTGTTTATGTTGTTAATGTGATAATGAACTGCTACCTCCTCTGGCAGCTCTAGCCACTGAAAAGAAATAAGCGGCAAAATCAGGCCAATTACAAAAGCTGGTCAGTCTGACGTTGTTGCAGGGAGGCAGGGAAAGGTGGACCCAAATGCAGAGCAAAACTCACAGACAGGCAACAGGTTAGAGCTTGAGGATTTAATGAACAAAAAACAGCAGTACAAGGACTGGAAACACTCGGGGGGAGGAAAAAGTGCCAAAAAGAAACACAAGGCAGGAACAGACTGACAAAAAACAAACTAGAAGAACGGGGAATGCTAACTAACGTAGACAGGGCACGGACACGAACAAAGGCAAAATGATCCAACAAGAGACAAAGGAATGACAGCGGTTAAATACATGAGGTAATGAGTAAATGAAGGACAGGTGATACAGCAGGTGAAACACATCGGGGCGGGGCAGGACAATCAACAAAGGCGGGAAAACAAAGTAAAATTAGACATGACGAGACAGAAAACAGACTATTAAAATAAAACAGGAAACCGGGAAAAACAGACTGGAAACATGACATAACCTAAACACAGAAACTTGACACAACACAAGAGAGAACACAGGAATTAACTAAAAAATGCACAATACACAGAACAGTCAAGACAGGGTAAACACAATAGACAAGGAGATAACTAAACAGAAATGTACAGAATAAATATACAAACACAGGGAACATACAGAAATAATAATACAGGCAACCGAAATATACAAAACCAGGCAACAGAAATGGAACAAAATACAAGGCAAAATACCAAAACCATAACAGACGTGGTGTTGCCTGAGCTCATTACTATTCATGAGCTCTCACGAGCTCACCCAGTTGCGCTGGGTAAAGGATGCTGATAGCCAGGCTCTCATTGGCTAGCTGTTAGCCAATCAGAGTCAAGCAGTTTAGCTCGTTGAATATTAATGAGAACTGGCACAAATCAAGCTGAGTCTTCCTGCAGGCTTTCTATACAATGCTACAATAGCTTGAAACAAGGTAACCAAAACATTATTTCCACAAAAAATGTTACAGAGTCCATGGTAGAACTTCAGACATTACCACAAAGTAATGGAATATGTGTGGCGGGGCACCTTTTAAAATGAAATACTGTAATAAAGGTGCTCCTCAAATGCAGTCATTCATTGTTCTGTTGCTTCAGTGGCGTTTGGATCCTGGTACGACCATGTGAACGCCTGGTGGGAGAAGAAACAGAGTTATCCAAAACTCCATTACATGTTCTACGAAGATCTGATTAAGGTAATTAGTGGGAATGCTGATTCAGCAGCATTCCAACTATTGTTATTCGGTTCTTTCTTTTTTCTTATTATTCCGTACGTTTTTTGGCTCTCCGTAACTTCTGCATACGTTCAGCTATTAAAACCATTCAACTTTTAAAATGTTCAGCTCCTTCAGCTAATGATGCGACTTCTTCAACTTTTTTTCTACTATTTATACTTTTTTAAATATTAAGCCTATAAACATTTTATTTTAACATTAAAGTCAATGAGAGCAAGCTTCAAATCCTTCAAATCCTGTTCTGCTTCAAAATGTATGTCCTCCTACATTTCTTCACCTACAGACGTGATTCAAACTTTAAACTGTTCACAAAATATTCAGGTATTCGGGGTGTGCTCAGTGTTTTGATATCTTTTACAATTTTTGTAAAAAAAAAAGCTATTTAAGTTTAGTGTACATTTCAGGAAATTTTATCGATTAAACAGAATGTAGCTTCTTAGAGTGAGTGATGTCACAGATTAGAGTATGGAGCTTTGAAAAAAATTATCTTTGTCCTTGCTGTATAAACTGCTCTCACACCCACAATATTTACTTATCATACACAATTCATACATCAAAATGTATGTATTTTTGTCAATGTGCTCAGTTATGCGATATGACTTATACTTTTGGCTCGGTGAGCTTCTAAATGACAACAGTTCCAAATCTTCTTCCCTTCGCTCCCCTGTTAAAGATCCTTCACATTTCAGAGCGAAATGCAGAGCGAACCACTTTTTTAAATCACTGATATGCCTACATTTTTAAGCTTATCCATATGAATTTTATATGATTACGTTCAGAAAGGCCTTGTGGTGCTCAAGATGAGGTCATCTGACTGATAGCACTTATAATTTTGGCAGACTGAGCCTTTATTTGAGAGCTCGATCTCAGTGTCTCTGAATAGCTGCAGTGTGCCATATTAACAGCAGGTGCTCCGGTCGTTAGCTGATCAAAGAGATCTCATCACAGAGATCAAAGGGCGTTTAGTCACGGGTCATTAGTAGCCATGACAACACTTTCACAGACAGTCAACTTGAATACTACAGGCATTAATATGAACATTAGTCTATATCCTTTGCTTTCCACTACTGGCTGTCTGTCATTCTGTCTGTCTCCCTCCCTTCGTCTGTGTCTGTCTGTGCCTGTCTGTCTGTATCTGTGTCTATGTCTATCTGTCTATCTGTGTCTGTGTCTCTCTCTATCTGTGTCTATCTGTGTCTCTCTCTCTCTCTCTCTCTCTCTCTCTCTCTCTCTCTCTCTCTCTCTCTCTCCCTCCCTCCTTCTCTCTCTCTCCCTCCGTCCCTCCCTACCTCCAGGGTCATTTGTGATTTCATCCATGTATATATCCCGCTTCTTTTCAGGCAATATATTCACCTCTCAGCTCTTTAGGGTCATGCTTGTTTGTTCTACGTAATGGATATGGCTGATAATAATACAAAGTATTTATACTTTCAGCCTTTTTAGTTAATTTATTGGAACTTCCACTATTGATGGTATTACAGTTCAGCTTCCAGCTTTTATAGAAATGTGTTTCGACTGTTAGCTTATTAAGGTAATGCAGTTCAGCTTCCAACTGACACTTTTACATTTCAAATTCCAAATTTTCAGCAAGTGCAGTGCAAACCATTTGAGATTTTTTGAACATTTTTTTTGATTTCTGCATTTAAATATATGTTTTTCATAGCATTTGTAAGTCTTCCATACTTAGATAAATTCAGAACTCACAATGTTTTACATCGATGGCATCAACAATTCAGTTTGGCGTCAGCTTTTAACTTTTTAATGAAATTCTTACTTATTAAAACGATTTCAACTTTTTCAACTATTATCACTACTTTAACTTCTTCTTATGGATTTAAGCTATTCATCCAGTTTAGCTTTAGCATTTCAGCTATTCAGCATTCCCACGCATTTTCTGCAGGAAATGCATTTTCTAGTTTACTTGTTTTTTTTGCCGGTTGTTTTTGTGTTACTTGAAAATGAAACATTGCATTTGGTGCTAAGTGGAGCGTCTGTCATAGTGTGCCTAGGCTACTAGACAGGTGGAATTGATTCTTAATTTCCCACGAAGCTGATCGCAGTTACGTGTTCATCTCCGATCCTATCTGTGTTTGTGAGAAGTGCCGTTGTCCTGAGGTGAAAGATTTATTATCAAGCCAATAGGCGTTTGTGTTTGTGTTGGCCGCTGTCCATTTCCTAAGGTTCTGAAATGCAACATTGCATTTTTTGACTACTTTTTTTTTTTAAGGACATGCACTCGTGAGCACCCACTGAGGAAAACATAAATCGGCGCCTATGGTATAGATGATGTAGAAGCTGGTCCATCAATTTCTTTGTCCATGACATCCAAGGTTCGAATCCCAGCTAGATCTTTAGTGCGTTGTTTCTTTTATTTTTTTCCGTTCATACGGTATGTGTATTTGTGTGGATAATACTTAAATGGACATGTATTACACATAAACAAGAAAAACGTCCCTGTGTACACGAATCAATAGATTAAATAACAAGACCATTTCACGAACTGCCGTGAGACTGGGTTGATATATAACACAATTTGGGGTTCAGTGTCTTGCCCAAGGACACTTCGACATGTTACTGTAGGCCCAGGGATCAAACCACAACCTTCCAATTGATAGAAAATTGCTCTAACACCTGGGCCACAGCAGCCCCTGTATACATACTCCACTTTCACATACATCTATACTTCTCTTGAACATACAGATACACTACCGGTCAAAAGTTTGGGGTCACTTAGAAATTTCCATTCCACTCCATTACAGACAGAATACTAGCTGAGATCAGCTGCATTGTTTTTTAATCAGGGCAGCAGTTTTCAGATTATATTATGTGCTTACATAATTGCAAAAGGGTTTTGCAATTATTACCCCGAGGAGCAGGGGCTCCTCGGGGTAAAAGTCCTGTGTTTGTTTGTTGTTTTATATTTCGTCACCTTACTACCTGCTTTGCTCCCGTCCTAATTACTACCGTCACTAGAGGCGTCGCCCCTAGAAACGTGAATGTAGGTCACAATTGCTGCTTGAACAAATGACCTCTGGGAGCATTTTTTTAGGTTAGGACAGTCTCACCCAAATGTTCTAATTTCCTCTTCATTGTTATTATATCTGCCATTATTGTATTTTGATCTTTACTCAACAGTGAGTATAACACATGATTGTATGATTTAGAATCTCCCTGTTCAGGTTACTTTTCCTAAAGTTCTGTGCTAGCTGATGATATTGTGGTGATAATATGTGACCATTGTGCTTCCAGGATACTGGACGGGAAATAGACAAACTGTGCTGCTTTCTTGGTTTGTCTCCTTCAGCTGAAGCAAAGGAAAGAATTACAGGCAGTGTGCAGTTTGATGTTATGAAAAAGAACAACATGGTCAACCTTTCAACGGTTCCATTGATGGATTTCAAAAAGTCTTCCTTCATAAGGAAAGGTACAGTGAATAGTGATACAGGATACATGTGACATGACTCTACCTTTAGCTGAAACACCCGTCTGATTTTCTGTGGTTCTGCAGGGAAGGTTGGTGACTGGAGGAACCATTTCACCGTGGCGCAGGATGAAAAGTTTGATGCGGACTACAAGCAGAAAATGAAGAATCCTACACTGCAGTTTTGTACTGAAGTATAGAGGCTGTGCATGTCCTGAACTGTGATTCATTTGATAATGTTGATGTCAGAAATTAAATTTGATTGATAAAGAGATTGCCTAATTAGTGCACGAGAATTGTTAATGTGATGTTGACTGATGTCATATGTTTAACCCTTGTTAAATCTCCTTCTACTGTGTTTGTAAATCAGCAATACGTGTGAAATTATTTGGATAGAACTGTATTGAATTTACATTAGTGATGTACACAGGAGCGCAGTGAGGAGGTGGCTTCTGGGGCACCAGGCCCGAATGTTTTTCAAAAGCCCAGAATCTTTTATGGTTTTATAATTAAACTAAACTTTAGATTAAACTTTGTGTCATTTCCCCTCAGTCTCTCTGATGCCGTTTATGCCAAATCCCTGCCCTACCTATTGTACTGTGTTTGTAAATCGGCTTTATGTCACTCATATGTGAAAATTATTTAGATAGAAGTGTACTGTATTTACATGTGTGTCTACCATTGGATGGATGGAATTTATGTTAGATGTCTAGCTGGCTAGTTATTCACTCAAGTGAAACTAATTAGTCGGCATCACGATGTGACGCCACTGTAACATAGATGCTTAGATGAATGTCATTGAACTAGAAGCAGTGCACTTAAATTCTCTACCTGTATCACGCTTCTCATGGATTGAGCTACTTTGGTTTCCTCAAGTTGTTGAAATTGAAAGAACCACCATATTGAGGAACATTTTTCTATTACCGCTAACACATTCTCACTCCCATCTCATAAAATATGGACGCTTGGTCAGGTGCCTTTGTCGTTGTTATAGATTAACTTTAACTAAACGCGCTTGGTCGGGACTATTGGCCTCCCTTTTGATGCAGTTAGGTTAAGGAAAAGCTTGTGGGTTGGCTTACGTTTCCGTGACTCGCAGGAAGAACGGGACAGTTGGGTTTAGGAAAAGGTCGTGGTTGGGTTTACGTTTCCGTGACTCACAGGAAGAACGGGACAGTTGGGTTTAGGAAAAGGTTGTGGGTGGGCTTACGCCTCCGTGACACGCGGGAATAACGGGCCAGTTAAAGGCACATGCGGGACACGAACCCCGGTCTCCTGGGTAAAAGTCCTGTGTTTGACCCATCCACCACCCCGACCAATCTCCCTACGCGGAATTTCCAACATTATGCTTGTCAACCACCGTGAGGAGCCCTTCAGGGTAAAATTAATAGACTTTGGTTTGACGCTTCCAGCGTCCGAAGTAAAGGTTGGAATGACAGTCCAACCTTGTGCCTACAGAGCCCCAGAGGTGACACTGGGCCTCCCCATATCTGAAGCCATCGACATGTGGGCACTGGGATGTCTCATGGCATTCCTCTATTTTGGCGACAATCTCTTCCCCGATCAATCACCATACCACATGATGAAAGGTGTTTGCCGTCTGCTCGGTCAGCCAAAAGACCACCTGCTGAGTGCTGGGAGGAACACCTGGCAGTATTTTAGCAGGGAACAGGGCTCGCCCAATCCAGGATGGAGACTAAATACACCAAGGGAGTACACAAAGGCAACTGGTGTCCAGCCCTGAAATCCAGGATGAATTGTTGACGCTGGTGGCAATTTGGATAAATCAGTAGAGTGCTTCGCAGAAGTAGATGACTATACTGAGTATGAAGACTGGATGGCATTTTTACATCTCCTAAAACGGTTACTTGATCCAGATGCTCAGACGAGATTCACGCTTGAGCTAGCCCAAATACATTGTTTTGTTACAATGGTTCACCTGCACCATGAGGACATGGACAACTCTTATGCAAAAGACGCCTTAGAGTTGATTACCGTCTCCCCCCTGGATGATTCAGAGGAATCGCATGATTCTCCCAGCAACTCAGAAACTGAGAGTCAACTGTCTCAAGCGTAAGAGTCACGAGCACCAATAGCTCCAGTCACGAAGACGCAGACCCTGCTGCATACCACTTCAATCGTCAATCCGCAGCATTAAGGGCTCATTTACAAAGACGGCCATCTTTGACTTCAAGTGCTGAAGATTCTGACAGTGTCAGTTCCAGTTACGAAGAACAGGATCCACAAGAATACTTTATGGAGTCACACACCTCTTACCTTTCTGAGGGAGAGTACATTCCAATTTCTGGTGACGCCAACTTCTCTGATGGAGAGTGTATTCCAGTTATCGATGATGAAGATGGTTCTGATAATGAGACAGTGGCCGTGAATATTAAACCCTTTCACAGCAATGGAACCACTTCAACACATTTTGATGGCCTTCCACCCCAGACTGGCATCAAGACAGTGTCACACACTGCAATAAAGAAAGATTCACTCCCGGAAAGTTCCAGTGATGGATATTTACACACCGACGTCTCCAGAGATGAAGATACCGATGCTGATTGAGACTGGGACGAAGCTTTCTTCACTCCTGAGACCTTCGACAGATCTGCGGTCACGTGAGACCTGGATCAGACACTGCTGTAGCCTCGCTGATGTGTCTTATCAATCCATTCAGACATTATAATTTATGATAATGATTGGAATCGATAACAGACACATCAGCAGAGCTGTGTGGGATTCCCCCTGGTGCTCCGGTTTCCTCCCACAATCCAAATATATGCAGATTATGTCAACTGGCAACTCGAAATTTGTCCCTATTTATCAGCCATGTGATATGCTGATCTTTTAAATAAAAAATGGGAAAATATGATTTGTTATTGTTATTGAGAATGTTGAAAAAAAATAAGAAAGCTCATACTATACTGTGTTTAAACTGTAATGTGAGTGAGACTCAAGGTCTGCAGCAAACAGAAGTAACGTTAAAATCACTGGTCACTTGAGTACAGTAGCAAGATGTAACATGTACAACACCCAAAGCCCTTCAGCAAGGTCCAGCATTATGAAAATAATGGCACAAGTCTGATGATAGTGCTCAAGTTCTGTGACCAACTATCGCGTGATTCTCTGATGCCCTATAAAGCTCAGCTGGGTCATATATAGCAAATTCTTGGGAGCTGTTACGAGAAGGAAGGCCATTTGGCTTCATAGATTTCAAAACCTGATTAACAGGCCTTCTTTTACCCAATGCAAACATTTGGGTTTGGGAAATATTTATTGAATGGATACAACATTACAGTAGATGCATTCTAAGATCACTTACAGCATTTACTATCAAACAGGGATGTGCTAGTTTGTTTGTTCCAAAAATATTAAGGCTATAAAAACTGCTTTTTATTTACATCTTATGTTACTGAACTTCGCTATAATGACCGGCTCGCTTTACATTATTTTGCTTATTACACAGCTACTTACCAAATAAATCAATAATTTGACACAAAATATTAATTTAAAAAGGATTGTATTTTTTTTTTATTTTATTAAAAATAGGCAGGATCTTGCTCCACTTTTTCCCACTTTTTTTCACATCTGATAAATTCTCGGATTGATGGATTCAGAGTGATCAGAACTGCGTCCGTGGCAAAGTTCTCCTATGCATGGCAACAGTCTATTATGCTTTGCAACAGTCTGTTATACAGAATTAGTAGACCGCAGAATGCAGTGATTGACCAATCAGAATCAAGAATTCAACCAAGCCGTAATAAAAGGCTTTAATATCTTTTTGGCTATTAAGTCATTAAAACATGCCTAGACGTTTCATGTAGTATTACTGTATGTATTACATTACATCGGTAACAGTTACTAATGTTTAACTAATTAATGGCGTGGTTAGTTAGTAGTAGTAGTTCAGTGCACTAGATCACTCTCAAAAGACTTCTCACACCTAAGGACAACCATGTCACCTCTAAAGGTTTTAGTCATATAGTCACTATAAGATTTTACTACCAAGACTTAAAACTAAAACGTCTGGCTTAAGACAGCTTGAACTGAGTTTTATGACCACCTTACACCAAATAATTGGGAAAACGGGAGTGCGCCCCAACTCTAGCAAGACTCCCATGATTTAATTCCGATATCGGAAATGTGTCTGCGACAGTGGAAACGCTTGTAAAGTCATTCGCAGCAAGGGTTGTAGCCAATTCCGTGGTCTGTCCCGGGACCATGGTCTCTGGCAGGGACCAGTAGTTACTGCCACTAGGGGCGCTAAAGACACTGGTCGTGACCAGCTCATCAGTGGTCGCGACCAGTTGCTCTGTGGCACAGACCAGTGGTCACAACCACTAGGGGCGCTAAAGACACTGGTCGCAACCAGCTCCTCAGTGGTCTGCCCTGTGGTCTGTGAAGCGGCTTTCTATAAAAACACTATATCAGATATATTATGATTATTATTGTTATTATTATTGATTATGAATATCCTTGTGGTCAGGACCAGCTGGCCTCTGGCGCGGATGAGCTGGTCTCTGGCACAGACCAGTGATCACAACCACTAGGGGCGCTAAAGACACTGGTCGCAACCAGCTCCTCAGTGCCCTGTGGTCTGTGAAGTGTCTTTAGTATTTTCTCTCCTTTCCTGTCGTTTTGGCAGCACTGTTAGCTGGATAAATGTCAGAGATCATAATCGTTTGTCTATAAAATACACTATATCAGATATATTATGATTATTATTGTTATTATTATTGATTATGAAGATCCGTGTGGTCAGGACCAGCTGGTCTCTGGCACAGACCAGTGGTCACAACCACTAGGGGCGCTAAAGACCCTGGTCGCAACAGTCTATGGTCGCAACCAGTGGCACAGCGGTCATGACCAGCTTCTTACTGGCACAAATTAGTCCAGGCAAAGTAGCGTTTTACGACAGACTAATTGTAAAATAATTTTTTGCAGCTTAGATCATTTCTATGTGGTGTTCATAACAACATACTAAAAGTCCTAAGAAATCCTAGTTGAGGAAATATGTTAAATTCTCATCAATCCGAGATGTGTGCCAATAAGGCCAGGCAATAATACACCCCAATGGGGCTATTTTTTTCCTTTACTCCTATCAAAATGAAACTTTACACAATGAAAGCATCCATGAAAAGTAAAAATGTTTGTATTACAAGTTTCTTTGAAAATAAATTTGAATATGCAAATGACTACACTAATTGAATATGCCCAAAATACACCCAAATAGGCTTAATTTTTTCCTTTACTCCTACTACAATAAAACTTTACATAGTAAAAGTATACAGGAAAAGTAACTTTTTTTGTATTACAAGTTTCTTTTGAAATTAATTTGAATATGCACATGAGCTCCACACTTATTGAATATGTCCTAATTTGCATAGGCAGAAACACCATTCATATGTATGACAAATACATTGGCCCAATCTTCATCCAATCGTCCTACTGCCAATGGGTGATGGCAATGCTGCTTTTAGACTGGCCTCTAACCTGAAAACTGCCTGGCTGAGAAAACTATCTCATGGCCTCAAGATAGTAACTCGTGGCCTCGAGATAGTATCTCGTGGCCTCAAGATACTATCTTGTGGCCTCAAGATAGTATCTTGAGGCCACGAGATACTATCTCTAGGCCACGAGTTACTATCTTGAGGCCACGAGATACTATCTCTAGGCCACGAGTTACTATCTTGAGGCGTCAAGATAGTAACTCGTGGCCTCAAGATACTATCTCGTGGCCTCAAGATAGTAAAGTGTCTGACACATGGACCCTTTGTTATTAAACTGGACCCTGTAGTGTAGTGCAATACTTCACATTATCTGCAATATTCTCTGTTTTAATATTCAGTGTGCAATATAGTTTGCTGCAGTTCTGCTTCTATTTATTTACTAGTACTGTTCATCACAATTCTGTTAATACAGTAATGTAAATCTTGTAGGCTGCATATCCATAGTCCTTTATAATTCTTCATATTTTATAGCCTATATTTATACTTTTTAAAGCTGCTCCATTGTGCATTCTCCTTTTATATACACTTATCTTGAGGCCAGGAGATACTATCTTGAGGCAACGAGATACTATATTGAGGCCACGAGATACTATCTTGAGGCCACAAGATAGTTATAATTAATTGTTTTGACCAGGGTGGCTCCGTAATAATCCCCACCAGTATAGTCTTCAGGGTCACGGAGGCACACAAGCCTCCCCACCACGACAAGGTAGCAACATGTAATCTCACCATGTTACTAATGACTAAGATGGCTACTCTGACTTTCTTCTGATGTTATCTGTGGGGGAATGTCATTAGGTAAGGATTGTTCGCAAATAAAAAAAAAAAGAATTTAGAAAGCAAATGGAGGCAAAATTGTGCAATCAATTCTTAAGGTCAATATACAGTGCCTTGCGAAAGTATTCGGCCCCCTTGAACTTTTCGACCTTTTGCCACATTTCGGGCTTCAAACATAAAGATATAAAACTGTAATTTTTTTGTGAAGAATCAACAACAAGTGGGACACAATCATGAAGTGGAACGAAATTTATTGGATATTTCTTTTTTAACAGATAAAAAACTGAAAAATTGGGTGTGCAAAATTATTCAGCCCCTTTACATTCAGTGCAGCAAACTCTCTCCAGAAGTTCAGTGAGGATCTCTGAATGATCCAATGTTGACCTAAATGACTAATGATGAAAAATAGAATCCACCTGTGTGTAATCAAGTCTCCGTATAAATGCACCTGCTCTGTGATAGTCTCAGAGGTCCGTTTAAAGAGCAGAGAGCATCATGGAGAACAAGGAACACACCAGGCAGGTCCGAGATACTGTTGTGGAGAAGTTTAAAGCCGGATTTGGATACAAAAAGATTTCCCAAGCTTTAAACATCCCAAGGAGCACTGTGCAAGCGATAATATTGAAATGGAAGGAGTATCAGACCACTGCAAATCTACGAAGACCCGGCCGTCCCTCTAAACTTTCAGCTCATACAAGGAGAAGACTGATCAGAGATGCAGCCAAGAGGCCCATGATCACTCTGGATGAACTGCAGAGATCTACAGCTGAGGTGGGAGACTCTGTCCATAGGACAACAATCAGTCGTATACTGCACAAATCTGGCCTTTATGGAAGAGTGGCAAGAAGAAAGCCATTTCTTAAAGATATCCATAAAAAGTGTCGTTTAAAGTTTGCCACAAGCCACCTGGGAGACACACCAAACGTGTGGAAGAAGGTGCTCTGGTCAGATGAAACCAAGATCTAACTTTTTTGGCAACAATGCAAAACGTTATGTTTGGCGTAAAAGCAACACAGCTCATCACCCTGAACACACCATCCCCACTGTCAAACATGGTGGTGGCAGCATCATGGTTTGGGCCTGCTTTTCTTCAGCAGGGACAGGGAAGATGGTTCAAATTGATGGGAAGATGGATGGGGCCAAATACAGGACCATTCTGGAAGAAAACCTGATGGAGTCTGCAAAAGACCTGAGACTGGGACGGAGATTTGTCTTCCAACAAGACAATGATCAAAAACAAAGCAAAATCTACAATGGAATGGTTCACAAATAAACATATCCAGGTGTTAGAATGGCCAAGTCAAAGTCCAGACCTGAATCCAATCGAGAATCTGTGGAAAGAACTGAAAACTGCTGTTCACAAACGCTCTCCATCCAACCTCACTGAGCTCCAGCTGTTTTGCAAGGAGGAATGGGCAAAAATGTCAGTCTCTTGATGTGCAAAACTGATAGACATACCCCAAGAGACTTACAGCTGTAATCGCAGCAAAAGGTGGCGCTACAAAGTATTAACTTAAGGGGGCTGAATAATTTTGCACGCCCAAGTTTTTTATCTGTTAAAACAGTTTGAAATATCCAATAAATTTCGTTCCACTTTATGATTGTGTCCCACTTGTTGTTGATTCTTCACAAAAAATTACAGTTTTATATCATATATATAAGCCTGAAATGTGGCAAAAGGTCAAAAAGTTCAAGGGGGCCGAATACTTTCGCAAGGCACTGTAAGTCTTTTTGTGGCAAGTGACTTCAAATTTATCGTGTTTATGCATAGGTTAACTTACTGAATGAGTTATTTGGTCCCTGTTTTTAATAAAAATGTTACTTTTCATGTATACTTTCACTGTGTGAGGTTTGATTGTGATAGGAGTAAAGGAAAAAATAAGCACATTGGGGTGTATTTTGGGCATATTCAATTAGTATATTGCTCATTTACATATTCAAATTAATTTTCAAAGAAACTTGTAATACAAAAAATTGTACTTATCATGGATACTTTCATTGTATAAAGTTTTATTTTGATAGGAGTAAAGGAAAAAAATAGCCCCATTGGGGTGTATTGTTGTATGGCCTTACTGGCACACATCTTGGATTGATGAGAATTAAACATATTTCCTCAACCAGGATTTCTTAGGACTTTTAGTATGTTGTTCTGGACACATTATAGAAATTATCTATGCTGAAAAAAATTCTTTTACAATTAGTTCTATTTTTGGCTCCAAAATGAGTTACGTTGCCTGGACTCAAAGGGCACTAAAATGACTGGTCCTGACCACCTCCTCTGTGATCTGTTCTGTTGTTTGGACCAGTTGAGTGATCTGTGGAGTGTTTGTATTTATTTTTAATACAACTTTTCACGTTTCTCACTGTGTTAGTAGAAACGCCTAATGTGAGAAGCCATAATAGTTTGTTTATCCAATGTTATTGATCGCTATTATTAATAGAAATCATAATAACAATTATTAAATTATTATTATTAGTCGTAGTTGTATGAGTAGTACAGAGGAGGTGGTCAGGACCAGTAATTTTAGTGCCCTTTGTGCCAGTAAGAAGCTGGTCATGACCGCTGTGCCACTGGTTGCGACCATAGACTGTTGCGACCAGTGTCTTTAGCGCCCCTAGTGGTTGTGACCACTGGTCTGTGCCAGACCACAGAATCGGCTACAACCCCCTCTCGTCATTCGGTGTAAAGTCGGCATTATGAAGAAAGTGTTCAGTATGAACCTTACACAAGTATTTATGAACTAATCATTAACCAAGAGTGCCATTGAGTTGGGTCAACAAATATAACTAAATAGTTCATGAAGCTTCTTGGACATCACTACTATATAGCACTTAAATCATAGATACCAAGGAATTACACATTAACAATGCATTAATTGTTAGGTCATTCCTGATTCATTCCTCACTCGTTCCTTAGAAACTACTCACATTTTTGTGTACCGTATTGTAAAGTGTTACCAAATAACAAAACCAGTTTGTTTCAAAGTGAGGTTTTTATTAGCCATAAATGACTGAGGTTAATATTTCTGCCTACTAGGTGTTGACACTAGTTTCATCCACAACCACATGACAGACCTGAGATGACCAAACAACGTTGTGTGTTATTCAACCTCTGATGTTCTACAATAAGACAAGCTGAGGAGTCCAAATCCTTCATTTCAGCTCCAAATGTTCTTAGAGGCAGAGGTAGAACATATTTTCAATTTTTTGACTATGGGTCAGTCCTCAGACATTATTGTGTTCACACTGTGTAGTTGTAGCCATTCATCAATACGACTGGCCAATGAACTGATTGCCCAACATCCTTTTGTGTGTTGGTGGTGCTTTCCTCACCTGAGGTCGTTGCACTGATCAATGAACCTATGCAAATACACAGACAAACACAAACGTACATGATTAGTTTTCGTTACCCACAGATCACGGACAAGAGTGTTCTTTGTAAATAACGGGTTTATAGGACCAGTGTGTGAGATTTAGTGTCATCTAGTGGTGAGGTTGCAGATTGCAACCAACTAAATAATACCCCTATTACTACCCAAACTGTACCAGAAACCCAATTTGTTCAGTTCTTGTACCCTGATCAATGGGCTATCCTGACCCTAACTATAACAAAGTCAATGCCTAATCTCAACCATATGCACACTATGCGTAGAAAAGTCAGATTGGACAGATAGTCTAGATAGCTGTCTGCAGTTAAACATAGTCCTCCTAAATCCACCGGAGTTTAAAATTCCAACACAAAGAAAGCGGAAGGTAAGGGACATCCGGCCATAAAAAGAGTGACCTCCGGGGGAATTTCCGGCGGCAACGGGGCAATCACGGAAATGGAACGTTAATACTAATACTAAAAAGCTAATACTTAATATCCACCTGTTCATACAAATTTAATGTGTGGATGTCAGATACTTTTCGTCCTTGATACTGGTGCTTTAACACCCTCCATGTGCTTTTACACCTTTAGAATCAATATTATCACATTATGATGAGATGACACATTATCTGTTGAACCTCCCACCTTCTGGTCTAGGTCACGCTTCCTCTGGTTACCATCTTTTCCTTGTCCCAGCTCTGTCAGCCTTTCCTACACAGAGAAGAGAAGACATTACTACCATTACTACCACAACCTGGGGTTCTACAACTAATCATGGAGCACCTAAAACCTAAAACATTACCTTTGATATCCACAGCCTCTGTCCGCTCTGAGAGCTCAGGATCATCTGGTTGATCATCATCAGACTTCTTATAGTAATACTCTTGATCGGCGGGCCCAAACCTCTACACGCACACACACACACACACACACACACACACACACACACACACACTTTGATTTCTTGTACTGTAGCTGCCCTGTTTGTTTAGAGGACCAAACCACACTCACACATCACATTTCTTATAGTTCTAATGCCAAAGACAAGACAATAACCAACACAAATCCACACACACACACACACACACACACACACACACACACACACACACACACACACACACACACACACACACACACACACACACACATAAACACACCCGTGCATAAACAGGCATATTCATACCTTGTCAGGCCACATGAAGCTAATGAAGAGAATGATAGGAAGTCCAACAGTGAAGACGTAGACCCCCCAGAGCCAGGGACGCTCATTGGTGGCCAATAGCAGGCTCTCTATGATACCTGGCTAGAATACACATATACAGATACTGTATGTCAACTGTCAAATGATCATATCTACAGTATATCAAACCAAACTAAATAAACATAACTGCTAACAAGCATAAACTTAATTGTTAACAAGCAACAGATGGTGTGGACAAAACCACAGTGCATCTGTAATTTATTTATAGATTTATGTATTTATATATCCGAGCACCAGGTGGTGTAGGAGCCCTTTTTAAAACCAGAAACAGGTGTTGCTGCTTGGGGAAGCATAGTTTTTGACACCATGCACTTGCAGTGTAATATCTGACCATATACAACATTCAATTAATATTGAATTAGTCAGGTCTCAACTACGTGCTCTAATGTTTTGGTTTATTTTGAAATTTTAGATACCTTATATATGGTTTTTTGGAGCAACAGAATCAATTATACTTGACTTTTTAACTTGAAGGAAGGACTTTTATCATTATTTATTTTTAAGTGTGTCTGAAAGACAAGCAATGGTACCAAATAAATGGTGTATCAGGATTTTATCCACACCATCACCTTTTTTGCATGAGCTAACAGTAAGTACTAGGAATTAGCAAGCAAACCGTATTTGTCTCAAGGCAATTTAAAAATAGGTTTTAGTTCTAATGATTAATTACAGATCCATAAAGCTAAAAAAGAAATGTAACCTTTGAAAAATATACTATTTTTTTATAACACTCTTGCCAAAATGCCTTGCCATGGGGATTCATTTTATCCACGTTTTTGTATTGTCTGTTTATGTTTCAAATGTGTTTGTATGTCTATGTGTACCTGAGGTCTATGTGTACCTGAATGTGTTAAAGTGCCCATATTATGAAAAAAAACACTTTTTCTGGGATTTGGGGTGTTATTTTGTGTCTCTGATGCTTCCAGATGCATACAAACTTGGAAAAAACCCACCCATGCTGTTTTGAGTAAGATACGGGTTTCTGAACGTATCCTGCCTTCAGTCTCCGGGTGAGCTGGTCAAAATCGGCAGGGCCATCTACGTCATCGGCCGAAACATTTGGTGCTAATACCAGATCAGGGCGCATTTCCAACTTTGTGTGGAATACCTACAGACAAGGGACATGTAAGTAGTTCTATACAATTTCTTTTGTAGATTAGGGTGAACTTGTGTGTGTTGTAGCAGTGTTTTGCCATTGAGAACGAGGTGGCTAACCGCTAACCACTAGCAGCGCTAATTTCTAGCTAGTAGTCCTTACCTAGCTACTGCGCATGTGCAACTCCCAACAAAGATAGAACAGAAGTGTGATGCCTCACTCTGTAGCTAAAACAGAGCGCTCAACACACAGGGTGAAAAGAGGAGCTGCAGCAATGTGCAATACAACAAAAATATGGTGTTTTTTGAAAATTAAACCATGTAAACCTACTGTGATACAACCTCAAAATACAATTATCAACCTGAAAATGAGCATAATATGGGCACTTTAAAAAGGAAATAAAATATTGTGTTTTCCTAACAATAATTAATAGACGTTCAAAATGAAAATTGCAATTAAACTTACCTGTGCTGCAGCAGACACAGGTGTCACACTGGCTACCAGCATCACGCACAGCAACACAATGCTCATCTCCATGTCTGAAATACACACCAACATGCACACACATTCATACACACAGAGATGTACATAGTACAAACATTAACAGTTAATATACTGCACATGCACACACAATATGAAACACACGCAGATAAGATCACACTCAAAGTCTCTTTATGAGGGACAGAAAAAAAAACTTTCTATCTTTCCAGATACATCAGATTACAAAGATCAGACTGGGACAGAAAGATTAAGGACAACAAACTGAGAGAAGCAATGATGATTAACACACAGAGATTCTGAGAAAGTAAAATAAAACTAGATACAAGGAAAGAACCATGCTAAGAGTACAGGGGGAAGTAGAGTGCTATAAAAAAAACAAAACAAGAAGATTAAAAAAGGAAAGAGAAAGAAGTGAGAGTAAAAATAAGACCAGCACAGAGTACCAAACGGTATGTTTCTACCTTTTCAACACAGGGATATTCACTTGCCACAAGTTCGAAAGACACTTCCTGAAGTCTTGCCGTCATGTGATGTTGGACTTTGGATCCAAGTCACTTGCTGCCATGGCTGCAGAGCATGCAGTGGCCACATTAGATGGGGACCACACACACACACACACACACACACACACAAATGATCAGTGTTGGGTAGGGCATAAGGAGGGTAGCAAAGTAGGATAAAGGGTAGAAAAATGAAATTGCTTACGTTGTTTTGTCTTTTTTATCTGCATTCATTTATTCAATTCAATTTCATTCAATTACAGTAGATGAGTTGTGAAAAGAAAGGGAACCATTTGAGAAAATTGACCAATCAAATGTATAGACAACACTAGACCACTAAATACAAGTGTATGATAACTTTTTTGTCCAGTTTGGTCGTTTTTGTCCTAGAACTTGGACCCTTTCACAGTGTGTTTTAGATTAATGAAAGTTAAATGTAACATCATGGCCGCCTAAAAATGGCTTGCTCAGCGTTTGGTTGTACTAAAAGACACTCTAAGGTGTCAGCTGTTCATTTTTTTGCACCTTGTTAACCAAGCTGGCTAGCTAGCACTAGCTGATAAATTAGCTTGCGGTCTCGTCCAAATGTGGTCTCTTCTGGCTCCAAAAAAACCAAGATGGCGATGGTGAAAAACCAGGCTTCAATGTAGAAAAATCTATGTGTCATGTAATGGTGGCTACATCCACTTCTTATATAACGTCTATTGTGTTATGTCTCAGTATATACCATAGACTGGACATAGTCTCCGTGACATAACCCATAGGTTTCTGAAGAGCCTACATGAAGCTCAAAGTTGGAAGCTTTTATGCAATTTTATATAAAGTACTTTGACGTGCATTTAAGGTGATACACCAAGTGATATCTATATAATATTTTTTATTGTTATTATGATTATTATTATTATTATCATTATGAATTCAATACACCGATATGTTCTCATTCTCCTTTAAAAACTAACATTTTAGGAGGCCTGCAGAAAGTTTGAAAAAGTTAAGAACAAATAAAATACTTACAAATTGTACACAGAATTGTGTCAAATAATGATCAGTTAACATCAAACAGACGACAAAAGTCATTATTGCATTTTCTATGAATGCCAAAAAATGAACATTAACGTTTCATTTCTCCACAGTTTGTCCTTCAGAACCGGATGTTAATTTCACTGCGCACGCCGTCACCACCAAAAACACTCTCGTTGCCGTCGGCGTCGGACAGGAAGCCGCTGCCTGTGCCCACTGTGGTGATGTTGTGTTCGAGGGTTGTGATTCGCTGTTTCAGTCGAAGCTGGGAAGAGTTGAACTCTCCCTGCAGACGGGCCAAACACGTCTGGAAAAAAGGTTACCCTTAGTTATTATCTAATAACTGATGTTTGGGACGTAGCAACAGTACCAACAGCAGCTGCAGTAGTGGACTAATAGTACTGACCTGTAGACGATCCAGACTGGTTTCCAGCCTCTCCACCTTCTCCTCGAGGTCCTCGCCTGCAGACACATTTACTTCCTCTAGAAGCCCCTCCTTCTGCAGGATGTCCCGCCCCCTCTGCTCCAGCTGGGCCCTGGCGTGGGGGAACTCCTGAAGCGCCTCCATCAGGTCTTGTTTGGAAAGGCAGAACAGGTCTGAGTATCCCAGACTGCGAATATTAGCCGTACGTCGGTTCCCCATTTTGCTGCCGCTGATGTTCAGGATGCTGATTTCTCCAAAGCAGCTTCCTGATGTCAGAACAGCAAACTGGGTTGTTCCATCTTCCCCCACCACTGCCAGCTGGCCATCTTTAATTATGTACATCTCCTTACCCACATCTCCCTTGGAGAAAAAAAGCAGACAGAAAATAGTCTATATATGAGTACTTTTAACAGCAATAGAGACAAAGCGCATCGCGTTGTACTCTGAAAGCCAAGCCCACCGGAGGAAAAACAATTGGCGCCACAATATGCAGCTAACGGCTGGAACGCTAACAATGTGCCCATAACTAGCTAAAAACATCAGATTTAAGCATGTCAAATTATTATTTTAGCAACCTCCATCTACCAGAGATGAAAGCGGAAGGTAACGGACATCCGAAAAGAGTGACATCCACCGGAATTTACGGCAGAACTAGAGCAATTCAGGAAGTGGAACGTCGTGGATATAGACTAAATAAATACTAACCTTTCTACAGATGTAGTCTCCAGGGCTGAAAACCTGCGGTCGAAGTTTTAATACCAATTCTACGAGGAGGCCTGCCTCACAGTCCTTGAAAATACGCACCTATGTACACACACACACACACACACACACACACACACACACACACACACACACACACACACACACACACACACACACACACACACACATTAATTAATAACCACATTAATTAAGAAAAGAGGCTTAGAGATGCAAATGGAATTGGGGAACCATTGTCTAGTGTGTCTTTACCTTCTTCAGTGTGTCCAGGTGAACATTGATAGCAATCTCTGCTCTCAGTTTATTGGGCAGGCTCCTCAGCACTTCCTGTTCATCTATTGTCTTCTTATTGGTCCAGAGGTAGTCAAACCAGCGGATGACGCGCTGCTCTAGCACCTTGCTGACGTGCCTGAATTGCATGTAGTGTTTCAGGGTGTCTACGCGGCCCTGAAAGGCTGCTCTTGTGGCATTCATATTGGAGATCATGGATCCAACATTACCCACAATGGAGGCAAAAATCAGAACCCCAACCTAGGACAGAAATACCAGTATTAGCCATTGTGATCAACTGTAACAACACAAGGATTTTATGGATCATTCAAGGTAAGATAATATCAGCTAAGGTTACACCTTCACTGATGACTTACCAGAAAGTCAAATATCAAGAACAAATATTCCTCATCTCTAACAGGAGGAGGGGTCTCTCCAATGGTTGTCAGTGTCAGAGTGGACCAGTACAGACAGTAGATGTAACTTCTGGTCAGGGAGCCAAACTCAGGATCTGATGCATTGGGATACACCCAAGAATCAGAGCCCAGTCCGAGGACCTTGGAGAAGCTGTAGTATCCACAGGCATTCCAGTGGATGATCACCAGAATGTACAGCACCAGTTTACAGATGCGGAAAGCATTGGGGTAGCACGTTCGTGTCTCTGTACGCTCAAACCACTCAAACAGACGTGACAGACGCAGCAGACGGTTGAATCGAAGAAGAGGAGTGTAGCTCATTCCAACAGCTAGGTACAGCAGGTCAGTTGGAAGGATGGAGCAAATGTCAATTTTACACTGCAAGGTTCGAACGTAAGTTTCTCTCAGACGCCGCACATCTTTCACCATCAAGCCTTGATCTAAGAAACCTTCACATAGATAACAGATACATAAATTAAATAATGTATGTGTCAGATGGCAAATGTATAAGTTGAAACCAAGATCCACAACAGGGTTTCCTATTAGAAATATGGACATTTGAGTCATATGACACTATTCAGTACCTGTGTGGAGACGAACAGCTATATCCAGGATATAGACTCCATCACAGATGTAGTCCAGTACCAGCCACACCAACACATTCCGCATTTGGAGCTCATCGAAACAGGCCCTACGGAAACACATAGACTGAGACATAGTCTTCCCCTGAAAAACGCTCCCATAGGTCGTTTGTTCAGGAAGCAATTACAACTCATCTTTACGTTGCTTGCTAGTTCCTCATAAGGAGGCAGTTTGGGGTGGCTGGTGTAAACAAACACACAGGACTTTCACCCAGAAGACCAGGGTTTGTATCGCGTTTAAAAATAAAAGTGAATGTGGCCGGGTTGGCTCAGTGGGTAGAGCAGGCGCACATGTACTTAGATGAGGTTTACTCCTCGACGCACGAGGTCCCGGGATCAAATCCGACCTGTGACGATTTCCTGCATGTCTTCCCCCTCGCTCTCTCTCGCTCTCTCTCTCCCCTTTCTCACCTAGCTGTCCTGTCAAAATAAAGGCGGAAAAGCGCAAAAAATGATATTAAAAATAAATAAATTTGAAGAGTGGCCGGGTTGGCTCAGTTGGTAGAGCAGGCACACATATATAGAGGTTTACTCCTCGACGCAGTGGCTGCCGGTTTGACTCCGACCTGCGGCCCTTTGCTGCATGTCATTCCCCCCTCTCTCTCTCCTTTCATGTCTTCATCTGTCCTATGGAAATAAAGGCCTAAAATGCCCAAAAAAATAATGTTTAAAAAAAAAAGAAGTGAATGGCGAGGTTTTTTTTCCCTTTACAGAACAAAATGAGTCATGTTCAGAATCACGTGCGTAACCAGAAGTGAAGTAACGTATGATTTTAAGCCAAACCGATCTTTTTCTAAACCTAACATAGTAGTTTTGGTGCCTAGACATAACCAAACTGTGATGTTTCACAAAGTTAACGACTTGTTAACCGCTGCCATTTCGTTTAAAACCGACGTTCTCTGGTTTAGATTTGAGGATGGAAAACGCTCCTGTGGGTCTTGTTAGAGGGAGAGGGAATAAACAACCCATATCTTTGTATGATTTGGAGGACTTGTTGACTGAGACACTTAGCAAATGAAGAAACTCATGATGGAAATATCTAACTCTCTAGTTAATAAATGCTCCACTCTGTTCACCAGCTAATCGCTAACTGTGTCTGTCTGCTGTTTGATGGTGGGCAGATAGCGTACAGTGGTTTTATCTGAACATTTTTGCTGAAAACAGCTATGTGCTGCTGCTGGAAATGATGTGAGTGGAAAGACTCAACCAAAACAGCAAAGTTGCATGTTAGAGAAACAAAACAACGAGCTAAAAAGGCGCTAAAACGCTCCGTAGCGCTAAGGGGAACTGCAGGGTCGGGTGATAACTCTGTATGGGCTTTGTCATTAGGGGCAACCCCTTTCATATGCACATAGTCATTTTGTTATTTCAATGTTTTTAATGATTGCAGCTTTAAAGTATTTCAAAGTAAGTAAGTAGTTTTAGTAGCATGTCTGCTTGATTGGCAGGTATCTCAGTCAGCTTGTTAGAATCAGAGGTGGTGCTGGACACACTAGTTTGCCTCCTTCTCCCCCAAAGCCCAAATATTGGATTTCTCACACCTGAAACTGGCAAAAACAGTAATCCCAAACTGAAGTTTCTGAACATCCCTTCAAAAAGCTGACATCACAATCACTGCACCCATTTTTTCTACAGTAATGGAGCGGTAGTAGTAGTTGTCGTAGTAGTTGTTCTAGTTGTAGTCTGGTACATTTCCAGGATAATTGTCCCTTCAACTTCCACTCTCTGTGTGTTGCCATTCTCAAACTCCATTCGCTGCTAGAAACAACAACAAACTTCAAGCTAGCAAGCTACACGCTGAAAATTGCAAGTTTTTAAGAAAATTTGTATCATGCAACAAGGCATGCCTGCTTGGTTCTTTGTGGGAATGATTGTAAAGATTTATAAAGAATATGTTTACAGCATTTACTCTCTAACTGGGATGTTTTGGGACCGATTGGTGGGGATTGCTATGGACGAAGTACACACGGCGATACACTGGTAAGAGCAAATGACGTTTAACCATGCATCCAGCTAATTTATATAGCGCACATTACTGTATTGTGTGAACAGTTAACTTCATTTAACATTGTATGTGGCGTTGTCTTAGCGGTGTGCAAATGTTCCACCAAAACAAGTTCCTTCCCGAGACCATTTTGCAGAGCCACCGTCGCTGCCTCCGGAATTTCGTTTTTTAGTTTCGAAATGCAAACAACCCAGAGTGTTTTTTCTCTTATACTAGAATGAATGTGTGGTGTAGCCAGACCTCACTCCACAGCGCTGTGGAGATAGGTCTGGCAATGCAAGGCTTTTCTTGTAGTGACAAAAAGTAATGGGATGCATAGTAGTACAAGAGGGACTACTTAAAACTGATACTAGTACTGTGGTGTAGGTGCAACAATAGTTCCCAACCTGACAACCAGTAGGGTCCAGTTATAAAAAACAGCAGCACCAATCAGCATCAGCCAGTGGTAGTATGCATCATCAGATGGTGATAAGACCTCAACATTACACTTCCACCTCCTGACATAGAGGGGCAAAACAAATAGTTAGGTAGAGATTTGTCAATTGATGTTTTAATGTGCACGCATTTTGTCAGTTTTTTTGTTGTCTTACGTGTGTCTGGAGCGTCTGATTTCACGATCTGTGTCAGAGCCGGTATGGCTGAACCTGCTGGGAGGGTCTTGCATGTCAGTGTTGACGGGGCCTCTGAAGCGTTCCAAGAAGGAATCTGGGCGTTCAGTCTCGTCAGCCATACTCTTCTGCGCCCAGTCTCTCAGAGTCATCACTATACTAACTATCCTGAGTACAGGTAGACAGACAAATGTAAAGTTTATAATACGGATCAACAGCAATGAACTGTTTTTCTAATAATTAACATAATCACACACACTGAAAATAAATCAGATCTGAATACATTCTTTTGAATATTTAAAAAAAAGATGTAAAGTCAACTTGTGGATTAGTTAACTTATCAGCTGTCATACCTGGACAGAGCCCCTCGCCCATGCAAGGAATTCTGGGAATTAATATCTCTTCTGTCAATGGCCGCCATTCTCTGAAGCTCTGAGGAAGTGTCATCACACATCGACTGTGCTCTACGCACATAAACCCCAACACACACACACACACACACACACACACACACACACACACACACAAACACATTAATCATCAAATATATAAAGAGAATAATTTAGTGACTGCAAAAGCTATAAAACTCCTACTTTGAGTTTGAGATTAAGTGTGAGTGAGTGTGTGTGTGTGTGTGTGTGTGTGTGTGTGTGTGTGTGTGTGTGTGTGTGTGTGTGTGTGTGTGTGTGTGTGTACCTGCTAAGTGTGCTGTCAGCTCGGTCACTCTCCTCATCTGTCCACGTTTTCACAGAAAGCCTGTGTGAATCCTGCACTGGACCCGTCATCCTGCGCACATACACGCACGCACGCACACACACACACACACACACACACACACACACACACACACACGTCAATCATCAAATACATAAAAAGAATAATTTAGTGACTGCTGTGGCAACAGCTGTAAAACTCCTACTACTTCACACAGAAAGGCAATACCATTCTTCAATAGATTATACAGAGTGAAACTTAAATTGAACAGAGTTGTCACATAAACTGACAGTAGAAAAAAAGAAAGAAATGTACATATATTCATTATTAATGTTTATTTCTTTTGGCCACTTTGTGGCAGGGCAACAGGCTGTTAAATGGTGAATGTGTTAGCAAACAGTGCATAACCTTTCAACTGGGTTGAGCCTTTGCACATCCAGCAGACATGGATTCTTTATCTCAGCCATGTGCAGTACATCCATTGAGCCAGACTAGTCAGTGTGTAATTAATGTTTTTAAAATGGTTTATGATGAATTTAAAGTTTCAACTAAATTGACATCTCAAATATGTGTGATGAAGAATTAATTCTCAATATCTTTTTTTTTAATTATTTCACATAACTGCAAAATTACACATTAACGATAACATTATATTTCATACAATACATCTGTTTTCTGAAACAACAACTTCAAATCAGCTAACCCTACCTATGTACAGATACCAGCATTTCACATACGATCATGAAAATGTGTATATGTGTTTGTGTGTGTGTGTGTGTGTGTGTGTGCGTGCGTGCCTGCTAAGTGTGCTGTCAGCTCGGTCACTCTCCTCATCTGTCCACGTTTTCACAGAAAGCCTGTGTGAATCCTGCACTGGACCCGTCATCCTGCACGCACACACACACACACCAAAGTGAATTCATTTTCACCACAAACACACACAGAACCACATAACATACATTAATAAACACAATAAAATGCAGGCTACAACACACACTTACATTGTAGAGACATACAGACGCAAAGAGGCTCACACAGACTGCCAAACACACACACACAACTGTACTAACCAGCACACACACACATGCAACGATGGAACCACAGTCAGAAAAGGAAGGTCATCCAGTACGAGGTCATTCTGTATCAGGCATCACCACGGAAACCAGATGGCATAGCAACAAGCTGGATAGCAGTTTTGACAACAGATCATCAGAGGGAGAGACAGAAAGATGTTCAAAGTCAACAAACCTGATATATTTTCAGATATCCCAACGTTAGCTCGTCAGTCCATCACTTTAATTCACGTCTCTAGTTCAGCTGCATCCCAAATACTGTTTAGTTAGAGCCACGAGACATTAATCACAAAGCACAGACACATACTCGTATGATGAGATGGAAGGATGGATGGATGGAGTGAACAAATGCAACCGATCAAAGGACTGATCACATGGCACTCAACAAAAAGCATCCTTTAAATTGCAAATTGTGTGGTGTGGTGTGTGTGTGTGTGTGTGTGTGTGTGTGTGTGTGTGTGTGTGTGTGTGTTCCTTCTCACTAGCGAGCTCATCTGAATTCAAGAACCTTGTTTGAAGTGGCCTCTGAACTACGAGTGTGTCTTTGTGTGCGTATATTCTCCTGATTACTGAAAGAGAAGGCATATTATGCACACACCTGAACATGTGAATTGAGACATTTTCTTATTCAAGCTATGCTCAGAGACAGGATTTTACTAAAAAAAATGCCATTTAGATTCAACCATTACAGCATCATATTGAAAGGAGGAATAAATAGTTGAAATGTGATTTCTTTCTCCTTTTTTTTGCCAAAAATGTGTATTCTGAAATGCAGGGTAATAGCAAGTATTCCTTTGGGATTGAATGTCACACATGATTGGTTGAATTAGACCAAGACACAGGCAGCCTTTCTTCCAGCAATGTACATCAATTGAGGCAGACAGATTGAGTCAGTGTGTAATTGATGTTGTCAAAATAATGAGAAACTTTCTCAAACTAATGACTTAATATCGCTAAATTATGACTTGGTATCTCAAAATAATGACTCAGTCTCTCAACATAATGACTTATTATCACAAAATAATTAAAAAAAAAAACATTCTCCAAATAATGACTTAGTGTCACAAAATAATGACTTGTTAACATGAAATAGCATAATCAATCATAATATAAGCAGAAAACAAATGAATTGTAAGATGGAAAATGGAACACAGAATTAAAACAATTCTAAAATCAAAAGCCTTTTTAAATGTGATTGTGCAATTTAAAATTCAAACATCTTCATCATTTAAAGACATATTATGTAGATCCAATTCTTAATTGGCAAATGTAATGATTTAAAAAATATATTAGTTTTAAGGCATAATTCAAATGCAAATGTAATCACTTTATAGTTTTGTTCTGTTTTCAAAATCATTAATCGTTCATTTTAGTCCAGTTCCAGTCCATGAATTGATTATAATTAAATACTGACATCTTTAATTATTCCAGTGGCACAACTCAATATTCCATATAGGACAGAAAAAAAAACACACAAAAAACAAACAAACAATCAATTAATGTATATATGGAAAATTGCTTTTATTGAACGTTATTGATCCGATTGTACACACTGAGTTTTGGAAGTATTGCTATCATGTAAAGTAATAGGTTTGCCCACAGTAGCACCAATAGAGATAACCATTTGGGATTAATGAAAAAAAACTGTAAAATAGTGCAATGTTAACATTAGCGGCAACAAACCTGGATAACTTTTCAACATATCCACATATTCAACTGAAGCATTAGGAGACATATTTTAGACTAATACAGAAATCTCTCTTAGAATGTTCATTACAAAAATCCTGATGTTGTGTTCCTGTGTGAATAGTCTGGGAATCATCTCCTGACAGTGTTTTGAATATAGCTGGAATATATATAACTGACTAGAGGTCTGATACAATGCAGCTACAGTACACACCATCTTCTGTTTTATTGAGTGTATATGAAATCAGAGGCAGCTTTGACAGGTTCAAATTCAGATTTTCGAAAAGACACTACTGCATAGACCAACAAAATGGGGGGCGGTGTCTAACTGCGTGTCAATCACTGCTCATACACACGCATTCATTCTCCCTTGTGGGGGGAGGGGCTTAGGAAACCGTTTTGGGCTTTAGCAGAAAGGGGGGAGGGACTGAGAAGTTGTCGATGTTTAAAAATTTTGGCTACATCCTGGATCTTCACAATCCAACCTACAGCACCTTTAAGCTATTTAATACCCCCAGATTTGTGGTTTCATAGTGGAAACGGTAATGGATTGTAATATATTATGGGATTTTATAATGGGTTTTCTGTATTAATTAATTTTAGGTTCATTCATTGATAAATGTATTGATATATCATAAGTCAGTTGGTTTCCGAATTGATTATCTGCGTGGTTCAGGAAGTTTTAAGGGGTCAAAAAAAAACACTTTTACCATTTATCAAATAGCATGACATTTTCATCATAATTGAAAAATGAAGACCCTTTCTTTAAAAACTAAAGGTCCCATGGCATGAAAATTTCACTTTGAGGTTTTTTAACATTAATATGAGTTCCCCCAGCCTGCCTATGGTCCCCCAGTGGTTAGAAATGTTGATAGGTGTAAACCGAGCCCTGGGTATCCTGCTCTGCCTTTGAGAAAATGAAAGCTCAGATGGGCCGATCTGGAATCTTCCCTTTATGATGTCATAAGGGGCAAGGTTACCTCCCCTTTCTCTGCTTTGCCCGCCCAGAGAATTTGGCCCGCCTATGAGAAAGAGAGAGACATCATGGCTTGCAAACAAGCAAAGTGGTAGTTGGTCAAGGCCATACCCCCACCCTCCCCCCCTCTCTCCTTCTCAATAGCATTTAAAGCTACAGACACATAAATGGCACGTCCTAAGGAAAGCTCACTGTGGGACTGGCTCTAGTGGCTGTAATTCTGCACCAAGGCTGAATTTCGGGAAAGAGACTTCAGATACAGTATTAGGGGACCACTAAGGCCTATATAAAAGAGACTTCAGATACAGTATTAGGGGACCACTAAGGCCTATATAAAAGCATCCAAAAAGCAGCATGTCATAGGACCTTTAAATTAAGATATGGCATTCATGTTATTTGGTCAGTTTGAAGGGGTTTTACCCCTTCAGAAAGTCCTCAAAGATAATCCATCAAATACCTAAATTGGTGCCTTGTAAAAAGGTATTAATCTATTACATCCATTAATCTAATAATTGTCCCCTTAAAACCCCTTAATTACATTAGTATTAATGGGTAAATGAATGGCTTTAAAAGGATTTACAGATTCTAGTGTAACATCATGAACCGCATACAATCCTGCACAGCTTTGGTCATTTATACAAACAAGGCAAAAAGGTATTCAGTAAAGAATATAGTATCATGGCTTAAGTACAATTAATTCATGCTCAGATTGTGAACTGGCTGGCACATTGAGTGATACAGCAGAACTTGGTACCGTATATCATGAGACATGGGGAACCTGGAAGCAATGCAGCTGGGGAAGTAAGAAGAGGCAAGACTGCCGTAACATTTCATAAAGGATAATAATAAAAAATTGAAACGCTGAGGAAAAACAATCACCTATTTTAACATATTGCTTTCGACCGGGCTGATAGATGTTAATTGGTCATTGTGGTCCCAAATTTCCATGTATCACAGCCTTTCCATTTAAAGAAACAAAACCTTGGATTAATTTGTTCTCATTCGTTTTTGTTTTTCCTCAACAGGCTTACCCCTCGTGTCCTGGGCAGACCCTGTATACATGTCGCCAGTCCAGACAAACACATTCCTGCTGATATTTATATTAATGAGCAGTATGGAAAGCTGAGTGTTTTCTTAATGTGACCCTGCTAATCACCCAACTACCAAAGTGTCCAAAAGTAAAACTGAGATTCAGAAAAAAAACCACCCAAATCCCAAATATTTACCCATAGCCTTTATGGTCTGACCATTTAAAAAAAAAAAAAAAAAAAATCAAATTCCTGCTGAGCCCTCAGATAATATTACTAACTATTGTTAAAGGAAAATTCCGGCGCAAAATGAACCTAGGGGTTAATAACATATGTGTACTGAGTTGACCTTTCTCTGGGATCAAGCTAATGACCAGTTCACGCTATCTTGTTTCAAGCCAGAGACACATTCGATTAGCATGAAAACAGATCCCAGAGAAAGGTCAACTCGGTACACATATGTTATTAACCCCTAGGTTCATTTTGCGCCAGAATTGTCCTTAAAAGTGGCACTTGTATTTTGGCTAACACAGAATAACTGCTTATAAGAACAAGACAATACAGCTATGTTAACTCTCTTTATGTCTCATGAAATCACACGGGCGAAGACAGTCAGTATGCGTATATATATATATATATATATATATATATATGTGTGTGTGTGTGTGTGTGTGCGTGTGTGTGCGCGCGCTAGTGCGTGCGTGTGTGCGCGTCCTTTAAGCCCTCTTCATGCCTCTCCCCATCAGGCAGGCGAAGATGGTCATCACCATTTTCGGGTTAATCTCTACCAGGTCCTCAGGCAGAGCGTAGACTTTCGCCCCGATCTTCCTCGCCATGGAAATGGCATACCTGGTGCAGGAAAGGACCATAGTTAGCATCACTGTGGCAATGCATTAGATCTGTGACACTCATTGTATTTTTTGTCACTTGCTTACATTTACTTCTGCTTGACATTTTCTTTTTATCATCACTATTTATTTATTTTATCAGTTGAGACAAATTTAACAGGATTTGATAGATTTAACAGGATTTTTATAAAAAAAAAATTTTTTATAAATAATATGGATATTTTCCTATGTATATTGGACTGAATATGTGTCTATGTAAGGTGAATTTTATATAACCCATGTTTAGTTTTATTTATATACCTGTATGTTGGTAATTTTCAGTGTCAATATATTATTTTATTTATTTTTAGAAATACACTATTTTCATGTTGAATTGTTCGGATATATAAAGACCTTATAAATATTGTAAACCCTTGTAAACTGGCAACCTATGTGGACATTTTTTTCATGTAACAGGGGATGTGAGAAATAAAAAAATAAAAAGTTAAGAATAAATTTAAAAATTCAAAATTCTCTGATTGTTTGGAATCGTAGCACACTAACAGTGTACAGGTAAACTTGGGCTTATACAGAGTAGGTAGGCTATGCTGCTCAAATTAAATATTTATTAAAGTCTTTAAATGATAATAATTTCTCCACAAAATATAATTCATGTACGTGCAAAACATTTTTTTCATTGCATGGTCAGAATTTAGTCACAAATATAAAACTCGGCAACAACCAACAAATACAGTCATAGAAAAGCAGGAAGGTGATTACTTGGCATTGTTTAGTTTGTCTTCGTCTGACAGACTTCCTTTTTGAACCAGCTCAAAGTTCACACTTTGTGGCTGAATGGCATCAATCAGCTCCAGAACCGGTATACTGGTACCGATCGCTTTGTCCTAAACACACACACACACACACACACACACACACACACACACACACACACACACACACACACACACACACACACACACACACACACACACACACACACACACACACACACACACACACACACACACACACACACACACACACAATTATTTCCCCTACAACAATGATGCTGCTCACAGAATGGTTGTGTTGTTAAACTACACTCTTTAAAAACTAAAACATAACATAACTCACCTTAAAGCTTTTGATAGAGGAACTCTTGCCAGCCTCAGCCAAAGTCTTGTTGACCCATGAAACTATCAAATCATCTCCTGCAACTGCTCCGTGCCCGAGGTCTTCAAGAACATTTAACGTGTACCTGCGTACAGATTATAAGGCCACGTTTAAGAATATCAACAGTTACTGTAAAATCAAATCATATTCCATATCCAGTATGGAGCTCGGGGTACAATCAGTAAATTAGATTGTTAGGGAGATTATTTTAAGGTGCAACATGCTAGAATAACTACATTTTAGTTCTAATGTCCAAAATAAATGTTGATATTTTGCTAAAGTAATACTACATTTCCAATAACATAATATTTCGCCATTGTTTCATTGCATTTAATTTAGCTGACGCTTTCATCCAAAGTGACTTCCAATAAGTGCATTCAAACAGGGAGGTATAAACTCATAACAGCAAGAATCACATAGAACACGTGTCAAACTCAAGGCCCGCAGGCCAAATCCGGCCCCTCACAGACTTTGATCTGGCCCGACATTTTTTTGCACTCAACCCATTCAGCCTCGTTTTACTTAAGCAACAGTTATTTATGTATACATTTGTTTATTTCATATTAAAGTGGCTATATGTATCGTTCAGTTTGTGTTGATTCTAGCGGCCACTTTGGACAAAAGTGGTAGTGTTTTTACCACACCTGCTGTCGTAAAGGTCTTTTCTATACGGTGATGCATTTGCCCACTGTATGGTACTGAGTTAGCGTTACCGGGAGGTCATATAGTCGCAATGAATGTTTTACTTAAGTTACATATGCATCGTTGCATTTCAAGTGTTGCATACGGTAACTTAGCCTACTTTGGATGTCTCATCAGCTAAACCGGGTGTCACTCTCACTGTGTTACGAGCCAAAGCATTAGGAGATTGTTGTAGCAACCAACATTATAATAACTTAGATTTATATAGCGCATTATATAAAACTCACGGACGCTTTACATAGGTACAGGGACAAGTGAAAAGAAAATAGTAGGCCAACAGAAAGAGTAAAAGGAAAACGTCTGAGCTAAATGGAAGGGGGACGTAATTATATGTGGGCTACTGACGTACAACAGCGTACGTAACGTAAAGTTATTATTGTACCTAAGGGCCAATTCGGGGTGGGTTTTTGAACCATTTACAATCCCGTAATTGTCTCAATATGTTGAAAGCCCGACTGAGTGTGACTCGCCTGTCGTCTTTCACTTTCCTTTTCCCTTTTATCTTTTATTTGTTCTTTGTTTAATTTCTCAAAATGATCATGTGATGGCCCTGCCCCAGTATAAGCCATAACTACAACAGATAACTTCTAAAATAACATTAAAATACATAAAATATATAAAAGACATCTCCTGCTTCTTTTTACCTGGCTCCGCTGGCATACGCTAACACAGGTTTTTCCGGTGTTACAAAGAAATCTGGGACCAGTCAGAATGTGTTACTCTAGCGCTGTCTACCTGCTGCAAATCCTTTTTTGACTTGGCAGGAAAAATCGGACCCAGACAGATGCCTTACTAAAAACTATATAAAAATAGTGTTCTTTTCATTGTTAGTCTCATTTGCTGTTACAGGCCATTTAAGACCATTGTATGAAAAATGACAGAGCTTCAGAAACATAAAAAAGTTACATATAGTCACTTTAATGTTTAATATGTTTGTGTGTGTTTGGTTGTTTATGTATGCACCATTCACCAAGGTAAATTGCACATAAGTGTAACTTATTGTTGCAATAAACTAGACCTGCAATAATACAGTCAAAGATATCAGACTTTTATTTTTGAATAAAAGCATGTCTGTAAACTTGGCCCTTGATGTGATTCTTATTTTCCAGTGTGGCCCTTAGTGAAGTAGTGAACATTAGCTTCCAAACTACAAAGTGCCACATGTAAGTGCAATTTCTTTCTTTTTTTATAATGATCATCATCTTAGCCAAGATGCAGACGGAAGAGATGTGCCTGTGGCAGAAGATGTGTAGAATTTCAGCAGTTTTCAGTCACAAAGAGGAGTATTTGTTTTCACCCCACCTTCCCTGGTGTATTTCTAAGTGTGTTTGTATGGCTTCACTTACAGTAAACAAATCAACATGTCCGAAGTGCTCTTTACTTCTTCCTTTTACTCCTTCCACTGTGTGACATTAACAGAAGCTGAAAAAACGTCAAGTGTGTGCTGACAGAAGAGCACCCTCTCCCTGTATTTGGGCTGTATAGCAACTCAAACACCCAGAACCTGAAGGCCAATAGATGCTGTATTTCTTCTCAGTGGTGTTTCTGCGACATGTAAGATTGAATTCAGATTGAATCACCTTTATCATGCCTTCCTTTAGAAAGGATAACTTACATATTAAATAATAAACCACAACAATTTGAACATATTTAGAGACCCTTCATTAACTATGTAAAGGATTTAGATTTAAAGGAAGAAGAGAATGAGTAATTTTTGTGGACAATACAGTTTCTAAGCTTTTAGAATTTATTTTTCTTTTAAATGTATGCTATATCTTGCATCTATTGAAATAAATATACTCAATCGTGTAAATATTACCATATGTTAAAACAGGAGAAGCACTATTTTATTTGTATTTTATAATTTATTTTAATTTTTTCTTTTATTTCTTTATTTTTAATTTATTTTATAATCTATTTTTATTTAATTTATTTTTTTCTTTGCTTAAATTCTTTTATTTCCTTATTTGTTTTGCTGTGTCAAGGCAGTAATGTAAAATTCTACTAGATACTATATTTCATGCTGCTAAAATTGACATAAAAAGAAAAAAAGATTGAATCACCTCCTCATCAGCTGCCACACCAGTGCCAGAGTTAGAGTTGGATTTCCATCGTAGAGGTCCTGTCCGCCAATTCCCACCAGGGAGAAACCAGCTTTCTTCTTACCCAGCTCCACAGCATAGGTACAGTTTTCCATCTGACACACACACACACACACACACACACACACACACACACACACACACACACACACACACACACACACACACACACACACACACACACACACACACACACAGTATAAACTCAGTTGATCAAGCAAGACTAATACCCTGTTTACATTTTGTTTTAAAAATGTGTTTCGGTGATCGGAACACAAGTGGATAGATGAGACGCATCGCTGTTCACACCTGTGTCTATCTAGCGTGTCAAGCTGACACCACGTGTTCAGATTTCATAACGATCCACATTAACTCCGCTAGAAGGTATAAGGACCCGCGCACAATTATAATGTCCACACTCTCGTCAGTCCTGTTAGAGATTGGGTTGGTACTGTACATCTGGAGAAATCGCGGTCAGCAGAAGCCAACACAGTCACACAACTTCGTCCAACTCACTGTAAAATGGTCACCAACACAACCACCGTGTCCGGCATTGATGACCTCGTTTCCTGTTACGTCTTTGTCCGCAACGCATCAGGACACATTAGTGTTTACACTGAAAAGGTGGTCAAATGCATCCCAGACCACTTCAGAAAGGGGTTCGAGTGATCGGATCACAATGCGTCTTGGTCATTTACACTGGTATTTAGCATAGAACACACACAGGACAAAAACATTTTATTTCATTTAATTTCTTCCTCATTAATTAAAGGTTGTAAACCCATTCTTTAAAGCATTCATACTGTATTGTAACAGTTTAAAAGTATTATTTATGTATGTAAATGTACCTTTTTTAAATGCCCTGCTCCTTTTCCCTTGAATGGAGGATGGTTGACTTTGTCCCAGTCCACTGGCACCTTAATCGTTTTATAGAGCTGGAGAATCACCATGGCATCCTGCAGATCACTGCATTAACACAAGTTTACACACATGGATGGATTGAAACAGTGTGCATTAGTAGTCCCTCTTACACAGAGAGTCTGCAAAAGCACCGCAAATGAAGGTCTGCCGTTATGCTGGCTTTGTTTGTTTGTTCACACAGAACCACGCAAAGGTGGCATAATGCCACTCCAGTGTGGGATTTTTTAATAGCATGCCTGCATTCCAGGATCAAATGAGAAGTGACGTGTATTACAACAGAGTCGTGTCTAGGGTGTGTGAGCCAGCCGGCACTGTTAAATCAACCACGCATAACAGCATAACAGAAGAGTGGAGAGATTAAATTCATTCCATATGAAAACAGCTCGATGGTGCCTGCCCTCTTATTGGCTACCGCTCTGCAAAAGTTGACTCAGAGTCAACTTTAGGTGACTAGGGAGAGCGTTGAACATCTGGGCACTTTAGCCGCTGTCAGCAGATTTCACTCATACCACTGTTTTCATGGTGTTTGTTCTTTGACTTCAAAGCACCTAACCCTAACCATTGCCTTATCATAGTGCCTTCCAGGCAGCGCTGCATGGAAGACGACGTTGGGGGGTGGTATGAGTGATGAGTGGTATCCGCTGACAGCGGCTAAAGTGTCCGGATGTTCACCGCTCTCCCTAGTCACCTAATGTTGACTCTGAGGCAATATTTAAAATTCCGCACTTGTGTGTATGAGAGTAAGTGTGTTTGTGTGTGTCTGAGAGAGGGAGTGAGCGAGTGGAAGAGAAGGTGGACTATTGCACGCAATGTTTTTGTAAAATAATAACTTTGGCTACTCAAAACGCTGCTTTGTCACTTTTTGACCTGCCTGTGGGTCTACTCGGTCATCACTACAGCGGGTTGTCCGGCCATGCTGGCTGTCCCTTTCACACAGACGTTGTTTTGGCGCGGTTACTGCTCTGTGACTACCGTCGCTGCCGGCTTGAAGGCACAACAACTCTGCCCCCCCCCCCCCCCCCCCCCACCCGCCCCCCATACCGTTTTCATAACTTTCACACAGATGGTGAAGCGGCTTAGAGGCGCCACGGTCCTGCCTTGAACAGGCTGTGTGCAAGGGGCTACTGTGGCAATAAGCAGTAAACATGATAACTACAAATAGGCTACATTCATTTTAAGACAGAGGGATACTGACCCGTAGATATGGTGAACATGTGGACTGACTCCGAGAGAATTCATCCAGTTCCTGAAAGTTCTCTCCTCTCTGGTCTCGCCTTGACAGAGACAAGAAGAAGAAAGATAAGCCTTTCAGACACACAGTAGGACAACACAGAAGGTTAGCTACTCGCTACATGTGTAGACGTGGTGACGGTATATGTGAGAGAGGGATTGTTCATCCATGCTTACTCTCCACATTGTTCCAGTCTTGGTTGTCTGGTTTGGTGAGAGCCGGGTGTTTGTTGAAGAGCTTGGCTACGAAGGCCATGTTGAGCTTTGAGTTTCCACACACGACGTCGGTGGCAGTTACAAACTGTCTGCAGCCGAGGCGCTCGGCCTGTTTGAGCATACACTCTGCTCTCTTTGTGAGATCCTTCTCCTGGTGTCACACAAACAAACACACACACATTTGCATTTTGTTGGGGGGGGGGGGGGGATCTGTCATGTGGGATACAGAACATCCTTTAAAAGGGTCCCATGTACTAAATGACATCGCAAAACTAGTTTGACTACAGGTCCAGATTTTCTCTAGTATTTTCTCTAGATTTTGTAAAAAAAAAAAAAAAAAAAAAAAAAAAGGAATCACAGGTTCACTATGAAATCATCATTACGTTCCATGTACAGTAGATGTCAGTTTTACTACTAGAGTGAACAGTGATAATTACCATGGCTGAAGAGACAAAGAAAACAGAACAGAACACCTACAGAAAATCTAACTGTACATGAAAAAATCCAAGCAAAATATGTCAACACCATCTATGGAATATGATTGGCTGGGTTACACAAGGACATTCCTGTAATGAAAAGGCTAAACAGCAAGGGGCAAGATGATGCATACAAACCAGAGGAATTGAACCACTTTACTCAACTAACTAAGTGTTTGAGTTTATTTAATTCATGCTCACAGTTAAACAACTGAATAAAAAGCAGAATTTACAACATTTGTTTAAAACAGAAAACCTGGCCCTGTATATATAACTAAAGCCGTTAGATTGATGTAGTGGAGTAAAAAGTACAATATTTCTCTCTGAAATGTAGTGGTGTAGAAGTTAAGAGTGGCATGAAAAGAAAAGACTTAAGTAAAGTACAAGTAC
>CM042323.1:5725243-5747743 GCA_023566125.1 Zingel zingel
AGAATGCCAACACAAGGAAAGCAGAAGGTAACGGACATCTGGCCATCAAGTTAGGACTTAAACTAAATAAATAGTAAACGGTACATAAAGTTGTGAAGCAGTTGTAGTTAATTAGTTAGTTAGTTAGTTTGTTTGTTAGTTAGTTAGTGTTACCTACAGCCGTGAACTCATCAAAGTTGATCCGGCTGTCGTTGTCTCTGTCCAGCTTCTGAAGCAGTTCTCTGATCTGGTATCCGGGCAAAGGACATCCCGCCTCGCGGAAGAGATCGCCGAGTTCAGAGGAGACGATGTACCC
The DNA here is from genome assembly GCA_023566125.1 of Zingel zingel. NCBI lineage: Eukaryota > Metazoa > Chordata > Actinopteri > Perciformes > Percidae > Zingel > Zingel zingel. The sequence continues at coordinate 5,725,539 of CM042323.1, forward strand.
ATTGCCATCCGAATCTAGAGAAATGCGGTGGAGGCAAGGGGGACGGGGAAGAAGGGAGGGAAATAAGCAAGCAATATTTCAAAAGGTTATTTTTTTGGCATCAAGGCCTCTACTTTTGTGACAGCTTGGACATGAAAGGGAAAAGAGGGGGAATTACACGCAGGAAAAGTGCCGCAGGCCGGAATCAAACCGCGGCCTCTACGCCAAGGACCAAGCCTCCACATATAAGTCTGTGCATGCTCCACCACTAAGCCACCCAGTCACCCAATTGTAAGCAATATTTTAGTTGGATCCCATGCTGCTCTTCTCCATTTCCGATTGATCCGACCGTATCTAGGATTCAGTCAGTATCTTCATGACAAGTTTTACATTTGCTAATTCTAAACACCAGGAGTCTGGTAGGACTAGATTCAACCTTTGTCTCTCAGCTTGTCAAATGTACATGTGCTCATAACTGTGTACAATTGAGTATAAACTTTTCCCAAATCTGGATTAATTGGGGGCACGGAGTTTAAAAGATGTGTTTATTGGATTTTCGGAGTTCGACATATACTCTGGACTAAAGGTCAAGATACCTTAGACCTCTAATTTTACTCTGTTTTTTTTTTTTTTTTTTTACTGTCTCTCACAAGTCCCCCAACTTCTTCTAAAGCCAATACTAAATGGCTGCAATATCCCTTTGACTGATTAAAATGAAGCTCTGCAGCACCTTCAAGAAAACCTGACAAGACTATGACATCTAGAGCAGAACTACGATATGTTGACTTACAGCATCTTGTGTACAGAAAGATGTTGAAAAAATAATACTGAAAAGAGCGATATACTGTCCAGACAGATTTTAGGAAAGATATTGAATAGATATGAGACTGCTTGTCCTTTGAAACAACTCAACTAACAATTTTGTGAGAAACGTTTATTCGCTCTCTTACCGAGAGTTAGATGAGATGATTGATACTAGTCATGTCAGCTGCTGAAATTTGGAAGCTAAGCTTACAATAAGCACAATTTCCAAAATGTCAAACTATTCCTTTAAGCCATAACTTAAATGTGGGCGCATTAAAGATTTTTCATTTCTTACATAACTTCCAAGATAAACATGTGTCCGTCAGATGGTGCACACACGTGTTTGTCAGCTGCTTTAACCCACTTCAAACATGATTGACTAATCCATCATTGTCTTGATGGATGTCTGCAATATCCGCACACACACATTTTTACTCACCCACTTTCTGGAAAGCCTCCCTCATCTCCGCCATCTCCTCTGCGCTGATGTTTGTCGACATGCTGACACCTATAAAATAATACAGCAGCTGCATTTAGGTGCTGTTATACAATGTGAACTCTTTACGCATTATACACATGATTGGAAAAGATCTAAAATGGTACTACATGTAACATTTTTAACATTTAACAGTTATACCTTAGCATCAAATGATATGCAGCGCTTCAATTTAATTGAGGCAAACAAATGAAACGTTTGAGATGATTGGTTACCGGATTGCGTGCTAAAATTATAGGATAGTGTTTTTCAATAAATATTATTTCACATAAGTCCCCTGTCAAAAGTTTTCTTTTTAGCTGTGTAGATTAATCTCAGTCATCAGGGTCAAATGTGGTTAATGTTAAGAGCTCCTGTGTATTGATGATTGTCATTTGGCCACATTGGTGCTTTTCATATTCTCATAATATTGTTGCCAACTTTGCATGCTGAGGAAGAGCATCTTCCTGTAGTGTAGCGATGTTAGATTCACGTAGCGAATCGTAAACGAGTTAACTTGATTCGCAAGATGGGAGTGAATCCAAAATTTTGATTCTGTATGGTGTATGCACAGTTGCGAGAGCCAGTTTAACTTTCGAGAGCCGCTGCTCTACAATAAACTGTCATTAAGTGCGATTCGCATTCAGACTCTCTTTCTGTGCGTGTTTCCGAAGAACGAGAAGTTATTCATGACTCAGCGACAGACTCATTCAGCACATATTGAAAAATGTGCCAATACTGGATAACTTAAGCCACCATATGCTGCTATACTCAAAAATGCTGCTGTCCCAAAAAAAATAAAATAAATAAGAGTCTCCCCTCTACATCATTTTCCCAGCCTGACATTGTCATAATTAGATTCTAGTCAGAATCTGAGTCTGATACTGCTCCATTGGGCTGTGATTATGGGGCGTGTTTCAACCGAACCAGGAAAGAAAATGCCTCTGCACTCAATTGGATAGACCTACAACCAATCAGAGCAACGGAGTATGTGACATATGTAGGTTTTCATTGCGCCCCATCTTTTAGCGACCATCGGGGTCAGCTGATAAATTAAACTTTTGCCGAATCCCGTAGGAAGGACGGCAAAAGGACGTCTCATCCTTCTAAAACACATTTGCCTGTTGCCTCTTTCCTCCCATGATTTCCTCTAGGAAGGGAGGCAAGTGGAGGATTCGAGGAGGCAATTTAAGCGACATGAGAAGCACCTCCAGTCTATAAATTACCTGGCTGCTGAGTTCACTTCCTAGTCAAACAAAAGATGGGGCAGAGGGTGGAGCCTGGGGCAAGTTCAATCGCAAAACGGTGTGAACCGTGTTGCTACAGTTTCCAGTGTGAAAACGGTGTGCAACTGCTTTGAGATGCGTTTTCTCTCGCTTAGTGGCCGTGTCTCTCGTTTATTTCCTGTTACATGCTTGGGTCAGCCTGGAGACATACATCTTAACAGCATAGCTCTTAGCTCTCAGGAACAATATAGTAGCTTGATCTATTATGCAAAGAGCCATTTAGCATTACAGTTAGCCTAGAGACCCTTATAACATCTAATAGATTTATGTAGATTGCATTTGGAGTAATATGATTCTGTATTGGAGGGTGTAAAAGGTTTGTATTATAGATTAAGTAGATAGCTATTTATATTACAGCTACTGTACATTTAATAGCTCTCTCTACAACAAAGACATATATTATATGATCTGCATAAGCTTGTGGTATCACAAAAATTCATACTTTTCATTTGCAAATGTCAATCACGATGTTGTCCATGTTGCTTACGTTTTGAGACCTATGCCATTGAGACCTAGCCTGGATGCCAGCCAAATTTAGCCCCGCCCACAACATTCGAGGTCGGGAAGTTCACATTCTGACTAGAATCTGAGTATGACGATGTCAGGCTAATTGAGACCCTCTTTACCACACAAATACAATGGATGTGAATGGCATTTTGGCATCCAAAAACATAAAAAGCAATGTGTCTTTTCAGAAACAACATCCTGGGTACTTAGGTGATCCACAGACCTCACTGTGAACAATTTCTGCCGAAGTATAAACACCAACCATCACCTCATTTGTAGTAGGGGATAAACGTCCCCAAATCAAACCAAAGGTGGTATATTCTTAAGGTTTTTGGAGGCATTCTATATGAGAAAATGATTTTGTAATTTGGGTTTACTGACCATTTAATACCACCAAATAGGCGAATCATTTGAGATAGCCGAATTTAATTTTTTTTGGCACGGAGTTCCCTTCAGTAATAGATAAAAGGTGCACACAGAGAAAAGGCAGTTGGGCTGATCAAATTGGTCAAAAAGTGCCTTGGAACACAGCAAAGCATCGAGATGTAATACGTCTCAATAACAGCAGGCAGCGCTAATCTGTATTGTCGCCCAAAAATGAAAACCGGCAGCTGATTGGACGAACGCATCCTGTGGGTCTTGTCATGGCGGCTTGTTCAGAATACGATCTCATATTGTACTAAAATAGTTCACCGAAAAGTGTTTCTGAAAACATTTTAAGCGAGAAATAGGCCGTGCAGTTGCGGAATCTGTCTTCATTTCAGATCAACAAAAGGTCAGTTTAAAAAAATTTCGTCAGATTTTGAGAGACTCTAGTCACGCTCATTCCGCTCCCCGTTTCCGGGTTAGCACTCCACCAATCAGATGGGTCATTTGAGTCCGACTGCCGGCAGTGCCCGCCCCGCCGATTATACATGTCAAATCGGCCAAAATGAAGGATGACGGCCGTCTCGGACGGACAACGGCACGGAACACACCGAACAGACTTGAGTCACTGACCTCGCCAGACTGTCCAACAGCCAATTATCGGCTCTGTGTGTCTGGGCCTTAAATCCAGCCTGGTCTCACAGAATTCTGTGAAATGATCACGAACTGTTAACAGCGTATTACGTGGTGGTGGCACGGAATGTGTGAAAATTCTGTGTGGACACCACGGAAAACAATGATGACGTAGCATTAAGAGCGACTACGGTAGTGAGTAGTATGAAAGTATTCCTTGGGCCCATCACGGAATTTTCGGCGATTCCGTGAAACTGCCACAGATTGGATAAATCCTATTAGATCTTAGGCTTGGATGACGCGTATAGGAGCAAAAAGCAGGGCTCTGTAGTAGCAGGGCAGCTTAATGTATCACACAACACATCAGATAATGTTATAGAAAAAAATAGCCTTTATATACTGTACAGCCACAGTATTAAGAGAAGCCTGTATATAATTTAATCTGAGAAAGAGCTTTCTGCTGCAGAGAGCAGAGCCCTGCTAGCTGAGGCAAGAAGATATGGCAACTTGATTTATTACATCTACACACAATCCATACAAGCCTAGGAAGCCAAAGCCATCCAGACAAATCCAGCCTTATTAGCCTGAGAAATCAATGGCATCTAACTGAAAACACCATATAGAAAAAGAGACCTGATCTCTCACCTCTAATCGATGTTGGAAAAATCTAACAAAATACTACTTTTCCCTGTTTAGAATCAGTTAATAGATGAGAAATCCAAAACCAACTTAAAGATCATACAATTTCCACATCAAAATTCACTTATGTTCATTCAGGATTCCTCTCTGGGTGTCTCATAAATCTCCCATGCCTTGGCCGTGTTAGAGCATTGGCAAATAAACAAATAGGCAATGCTTGAGCACAAACATGTAAATATGGCGGTTGCATAGTCAGACAGACACTCACACAGACACAGGCAGGCCGGCAATCACAGGGCCACCAATGTATCCAGAAGCCCTTGAAACAAACTGAGTTTTATTTAGACTCTCCAAATAAAATAGTAAAAATGTAACACTAGTGGTCAGATAACACATAATGTCAGTATCTATTTCCAAAGTTATTTGAATAATGAATGCAAAACAGGCCTGTACACAAATCACACAGTATCCTCCTCATGACTACAGATACTGAAGACCTTAACCCAATAGTTACTGATTTCACCAGTGGTGATTTACCTAATATTATAATTGTAACTTTTGTTAAATAACTGTGCATGCAGAATTGTTGAATTACAGAAATAAAAAAAAAAAATGAACACCAGAAGTTGTCACTGCTTCAGAAAGAACATACACTGCTTGTAAGGGCTGTCCTTGCTATATTTTCTGGGTTAGTTTATGAAAATAGAGGTAGATTAGAGGTCTGTTTATAAATGCCAATATTATTCTGACAATCACAGAAAAGTGTGCATGATCACACAATGGTGGAAAAATACCAACTAATAAAGTTAACAAATGAAGTCTTCTCTGTCCTTATCAAACATATTTACAGCACCAAGTTGTACTGATAAGACAAATATTCAGTCATCAACACTTGTGGTGTTAAAGGCCAATTATTCTGGTGGATCTAACAGGCACTTAACACGTGTATTGTCTGGAAGCTATATGTCATCCAGAAGTTATTTAACCTACAGGAATCCTGATGGACACACACACACACACACACACACACACACACACACACACACACACACACACACACACACACACACACACACACACGTCTGTGTTTAGACTGACATGCAGTTCATATCTCCATTCATCTTGACACATGGTTGCTGCTGTCTGCCATTCACACTCCAAAATGTTCCATTTCGAAAAATATTCATTGAGGAAAAATGTAAATAAATTGGATAGCATAATGCAAATTTAAAACATAACATTCATCACAATGTATCTACTGATACAGACTATTCCTAAAATGGTAGCCTAACAAAAATGTATAAAATGTGCATTTTAGCATTTGTACATGTGGTACCATTAAATAACGCTGACGGGAAAATTGTTTGTGGGGAGAAAATAGTATTTTAAGTGTCCAAACTAGCTTTTTTCATATGCTACTCACAAACACTGCCCATTTTTAGCTAAGTAAATATTATTTTTATTCACATCTTTTTACATATCCTGAAGTAACGTGGTGAATGGAAGAACAGCTCTGTGCCACAAATCCTATTTACTGCTCGAGGATACTCAGTAAGCCTAATGCACTTCTCCTGAGTCATGAGAAAACGCCCTAAAAGGCTCCTTCCTCTTACCTAGAGTCCGCTGGTGCAGTCAGAACAATCAGCCGTGGAAATGAATCCCTCCTGTGTCAGCCTCTCACTGCTCCTCTGTCCCGTTTTCTCCAGCTGACACCGCCCGGTAAGGAGAACCGCTCCGCCCCTCCGCGCCACTCCTTTCCTATAACCAACCTTACTCCGCCTTCCTGCCATCAGCAGTCATGTCTTACCACTTAGCAAGAAAGCATAGCTAAACGTTCTATGTGGACACCTTTTATACAGTCTAGGGTGGCGACTGGCATTTGATAGCATTGTTTTGGAGTGGAGGAACAATAGCTAAGTGTTTTTAACCGAACTTTTCCTTAAAGATATAATAAAACTGAAAGAGAAAATGGAAACAGTTTTCTAAAATTGCTAGCTTTATAGCCAATTGTTATGCTAATGCTAACCAATATTAATGCAAAAACCAACCCATTCTCACACCAAATTCGTAAAATAAGGACGTTCGGGCAGTGGCTGTCAGCGTCAGATAGGACGCAAAAATCACCCTTCAGCGTGTGTTTAGAACGTACCGGGAAGAGCAGCAGCTACACGGCGTTTGAAGATGACATAAAGACAATGGTAGCGAGTAGTATGAAAGGGCGAAAATCCGCAAAGGGAGGTTGGTTGGGGTGGTGGATGGGTCAAACAACACAGGACTTTACTAAACCCAACCGTCCCGTTCTTCTTTTCCGGAACCAAACCGTCCCGTTCTTCTTTTCCTGAACCCAACCGTCCCGCTCTTCTTTTCCTGAACCAAACCGTCCTGTTCTTCTTTTCCTAAACCCAACCGTCCCGTTCTTGTCCCGAGTGTCATGGAAACGTAAGCCCACCCACGACCTTTTCCTTAACCTAACTGACGCCAACAGTCCCGACCAAGCGCATTTAGATAAAGCACGTTTAGCTATGATGCTAAAGGAGACTTTTAGCGTCAATAGCAACGCCAAAGGCACCTGACCAAACGTGTTTTACGCAATGGGAGTGAGAATGTGTTGCTAAAACACTCATGCACTAGCTTAATTAGCCGAATGGCTCGGTGTATAACAATTCCATCGGTTAAAGAGTGTTTTTGAAGGTGGACACATGATTCCTTTACAGTCAAAGTTACAATTCAAATACAGTAATTGAAAAGTGATCTATATCAATTATTTTTTTTACTTCAACCAACATATGTGGTTCCAATTCTAGTTATGACAAAGCATTAGTTTTCCTCTGTTGTTAGTTTAAATACATTTAAAGATTTATTATGAAAACTTTTCTGCATAAAAATGTCTAAAAATGACTAGACCTAGGCCTATATGTTATTGAGTTGTGTAGGCCTATTTACATTATTCAAATGTGTCCAACAATGTTCAAACCCAGAGAAATCTGTCATTTTAATCAAGCACACATTTGGTCGCCATCACCTGTCAAGGGCGTCATATTGACTCATAAATTGACTTATCCAGTTTGAAGCCATTTTTTCGTTTTTAATTGCATATTTAACCGGATAAAGGATTGTAGTCATGAGACGTCTGGATCTTTAGTTATCAGAGAAACAAGAGAGGAACTGCGCTAGCGGCAGCTCAGCTTGTAGCCCCTCCGCCAACATGACGAATACCATTGGAGAAACACTCATTTTGAATGTGAAATTGCTTTATTTGAAGTGTTTTTACCAGTTTTAAATCACCAGGTTTAAAGAGGAGGAGACCTCCACGGATAATTCCGCTCAGCATTGTTATTTGTTTAAGTCGAAACCCCCAAAAAACAATTTTATTGTTTTTTATTTTATTGTTTTTTTACAATTTCATGCAGAAACTGTAGGCCTATATTTAAAAAAATGGGCCTTAAGTGTTATCATAAGGCTCATTTTTTAATATAGGCCTATGGACTGACACACCAACCCGATAATCGGCCGTCGGACAGTCTGGTGAGGTCAGTGACTCGAGTCTGTTCGGTGTGTTCCGTGCCGTCTTCCGTCGGAGGAGCTGTCGGCCTTCATTTTGGCCAACCTGACATGCTCGGTCGGAGGGCAGGCAGTCGGACTCACTACACTCCAATCAGATTGGTGGAGTGCTAACCCGGAAATAACCAGCAGGATGAGTGACGCACGCCATTCAAAATTTTACCAAAATCTTTTAAACTGACCTTTGTCAATCTGAAATGATGACAGATTCAGCATCTGTATGGCCAATTTCTCGCTTAAAATATTTTCAGAAACATGTTTCAGTGAACTGTTTTCATAAAATACGAGCTCGTATTTCGAACAATCCGCCATTACTATCAGCTGGAGAAGCCAGAACCACGTGGCACGTTGTCATTTCCGGTTTTCATTTTTTATATTACGTCTCGCGCAGAACGTACGCTCAAGACGCTTCGGTGTGTTCCAAGGCACTTTTTGGACCTCGGGGAGCCGACTGATCAGTCCGACTGCCTTTTCTGCCGACGGTCAGCCGTCGAGTTTTTGTGTCAGGGCCATTACTGTAGCCGAGATGGCACCAAGCTAAAGAGATGATACCCAGACGGAGGGCTAGAAATCTTTATTGTGAATGAGCTGCTTATGATTTCTGGCCTTCTTTTTGTTTTTGCAATAAACGAGTTCAGTACGGTAGTTCTGAAACTCTACATCTAAGTTAGCAACTGAGCAACATTTTATTGAGTTCAGTATTTTATTGTACCTCAAAACAGCTGCTACTTTATGAACCTTATTGGAAAATACTATTTGACATTCAGCTCAAGTCTGTAACATTCTATGTAGTCACACATGCCACTGTGAGACTAGTTCCTCTATATGACTAGTTTAGAGGTAAAATAATAATAATGTACCTGCACATTTGACACAAAAGCCAGTTAACAATTGAACGCATCATGTCAACCTAAGTAATGTATCACCATCAGGCAAGGTTAGGTAGATTGTGTTCAAATAGTGATCTGCAGCGGATTACGTATTATTCATTCGGCAAACATGCTTTATCAGTGAGTGTAACTTTGTGAACTGTTGGAGCTCTGCTGCTATTACCAGTCCCTACACGCAGTAATTCCTCCTTGCTTCTTCCTCCTCCTCCTCCTCCTCTCATTCCTACTCTCCTCATACATTGCCTTCCTATCCCTCCCCCCTTTTCCTCTTCCCTCTCCTCTATTATCTCCCTCCCTGGAGTGATGTGCTGAATCTTGTCAGAGTACATTCCTCCGCTGTGGCCAAGACACAGGAAGATCTTTCAATAAAGTCTTGACTTTTCTGTTTGCCACCCATTTTTCTGGGGATAACACTGGTGGGTTTGGATTCAAATTTGTATAGTTAAGTGTCCTGCACTTGCTCACTGGCATCTGATTGTTTTAACCTGTCACACTGCTTGATTACTGACATTGTTATATTAGTCTTCTGCAGTGATGCAAACAGTAAAAGGTGGATACAGTATTATCACCAAGTAAAGACCACAATATAAATAGAACAATATTTACTTCATGAATTAAGAAATTGGGCCCCAAAAAGGGTGAGGCAGCAGACATCAACTAGTCATGAAGTTATGTCTTACATAGCTTGGGGCTGAAATTTTGCTCTTAATGTTTAAAAAATGTCAGCCCCCCCCCCCCCCCTAAATGCCCGACTTTATCTCTTTATTCAATATATATATATATATATTTTTTTTTTTACAGATTTGGTTGAGCTAGATGGTTAATGTGAGTGTGCTCTGTTAAACTACCCTGGGTTTATCCTTTAAAGGTCCCATATTCTGCTCATTTTCAGGTTCATTCTTGTATTTTGGGTTTCTACTAGAACATATTTGCATGCTTTAATGTTCAAAAACACACTCATACTGTACGTCTGAATATAACTGTATTCATCAACGCTCCGTTTTAGCGTCTGTCTCTTTAAGCCCCCCTCGAAAAAGCCCAGTCTTCTCTGATTGGTCAGCATTCCTTTCACGTCATTATGCACTCTCGGCGCCTCTGCGCCATCATTGTAGCCAGGGAATGACCGTATCGGCACTGTAGCAGCACTTTCTAACTATATATAGTATAGTAACATCACAACTGAAGTCCTGAGGGCTTGTTTAAAGGCACAGTTTTTGAAACTGTGCATTTCTCTGTGGATTGAGTGTTTTGACCCTTTCACAGTATTTATATAGCACCTCGACCTGCTTTATAATTTAAAAAAAAAACACATGGAACTCTCACTTATTAAATCTCACTTATTACATTACATATTTAAATAAATCCTTGTTCCTTCCTCTCTTTCTCTACACTATTAACTCTCCAATAAAGACAAAAAAAGGAAAAACAGAAATGCTCATTTACACATTAATACCCCCAAGAAAAGGTCCCTTTCAATAATATATAATATATAATAATGTTATTATATAATAGCCTAATTTGCTGTTGCCATTGCTTGTCATGTAGCAGAGTTGTTAAGGGCTGCAACAACTGCTGATTTTTATTATTGATTAATTTGCTGGTTTAAAAAAAATAATGAATTGATTACTGAATCTTTAAAATGTCAAATACATAAAATAGAGCGAAACGCATATCACATGTTCTGGGAGCGTCCTCAGATGTCTTGTTATGTCCAACCAACAGTCCAAACCCCAAAGTTATTACATTTACAGATAGATAAAATAGAAAAGCAGAAACTCCTTACACCAGCAAAAACATGTCACGTTGCAATGAAATGATTCATCGATAATCGTATGTGTTGTCATTCATTTTCTGTTGATCTAAAAATCTATTACTGTAATAGATTGTTCAGCTCTTGCAATGTTAGTAGAAGTTCTCAAAATCTAAAGGCCCAGAACACCCAGACAGGTCTTTCATTACTGGGACTGATTAGACCTCTGCTCAGGTTAACTCTGGGCAGTGCACAACTGAGAATTACATGAGGTCACTATAATCCAATGTACTAATAACAACAATAGTACACAGTCCTGTCACATCTGCATTCATAACAGTTAAATTTGAGGCCGAAATCAATTCATTTCAGTGGAATCGCCATGATGTGTGGGTTTGCTTGGGGAGGCAAAGTTAACCCTGCAGAGCTTTTATCATTTTAATTTGAGCCATTGGCCAATAGCAAACTGCTGGCCTTTGAGGGACATGCATCATGGTCAGAAATCGGTTATAAGACAAGAGTCGATGGTAGGCTACAAATGTGTTTCTTAAGTAAACGGTGTGAACTTAATAGTCCTGTTAGTGAAGGAGCTTGCTTGCTAAATTACACTTATCAAATACTTTTTGCTGTACATCTTTCTGGTCTGACTGTCCACTAACGTGCAAAAAAATGAACAAGAGAGTCAGGAAGATGTCAGTCTGTCTGTCCACATGGTCCTGAGAAGACACCATATTTTCAGTGACTAATGTAGTCAAATATTAAATTGAAACAGAGACCACAGTTGATGATTGGTGTTACCGTGTGAACACGGCAACAGAAGGACCTTGGATTTTGTGTGCTGGTGCTTAACCAACTGGCTCATGTGATAACTGATAGTATGTCAACTAAACAACCAAATAACCAAATAAACTGTTGGCCAATTCACTATTGTTGGCTGCTCCTCTTCCCTCTCAGTAATATGTAGGAGACAGACAGGGATAGGAAGAAAACAGACTGAAAGAAAGAGCCACAGACAGGGCAGATACAGAGAGTAAGACGGACACGCTAATAGACGGACCATTGTGTGCAGTTTTGGCAGGACCCTTTAAAACACATGCTTCTATGACTCATAAACCAAACACACACACACAGAAACACAGAACAAGCTGATACTGTGCGACTCCCATCCATTTTAATATTCTATAAAAGTGCATGCAAGTACGCATGTTTGTTTGTGGTGTGTGTTTACCAAGGTAAACATTAGTTAACTATTAAGCTACATTACACTGCCATGAACACTGTCTGTACAATGTCTTATCAGATAACAATTTAGTCCAAATTGAATTAACCTTAACCTTAACGTATAAGCATGTGAAGAAATGGTGTAATGTCATAACAGCATAAAGATTAGTATATGGTTGAGACATATAACAGCCCTCCACGTAAGGCGAGGAGAATACATTCATTTTCTATCAACTAATCCACTGGTTGATCTTCTTTCAGATTGTACAATTGCATTATATATCCCAGAGGGTTATAGCGTTCCATTATATACAATTGATTTTGTAACAACATTTACAGGATGAGGGTAAATATTTTATATTTTTTGATATTATCAATAAATGAGATGACTCCAAAACCGACAACTCTGACTACTTAAGACTTTCCTACTCTGTCAGTGGCACTCAGCCACAAGCCCATTGGTTCCTACCGAAGATGTAAATATTTAAAATAGGAGTTACAAATATACACTTTCATTTCCTAAAACATCTGGGCACTGGAGTCTTTTTTAGCTAAAGTTACTCAAACTGCAGTCTATATCCACGACGTTCCACTTCTGGGATTGCTCCGGGAATTCCGCCGTATGTCCCTCTTTTTCGCCGGATGTTAACTTCCGGTTTCTTTGTGTAGTAATTTTAAACTCCGGTGGATTTATGAGGACTATGGTTAACTGCTCCTCAGATCTCTGCAGGGTAAATCCAGACAGCTAGCTAGACTATCTGTCCAATCTGAGTGTTCTGTTGCACGACTAAAACAACCTTTGAACGTACACACGTTCCACCAAAACAAGTTCCTTCCCGAGACTATTTTGCAGCGGCTCCGTGGCTCAGTCCGGCACTTGGCACCACCCAAGACGATTGTGATTGGTTTAAAGAAATGCCAATAAACCAGAGCACGTTTTTCTCCCATCCCGGAATGCTGTGTGGACTAGCCAGACCTTCCTGTGCAGCGCTATGGAGGAAGGCCTGGCAAAACGAGACTACTCTAACTGTAGTAAACAATGCATTTGTTGGGGACTATTTTCAGTCACATATTAATCCACATTTGGTGCTCTAGCCATATATTCACAACAGTAGGACAATGCATTTAAGATTGACTTAAAATAACCTAAAGTGCCAATGTTTTTACATTGTTAGCCAAGTGATTACAGTGCATGGCACTTCTGTGATTAGAGGATGTAATACACTATTGGCGGGTGTAAAAGGACTGTAGGGAGTGGTTATTGAGACAGAAAGCTCTGGTTAGGTCTGATATATATATATATATATATATATATATATATATATATATATATATATATATATATATATATATATATATATATACAGTGGGGCAAAAAAGTATTTAGTCAGCCACCAATTGTGCAAGTTCTCCCACTTAAAAAGATGAGAGAGGCCTGCAATTTTCATCATAGGTACACTTCAACCATGAGAGACAAAATGAGAAAATCACATTGTAGGATTTTTAATGAATTTATTGGTAAATTATGGTGGAAAATAATTATTTGGTCAATAACAAAAGTTCATCTAAAAACTTTGTTATATACCCTTTGTTGGCAATGACAGAAGTCAAACGTCTGTAAGTCTTCACAAGGTTTTCACACACTGTTGCTGGTATTTTGGCCCATTCCTCCATGCAGATCTCCTCTAGAGCAGTGATGTTTTGGGGCTGTTGCTGGGCAACACGGACTTTCAACTCCTTCCAAAGATTTTCTATGGGGTTGAGATCTGGAGACTGGCTAGGCCACTTCAGGACCTTGAAATGCTTCTTACGAAGCCACTCCTTCGTTGCTCGGGCGGTGTGTTTGGGATCATTGTCATGCTGAAAGACCCAGCCACGTTTCATCTTCAATGCCCTTGCTGATGGAAGGTTTTCACTCAAAATCTCACGATACATGGCCCCATTCATTATTTCCTTTACACGGGGCAGTCGCCCTGGTCCCTTTGCAGAAAAACAGCCCCAGAGAATGATGTTTCCACCCCCATGCTTCACAGTAGGTATGGTGGTCTTTGGATGCAACTCAGCATTCTTTCTACTCCAAACACAACGAGTTGAGTTTTTACCAAAAAGTTCTATTTTGGTTTCATCTGACCTTATGACATTCTCCCAATCCTCTTCTGGATCATCCAAATGCTCTCTAGCAAACCTCAGACGGGCCTGGACATGTACTGGCTTAAGCAGGGGGACACGTCTGGCACTGCAGGATTTGAGTCCCTGGCGGCGTAGTGTGTTACTGATGGTAGCCTTTGTTACTTTGGTCCCAGCTCTCTGCAGGTCATTCACTAGGTACCTCCGTGTGGTTCTGGGATTTTTGCTCACCGTTCTTGTGATCATTTTGACCCCACGGGGTGAGATCTTGCATGGAGCCCCGGATCGAGGAAGATTATCAGTGGTCTTGTATGTCTTCCATTTTCTTATAATTGCTCCCACAGTTGATTTCTTCACACCAAGCTGCTTACCTATTGCAGATTCAGTCTTCCCAGCCTGGTGCAGGTCTACAATTTTGTTTCTGATGTCCTTTGACAGCTCTTTGGTCTTGGCCATAGTGGAGTTTGGAGTGTGACTGTTTGAGGTTGTGGACAGGTGTCTTTTATACTGATAACCAGTTCAAACAGGTGCCATTAATACAGGTAACGAGTGGAGGACAGAGGAGCCTCTTAAAGAAGAAGTTACAGGTCTGTGAGAGCCAGAAATCTTGCTTGTTTGTAGGTGACCAAATACTTATTTTACCAAGGAATTTACCAATAAATTCATTAAAAATCCTAAAATGTGATTTTCTGTATTTTTTTTCTCATTTTTTCTCATTTCTCATTTTTTGAAGTGTACGTATGATGAAAATGACAGGCCTCTCTCATCTTTTAAAGTGGGAGAACTTGCACAATTGGTGGCTGACTAAATACTTTTTTGCCCCACTATATATATATATATATATATATATATATATATATATATATATATATATATATATATATATATATATATATATATATATATATGTTGTGAGGCCAGACCTCAAGCCAATATGACTTGAGAGGTCTTGGGAATTTTCATCTTTTGCTCTTTCCAGAAGTGTGGGATCAGCATTGCTTGATGCCAGTTATAGCTGTTAATGACCATGAACTCTTGTCGTAGGTAGATTGTGCTACTATATGCAGCTTGACTTGCCAACCTTCTTTTCTTCTTTTTCTTTCAGCTATTCTGCTAGAGTTTAGAATTTCAGTAATACCCCTTTCCTCTACTTCCATCAACATATCTTTCTGCTACTTCTGCTAGCCACCAGGTGGACTCAGGTGGGGGGTGGGGGGGGGGGGGGGGGGGTGCAGACTGACATGCATCTTGGATACCCCTATGGTAGATGAAACATGATGTAGTATCCAACAGGGTGCCCTTCCAGTGAAGAAAACGGGTAGAAGTTCCCTATAGGGTGCCCTTAAACAGAGAAAACATGATGATGTGCCCTCTAGTGCTAGCCTGGTCCTACCAGACTCTGGTACATTTCATTTGTACAGAGAGTCTGGCCACTCTCCATTAACAAGTGTTAACTTCCTTGAAGGCGGGTACTCTGTTGAAGTTTAAAACTATTGGATCTGCCCAGAGCCACTCTGGATCTGCCATAACCAATCGCTAACGTTTAGTCGTGACGTATGTCATGCGCATGTGCAACAAGAGGGGAATCCGACAACAACTATCGGCTTATATTTAGCATTAGCATCGCTAGCCTTAGCCTTAGCCAACTCCTTCACCACTAACAGAGCAAGCTGGAAAATCAAACTTTCTCCAAACCCCGTGGGGAGGAGGGCTACAACATCATGGCCACCAACAAAACTCAGCAAAGATTATTCTTGCTCGGGCTTTAAATTCTGGATATTCGGCAGCGTTGCCACAACGGACCGAATGGCTTCGCTCGCATCTTTCTAGTGCACGTCCTCAACGTCATCGTTCTCAGCCACTCCCTCTGTTCGCTGATTGGACCGCGTATATATTTGACCGGAGAAAACCCAAGAATATACCGCAAACCCAGACGGAGTAGTGAAGGAAAATGAAAATTGAGCGGAAGTACGTAGGAAGGCAGACCCAGGCTACTCTAGTGCACCCTTTCAATGAACAGAAAACGTGATGAAGTGCCCTCTATTGTGCCCATAAATGGAGAAAACAAGATGATGTGCCCTCTAGGCTGCCCTTAAATGGAAAAGATATGATGAAGAGCCCACCCGGTTGTCTTTTTAGTGGAGAAAACAAGATGCAGTGCCCTCTAGGGTGCCCTTCCAGTGAAGGCAACCTGATGAAGTGCCTTTAGTGTCCTTTAGTGGGCCCTTAAAAAGAGAAAACATATGTTTTTCAGGATGCCGTTTCAGTGGAGAAAACAAGTTGAAGTGCTCTAATGTGTGTTCTTCATTGGAGTACACATAATGTAGTGCCCATCAGGGTGCCCTTCCAGTGGGGAAAAAACGTATTGAAGTATCCTCCATGGTGCCCTTAAGTGGAGAAAACATGAGGATGTGCCCTCCAGGGTGCCCTTCCAGTGGAGAAAATGTGAAGAAGTGCCCTAATGTGTGCCCTTCATTGGAGTACACATAATGAAGTGCCCATCAGGGTGCCCTTCCAGTGGGGGAAAAAAACATGTTGAAGTATCCTCCATGGTGCCCTTAAAAGGAGAAAACATGAGGATGTGCCCTCCAGGGTGCCCTTCCAGTGGAGATATGTGATAAAGTGCCCTATAGGGTGCTCTTAAATGGAGAATACATAAGGAAGTGCCCAGTAGCCTTCCAGTGGAGAAAACAAGATGAATTGCCCTCTAATAAGTCCTAAAATGGAGAAAAGATTATCAAGTGCCCTCCAGGGTGCCTTCCAGTGGGGAAAAAAAAACATTAGTGAGAAAACCTTCTGCACACTGGTGACCCACCCCATGCAGCTGGAGTCCTTTTTAGTTTTTTCCCCATCACTGCCATTAGCACTTGTTTATCCTGTTCTCTCAGGAAGTAACTTCAAAGAGAAGAAAACAAGCACTTTTTTAATGTTAAAATCCAGCAAACTGGAGTTTATTTGAACCTTACATAAGAAATGTTAAAAAGCAACACATGAGAGAGGTATTAAAAGCATTAGGGGATGTTCTATGACATCCTGTTTTTGTGAACAGGTTTGACCTATGACCTCCACTCTAATACAGTACATTCATGTTGCATAAAGGAGTGGGAGAAAGGAATGCTTGTGACCAAGCCACTTCCAGAGTTGTTTTTTGCAAGCTTGCAGAACACAAACTATTTTGTGATGTGTTTGCCTTTCATCCAAGCGAATCAAACTCCCCATTGTTGTTGGCTTTACACTTCTCCCATTATTCTAGGTCTTTCAGGCTGTCCATTCTGGGCATTTTTAAATCCTTGTTATCTACACCTACAGTACCTCTCGGAGAAGGAACAACTGTATACCATCACCCAAATCTCACAGCATATGAGAAACTTGCAATTGTGGTCCAGGAAAAAAAAAAAAAAGTATGATTAATAGAAATATTTTGTCTGACAACTCTCAAAATGTGTGTGTGTCTGTGTGTGTGTGAGTTCTTGTTTAACTGTATTCGTGGGGCCCAAAGACCGGGAGTCCAGTATACTTGTGGGGTCCCGACAGCTTTGTGGGGCCAAAATGCTGGACCCCACAAGGTTAAAGGGATGTTTGAGTGTTAAGACTTGGTTTTAGGATTAGGGTTAGAATTAGGTTATGGTTAGGGTGAGGGTAAGGGTTAAGGTTAGGCATTTAGTTGTGATGGTTAAGGTTAGGGTAAGGGGCTAGGGAATGCATTATGTCAATGACGGGTCCCCACAAAGATAGTGAAACAAACGTGTGTGTGTGTGTGTGTGTGTGTGTGTGTGTGTGTGTGTGTGTGTGTGTGTGTGTGTGTGTGTGTGTGTGTGTTTTCCCTCGATCTTGGGCAGGTGAAAAAAGAAAACCGTGGCATTTTGAAAGGTTGTGTGCGAAGTTTGAATTGCAACACTGGTGTGTTTATCAGTGTGTAACAGGGAGTATATTTATGTCAGAGAGTGTGTGTGGCTTTAGGCAGGTCCTCTGGAGAACAATTCCCCAGACCACACCCATCCCCCCCCCCACTCCACTCCACTCCTCTCCTCTCACTTTCGCCCACATTAGTCCTTATATGGTCAACAGGCAACTCAGCTGATGATTGGTCTAGGAACAAACCATGTATATGATTGAGGCACACACCTGTTCAAGCTTGCACAGTACACACAAACACAGACTTGATACCGTTTCCCCTGTATGCATTTATACTATCAATGCTGTAATTACGCCAATACATTAACACAATGAACACAATTAACTATTCTTTATTATGTATGTAATTAAACTTGTAACTAAATTGTATAATAAAGCAAGCGGTGATTCAGCTTTAAAAGGCTGGAGTGATGTCGTAATTAAGTTGTGACACACACAAACACACACTCTTCTGGCACCTGTCTTGTCTAGACATGCTGTCCAAAAAGTCCTCAAGTCTTCAAAAACACACACAGTGCATACCTGGATGTACACACACACACACACACACACACACACACACACACACACACACACACACACACACACACACACACACACACACACACACACACACACACACACACACACACACACAGTCTGTTTATCTGTATGTTTCTTCTGAACCTGCTGGAGGTCTCTATGGATAAAATGGGACACTGAAATGTCTGAACAGAAAACCCAGACCCCTTAAATGTGAAACAGCACTTTGAGGAAGTAGCTCATCAGCGATTTGAGGAAGTTCGTCAGTTATCACCAAGAGAAATTTGCCTTTGAGTCTTTGCCTCCAAGCCACATTTCTTTTTATGGTGATGGATTCTGCAGAAAATACAAATCCCTCATCCATGGTCACGATAGGGAATTTCACAATTGTGTTTTGCTTAGCTGAAAAATAATAATGTAATGCATAAAAAGTGGGAAATAAAGTGTAAAATAAGACACATGCAGGAAGCGATATACGAACAAGTCTCCTCAAATGTCTGTTCATATCTACAATTTGTTCTTATTTTGCTAGTACCCATCGATTTCAGGGATTCACAGATATTTTCCAAAAATTTTTTTTGCTCTTCTCTTAGATAAGAGAAAATGCACGAGTGGTGGAGAGCACTCTCCAGAGAAAGAAACATCTGGTTGTTACAGTCCACAAATTGTTTGTCCAACCCAAACATAGGTTTTATACTTGAGGCATATTAAAAAAAAATGCCGTTGCATGAAAATGCATGACTATCATATAATCAAATTTAGATGATTATATATAAGATTATTATATTTGATTATATTATATTTGTAAATTAGATTCTTGTTTTCGTTTGTGCAAGATTCTTTTTGGGGCATTTGTAGGCCTTTATTTGTATAGGACAGCTGAAGATGTGAAAGGGGGAGAGAGAGGGGGGGGGGGGTGGGGGTGGGGGTGAAATGACATGCAGCAAAGGGACGCAGGTCGGATTCGAGCCTGCAGCCGCTGTGTTGAAGAGAAAACCTCTACCAGGTGAGCTACCCAGGTAACCTTGTTTTTTAAATTTACTTGTACATTGATTTCACGACTGCTGGTGTTCGTCCACTGTCTTTTTTTGGGGGGCATCTCTCTAATTCTTGGGCATGTGCCACTATTTGCACACAACACCTGCCTACAGTGTTTAGGGGGTGTTACCTAATAAACAATTGATCAAGTGGGATTCATCATTGACCACACTTGGGTAAGAGCAGATTTAGATTGTTAAGAAGGTATTAAGTGAATGTTGTTGCGTGATGTCCATTGTTGCATAACCTGTAAAGTGACTACTACTAAGGAGAAATAGCGGCCTCTAGCTGACACACCAAAGAAAGCATTTTAAGAGGTTTAGATTTTATGTGACAGATTTTTATTACAGATAACAAAACAAGTACACTACACACAATATGGGAAATGTTTGTATTAATGGATCGGTGTCGTAGTGGTTCACCCACTATTGCCTCCTTCAGTCAGAGGGCTCTTCCGTAGACTCCAGTTCAGATAATACGGCTCTAGATGGGACAGAAAAACAAGTGTCTAAAAAAGGCATTCAGAACTGTAACTAAACTAAAATCTAAACATCTAATTCAATATTCTAAGATGCTTCTCTTCTGGACAGGGTACTATGTGGAGCTACTGTGGATGAAAACGTCCTTACAGTTCTAACAGAAAGACTACTCTTGGTTTTTGTCCCTGAGGGCTTCAAAGCAATGTTCGTTTTGCTGTTGTTAATTTGTTCATCCATCACACCTGCCGTCTCCACAGATGGGACTCTGTTGAGAGCGGAGGGGACAATAATACAGTGCACCAAAGCTCTGGGGCCAGTCACAAATATATTTAAGACTGCTCTGTAGTGTCAGGCCAGTCTTAATTTTGCTCTTAGATGTGCCAAATGCAAGTTAGACACCTAGGGCCCTATTTTAACGATCTAAGCCATGGCGTGAAGCGTCTGGCGCAGGTGCGTTTAGGGTGTGTCCAAATACACTTTTGCTAGTTTGACGGCAGAAAAAAAGGGTCCGTGCGCCAGGCGCATGGCTCAAAAGGGTTGTACTTAGTGTCTTCATTAATTTATAGGTGTGTTTTGGGCATAACATGCAATAAACTAATCAGTGTCATCTCCCATTCCCTTTAAAAGCCAGGCATGTTTGTACATTGGCACATTGCTATTATGATGGAGGATTTGCACTGTAACATTTGTATTTGTAATCTTTTGCATGTTTGTGTGCTGCTGCGCTTCCCTGTGTGTGTGTAACAAGCATAGTGTGTGTGCGCTGTGCATAAGCCTAGGCACATTTTACTAATTTGCTGTTAAAATAACAATGAAATGCTGCGCTATTGACTTTAGACCAGGTTTTTGTTGGTCAATGGCGCGATCACTTCCCGCTGCCTCAAGATAGCAATACGCCAAGAATTCACCTGAACACACCTCCCTGTAAGACCAGCACGCCCATGGGCGCAGGTGCATTTGCTATTTAAACGAAGTGGGTGCTGGAATGGAAACGGACAACTGCGTCGGTCTGAAAATAAACTAAATAAACTAATCGATCAGCTGTTTCTCCGTGAACATGCAGCAAAGGGACGCAGGTCGGATTCGAACCTGCAGCCGCTGTGTCGAAGAGAAAACCTCTACCAGGTGAGCTACCCAGGTAACCTTGTTTTTTAAATTTACTTGTACATTGATTTCACGACTGCTGGTGTTCGTCCACTGTCTTTTTTTGGGGGGCATCTCTCTAATTCTTGGGCATGTGCCACTATTTGCACACAACACCTGCCTACAGTGTTTAGGGGGTGTTACCTAATAAACAATTGATCAAGTGGGATTCATCATTGACCACACTTGGGTAAGAGCAGATTTGGATTGTTAAGAAGGTATTAAGTGAATGTTGTTGCGTGATGTCCATTGTTGCATAACCTGTAAAGTGACTACTACTAAGGAGAAATAGCGGCCTCTAGCTGACACACCAAAGAAAGCATTTTAAGAGGTTTAGATTTTATGTGACAGATTTTTATTACAGATAACAAAACAAGTACACTACACACAATATGGGAAATGTTTGTATTAATGGATCGGTGTCGTAGTGGTTCACCCACTATTGCCTCCTTCAGTCAGAGGGCTCTTCCGTAGATAGTAAATAAACTAATCGATCAGCTGTTTCTCCGTGAAGAGAGAGAGTGAGAGAAAATGGTGTGCAACAATCAGCTGTTTTTCCGGCTCTTTAGATCAAATTGTGGTCACCACTGCATATTTTCTTGTCTTTGATTTTGGTAGTTGTTGTGTTTGATGTAGTTTCATCGTCCATACGACTCTGTGATTTACTTTTGCCGGTCCTCTTCGTGGAATGGATGATTAAGTTAGACTCAATGTTTTCTGTTGAGATGCTGAAGCACTGACGTTGTGCTATTATTGTGGTAAGCTAGTTTGATTTCGCAGTAGGCACACTGTACAGAGTTTTCGTTTTATTTACGTTTGAACTGATTCCAAACTTTGGACACTTTCTGTCGTTTTCTCCAGCCTGTCTCT